>JAIRCJ010000067.1:0-411296 GCA_020883675.1 Bruguiera gymnorhiza
CCCCCTTCTTAACACTTCCCCCTGCACTGTTGCTTCTCTCCCCCTTTGCCAACCAATTACAAATGTTGAAAAACTTGCAAAGTAGAGATGGAGGATTCACCTGAACTTCAGGCTTGAGGAGGCATTTGCACAGACAGACTCATTCTGTGCTTTTCAACAGCTCTGTGGACAAGGTTTAGTTAGAATATCTGAGATTGGATCTTTAGTACCGACATACTCCAACTGAATTGTGCCCTCTTCCACTTGATCCTTGATAAAGTGATACCGGATGTCAATATGCTTGCTCCTTGAATGTTGAACTGGATTCTTGCTAAGATCAATTGCACTTTGATTATCACAAAAGTACACTCAACTGGTAACTTCACTTCAACACCCAAATCGGCCAATTGTCTTTGCATCCATATCACCTGAGTACATGCTGCACAAGCAGCCATATACTCAGCCTCCGCTGTGCTCAAAGCAACACTGTTTTGCTTCTACTTAGCCATGCAACACACTTTGAACCAAGTAGAAGCCTGCAGCCACTGGTTGATTTCTATCATCTGTGCTTCCTACCCAGTCTGCATCAGTGTATGCTCGTAGTTTTACAGAATCCATGGCAGGATACCACAAGCCCATTTCCAGTGTCCCTTGAGGTATCTTAGGATTCTTTTCACTGGCCAACACATGAGATTCCTTAGGATCAGCTTGGAATCTGCTGGCGATGCACACAGCTTGCATGAGATCAGGCCTTGATGCTGTAAGGTACAGAAGGCTCCCTATCATCTTCCTGTATTCTGTAGGGCTTGTACTCCTTCCTTCCTGATCTTTTGTTAACTTGCAGCCCACTGTCATAGGGGTACTGACAGGTCTGCTATCCTCCATGCCAAACTTTTTCAGCATCTCTTTGGCATATTTTGTCTGAGAAATAAAATACCTTCTTCACATTGTTTTATTTGTAATCCAAGAAAGTAAGTCATTTCTCCAATCAATGACATCTCAAATTCCTCACTCATCTTCTGTGAAAATTCTTGGCATAGCGCAGAGTGATCCCCTCCAAAGATGATGTCATCTACATATACTATGGTTATCAGTTGGCCTTTCTCTGAGTTGAACACATATAGGTTATTATCAACTGTTCCTCTTTTGAAGTTCAACCTTCTCAAATACGCGTCCAGCCTGCTATACCATGCTCTTGGGGCTTGTTTAAGGCCATACAAGGCTTTCTTCAGCTTGCACACATGTGTCTCATCCTCACTGATTTGTACTCCATCGGGTTGTTCAATATACACTTCTTCTTTTAGGAGCCCATTCAAAAAGGTTGATTTCACATCCATCTGGTAAACTTTATACCTCTTATGTGCTGCCAAAGCTAAGAACATTCTGATAGTTTCCAACCTTGCTACTGGTGCAAAAGTTTCATCAACATCTACTCCTTCTATCTGAGTGTAGCCTTTGCAACCAGCCTAGCCTTGTTCCTCACCACCTTGCCATCCTCATTGTGTTTATTTTTAAACACCCATTTTGTTCCTATGACATTCTTGTTAGTGGGTCTTGGAACTAGCTCCCATGTTTCATTCTTCTCGATTTGATCTAGCTCCTCATTGATAGCTTTGATCCAGGCTTTGTCTTGTGCAGCCTCTTCAACAGATTTAGGTTCAACTTGTGAGAGTAAAGCAGTAGCTCCCACAATTCTTCTTCTTGTTGTAACTCCTGCTGATGGGTCACCTATTATCTGATTTCCTTGATGAGCACTGGTCCATGTCTTCTTTGTCTTTCTTTCTTGCACAGTCTTAGTTGCAAAAGAATCTCCTTCTTCATCTTCAGACTCACTTTCTCTGAGTCTGAACTTACTTCTTTTCCCACTTCTTCATGTTGGTCAGATTCTTCATCTATCTTGAAGTCATCTTCTTCACTATCCTCAGCTTCTCCATTATGCGTTGTTTTCCAGTTTTCATCTATTCTCACATCACTGGAAGTGACCACTTTTCCCAGTTTATGTAGAAAAACTCTATAACCTTTTGTCTTTGCTGAGTATCCCACAAAGATGCCTTCATCTGACCTAGCATGGAATTTTCCCAAGTTTTGCTCCTTGTTCTTTACAAAACATGGGCTGCCAAAGATTCTAAGATACTTGGCTGTTGTCTTCTTCCCACTCCATAGCTCATATGGAGTCTTATCAGTATTGGACCTTAGTGAAACTCTGTTCAATAGGTGCACGGCTGTAAATGTTGCTTCTGTCCAAAATCTTGTGTGAAGCTTGGATTCCAGCAGTAGAGTTCTTGCCATTTCAACCACAGCTCTATTTTTCCTCTCTACCACCCCGTTCTGTTGAGGAGTTCTTGCTGCTGCCATCTGATGGTGAATTCCATGCTTCTCAAGGTAATCTTCAAAAGCTCCATTTGTGAATTCAGTGCCTTGATCTGACCTCAATACTTTGATCTTCTTTCCACTCTCATTTTCAGCCAATCTTCTGTATCTCTTGAAGCATTTCAAAACTTCTGACTTATGTGTGAGGTGCATGATGCAGGTCCTTCTAGAATAATCATCAACAAACAAGATGAAGTACCTCTCACCATTCAACCCTTTTGTTCTCATCGGCCCACACAAATCAGTATGCACAATGTCAAGCACTGCTTTAGAACTGACCTCTTTGGTCTTATACTGCTTTCTGACCTGTTTTCCTTTAGAGCATGCTGAGCAAACATACTCCCTCTCTCTCTTAAGGTCTGGAATGTCTCTGATTGCATGAGTAGTGGTCAGCTTCCTCATGTTCTTCTGTGTTAAGTGTCCCAGCCTCCGATGCCAGAGTTGATTTTCTTCTTCTTTTGTAAGTAAACAGCTGTTTGTCTTGTCCTCATCAATTACATATAAATTTCCAGCTGTTCTTTTCCCAGCTGCAACAGTATTGCCTTCTTTACTCTTTACTTGGCAACCTGTTTTTGTGAATATCACTTTATGGTCTTCATTGCATAGTTGGCTGACAGATGCTAGATTATATCTGAGTCCTTCAACATGCAGAACATCTTTCAGCTTTCCTTTTCCAATATTTACTGACCCTTGACCACTGATGTTGAGTGAATCATCATTGCCAAACTTGACTCTGCCTTCTCTTGACTTGTTTAGCTTTGACAATTTACTCTTGTCTCCCGTCATGTGTGAAGTGCATCCACTGTCAAGGATCCACTGCTTATCCTTGTAGTCAGCTTTGAGTGCAATTTCAGCTATATTAGCCACCTCCCTTTTAACTTTATATTCCTTCTTTTGAATTGGCTGGAAGATAGCTTTCTCCTTTTTCTCAGCTTTGACTACACCGCTTGTTTTCACTATGCCATTGAGTGCCTTCTCTTGCTCAGGGAGAAGTGTCATGCATCTCTTGGCATTATGGTCATCCTGCCCACACCTTTCACACTGTTCCAAGTCTCCCAATATAGCAAACTTGTTCTTTGAAACCACTGGTTTGGGCTTCCACCAACAATCCTTGTCAGTGTGTCCTTGTTTTTACAGTATGTGCAAGAACTCACGACAGGTGTTCTCCTCTGAATTTTGTATTGTCTCCCCCTGTATACAGCATCATATCTTCTCAAGTTGGAGACATATACTGGCCTTCTCCACCAGCAGTTACTTGCCTTATGACCCCAAACTCCACAATAAAGACAGTGACCTTGAAACTGCCTCTTCTTGGGTCTAATCACAGCTTGTTTTCTTTTGTTAATTACTTGCTGTGTAGGCAACGTGGCTGGCTTCTTTGCTTGTGTGGCTTTCATTTCAGCTACCTTTTTCTCCTTCTTCTGTTCAGCCATAGCCCTTTGCTGGCTGATCTTCTTTTCTTCATTTTTGTTTGCCACCCTAGGTTGCTTCTTCAAATCCTCTTTATTCTCAACTATCTTCTCCTGAGTCACAACCTTCTCTTTCAACTTCTGTGGCACATTCTTATTATCTTTAGGCAATGCAGCCTCAGATTGCTGCACTTTCTCTTCATTCTTCTTTTCTCTTGCAGAACTTGTTTCTCCTATCATTTCAAGCTTCTGCACGTTCTCTTCACTCCTTTTGAGTTGTTGCTGAAGTCTCAGCAACTCTATCTCCATTTCTTCGATTGTTGAAGTCCTTGAGCCAAGCTCCATAGTAAGGTCTTCACATATTTTGATATGTTCTTCAAATCTTCTCTTCAAGTCAATATGTTCAGCCCTTATTTCATCCTTTTGACTTTCAGCTTCCTCAGACTTTGCTTCAACTTGTTTTATGTGGGCCTCTAACCTTCTTATGGTTATGCCCCTTCTGATTATCTCCTTTGAAGCTGCTTCCAACTCAGCTTCAAAATCTGGTTCTTCTTCATCAACCTCCTCTTCCTCTTCAGAGGTTGAACTACCACCTTGAGTTGATGCCATAAAGGCATGCTCATCTGATGAGTCTACATCTTCCTCCTCATCGGCTTCTTTTGTCTGGCTCACATAACTCTTGAATGAGCCTCTCTTCTTCTTCTGTGGGCTAGCAGTCTTCTTGCTGGACTTCCTTGACTTGAATGATGGTCTTCTCCATTTTGAATTCTGCTCATCATCACCATCCTCATCTTCATCATCAAGTTTCACTTTGCACTGAGAAGCAAAGTGTCCAGTCTGTCCACAACGATAACATCTCAAGGACAACTGTCCTTTTCCCTTCTTAGACCCCCTTTTGAATTTCCTTGTGAAGTATGCCAACACTTCACCTTCACTTTCTTCCTCATCATCATCATCATCCTCGCTGGATGATTCTTCATCTTCTTTTATCTTCAAGTGTTTCATAGCTTTGAAAGCTGCCTCCTTTGATACCTTTGACGTTGAGGAGCTCTCAGTTGACTTTATTCTCATCTCATATGCAATGAGATTGCATTGGAGATCATGCAGAGACATGGAATTGAGATCTCTACTCTCCTCTATGGCTGTCACCTTTGAGGCAAACCTCTCAGGCAGAATTCTCAGAATTTTCTTCACAATAGATGAGTCCTTCTTGTTCTTCCCATGACTTCTAAGATCGTTTACAGCATCAATAACCCTGGTGAAGAACTCTTGGACTGTATCATTTTTCTGCATTCTGAGAGATTCATATCTCTCCTTGAAAACTTGAAGCTTGGCCTCCTTCATTCTGCCATCACCTTCATAGACTTTCTGCAATCTGTCCCATATCTCCTTGGCAGATTTGCAGTCCATAACTTTAGCATATTCAGCATCTGTCAATGCTGAAATGATGACATTTGAGGCCTTCCCATTTATCTCAAACTGTCTTAATTCCTCTGGGGTTGGATCTTTACCTTCTTCTGGAGGCTCAAAACCCTCCTGTACAGATTTCACCACGTTCATGCCCATGGTTGCAAATACCACCTGCATTCTCGCTCTCCACATATGGTAGTTGGTTCCGTTGAAGATTGGAACCTTCTTGCTGTAAGTAGTGCTGGTGTTGGTACCGGCGTCCATTTCTCAGTATGCTAAACAAGTTAAAACTTCTGGAGCTCTTTAAACTAGTACACCAAGCTGTTAAGCTTTATCCTGGTGAACCTGTGCTCTGATACCAATTGAAGTTCCCAACTTCACCCTAGGATCTACTAGTTTGTGATACTGAGAGGGGGGGTGAATCAGTATCACCACAATTCACAATTCGCAGGAAAGTGAACAACTTCAATCTCTTCTTAAAAGCGAACTCTTTCTCAGATTCGACTAAGGTAGATCTATTACTACCTACTAATCACAATAGTCCCCAAAGTCACCTTTCAGACACCTTGCCTAATAGACAATTCGGATGTTCTTGTTTAGGTCTTCGTTAGGTTATGGGTTGGCTGATACTTTAGCTGCGTTCACAACTCAATTCAAAACACAGAACGTAAAGCAAATTAAGGACACACGAGATTTACGTGGTTCCGTCAACGTGACGTACATCCACGGTGGTAGGGACTCTCCCTTACCGAGACTATCCACTATACTTGAGAATTCCAGTTACAATGGATGTCTTAATCTTCTGCTCCTTTCACTATTGCAATTACTAAGCAAGTACAATACAAAGAGTGTCACTTACTGTGTCTACCCTTCGTCTAGCTTGTCTTGCCTCTGTTGAATTGAAAGGCTGCTCCACTGCCGCTTAGAAGTTCACCGCAACGCTCTCTAACCTCTCTTGAAGAAATCTAGAAATACGTTGAGTTCTTTCCGATGCTTCGCCAAATTCCTTCTCTAGGTTGTCTCACACAGCTCCTGCTTTCACCGTCTCAAGGTTTCACAGCTTGCACTCAAGCTTCTGGTCTGCCGTTTCACGTCTCACGGCCTGCCCCACGCTTCTGATCAGTCACGCTGTTGCACGTTCTGGTCTCACGTCTCTTGCCCTGCCTCACGCTTCTAGTCTGCTGTCTTCTCTTTCGGGTGGTCTCACGGATACCAGGTCTGCTGTCTTCTCTTCCGGGGGGTCTGTTTCTTATTTCTCCTCTTGCTGGTTGTGCGTTTCTGGTTTGGTTGCAGGATGTGTTTCTGGTTTGCTTGCAGGAGGCGTTTCTGGTTTGCCTGCAGGATGTATTTCTGGTTTGCTTGTAGGACGTGTTTCTGGTTTGCTTGCAGGAGGCGTTTCTGGTTTGCTTGCAGGAGGTTGCACGTTCTGGTTTGCTCTCCCAGTGGTGACGTTTCTGGTTTGCTCTCCTGGTGGTGTTGTTTCTGATCTCTTGCCGTTCTGCTCTCTCTTCCTTTTGGCCGGTTGCTGTAGGGTTGCTGTTTATTCAATTGTGTTGGCCCTCTTCCCTAGTTTTGTCTTCCAAGGCCTTTATATACTCTCTTCCATAAAACCCTAATAGGGCTTACATGGCGGATTTACGTTCTTGCCCTTACGCGGCAGATTTACTTTCTTGCCCTTCCATGTGACTTTACTGCCCTTCCATATGACTTTACTCTCTTGCACACTTAACCCTAGTTGACAACAATTACAACCCATACAAGGCTGTGGGAACAACATATCTTATATAAGTAGAATGCAAAGATCTCTTACCTAGAATTTATTATCCCATTTGTACAAATTAAAAGCCTAAAATCAAGAAGTTAATAACTTTCTTTAAATGAATAGATCTATTTACTATATCAATTTTGATATCCAATATATAAAAGAAAGGGAAAAAAAAGGAGAGAAAATCTAAAAGTGAGAGGGAGCAATATTTGATATAGAAACCAATATAAGAGGGACAGAGGTGACATGGAGTGAGAGAAGAAAGGTAAAGAGATAAATAATGGAGGAGGATGAGAGATTTGGATGTTAGTTGAAAGGATAAGTATGAATAGAGATTTGAAAATGAGAAATCAGAATAAGAAGGCTTCCTTTTGTGGTTTGCCCACCTTAAATTTTCTTTCTAAAAAACTATTTTAAGTTTTAAAGAAAAAGCAAAATCATGTAACATTTTGTTAAACATGATTTTTTATTCTTGCGTGAAAAAATTAAAAGTAAAAAATTTGAATCCATTTTAAATAGGCTCTTAGTATTTTGACATTCTTTTACTTATTATGTTTCAAATGGTTTTTGCTCTCCTTTTTTTTTTGTCACTCTCATTGTTGTTGTTGGTGGTGTTTTTTTTTTTTTCATTATTGTTGGTTAAATGAATAGTAGATGAAAATGTAGACTGATAAGGCATAAGACGAAATAATAGATAATCATAAGCAAAGATCATATAGCAAATGATGAAATGAAACTTAAGAAAAAAGCATGATAAGAAGAGTAAAAGATAACAATATAATTGGTAAAGCATAAAAAACTAATAAGGGATATCAATATTTTATAAAGCATTAGATCAAAATACATGATAACAAGTAATGATGGATGAGTAGAGTATAAGATCAAAATAAAAACTAGCTAAATATGTAGTGATAAAGTATAAAAAGGATGAATAATGAATAAAGCATTGTCAATTTGTATTCAATTAGGGAGTCTTCTTTCTTTTATTATTTTTACTATTCTTGATGTACTTTTACTGTTGTTAAATGTTGGCTTTGATAACTATGTGGTTCCCATTACTTTGAAAGTGATTGTTTGCTATCCCCCAATGGACCTTCCATAATCATTAATTGTCTAAAGAATTCTTTTTGGCATAAAACATTATGTTTTGTTGCTTTTTTGTTGAGTACATTTATAGTGAAATTGTACTATTCCTTGATTTATTTGCCTTTTTTTTATTATATGATTGTTTACCAATTCAAAGGTGAACTTTTAACAATCACTATTAATGAGAATGTTTGTATACTTCAATTAAAGCTTTTGGTTATTGATTTGTGTTAATTGATTAGGTTGATGATGACTGGAAGTTTGATTTTCATTTTTTGTTTGTGTGCTTTATTGTTTCTATCAAAGTGCATGTGACCCTTTTAAAAGCCTCCCTCTTAAATAGTATTGGTTTGTAATTAATTGTTTGTTGCTAAGATCAATTGTGATTGGTTGATTGATAATAAGATCAAAGGTTGTAATGATTTCTTCCTAGTTAGTTATGAATAATCTCCTTGACATTTTATGGGAGTTTAGTCATCATTTAGTTCCATTTTAACTTGGGCTTTGGTTAAAGATCATAGACTTTATGGACTTTTAGAAGAAACTTGGATGCAAGCCTTAACTTAAGTTGGGTTGGATTGACATGAAGTAAGGATGGGTATAACTTGAGCTTAAGCTTTAACTTAGGCTTGGTGTTGGCCTTTATAGGCCTCCTTTATATTATGTGTTTGCTATCTCTTTGTACTTTTGCAATTTGTAATAAACTCTTAATAAAATCATTTATTTTGTTTTTTACCTTCCTTTTTTTTTGTCTAATACTCATAATATTGTAAATATGGTGCTCAACAAAATAATAGTACTACAATTGTGCTTTTTTGGTAATTATTTTAGAACAAAGGAATGAATAAAGATTTTCTTTGATTCTCATTTTGTCTGTTCCTCCAAATTTTTATGTAAGAGTATACCATTGCTTTATTTAAGGATTTGAGAGTGTGCTTGAGATTATGGAATTAGCAAGATTTACTCAGTTGTAATCTATTTGCAATTTGCACAATAAGAATGACTAATTTGCCTTTTATTTGTTCAAAGGACCTCAAATGGTTAGAGTTATCTCTATAAGAGATTTTCCTTTTAAGGGTGAATCCATCTATGATGCATCACAAATTTTGATATAATTGATTAATTTTCAAACAAGAAACCTAGTTAAAATTATATTTATAATGATTGTGAAAATCATTATTGATAAAATAAAATTAACAAGTTATCATAAAAATTAAAATATTACAAATTAATTAATAAATTAATATCAAATATCACTATTATTAAATATTAATAATATATATATTATTTTAACTTTACAAAATACTATATATATATATATTCTTGGTTTTTGGATTTTTAAGAAAAGGAAAATAGAATTTTTAATGTTTTAAAAATTATACTATTATAATTGATAGGATAAGAAATAATAAAATTTATGAATGATGTTCTAATGATCACCATATGATGCATTAAATGTTGTGTCACCGTACATCCTAAGTGATATTAGAGTCAAATTTAAAGTGTTTTCAAAGCCAAACTCACATTATTTTCATTACATTGAACATTAGATACATCATGTATATTTATTACTTTAAATTTTTACATTATAGTACGAAATATACTCTTTCATTATAGTATAAAGTATATTCTTATATTGTAATATAAGTGCTGAGGAGTTCAAGAAGTATGATTTTCTTAAAATAATTATTAAGTGATTTTGCAATAAGATTTATATTTAAAATATAATTGAAGTTTTCTTAAAAATTTTCGAAGGTGGGCTTTGTCAATAATCTCATCTTTCCACAGTAACTTAGTGCCGCTACCTTCAACTGAACAAAAACAATAAACACGTGGCATGTTTTTATTAGTTTAAAGCACAACCTCACCGTGGTAGTTACCACTCCGTAAAATACCTTCATCCGGCTGTTTCTCGATAATATTTTGGAGAAATAATCGAAAAAGGAAGATGGCCCCGGAAACCCTAGACTAGGGATGATAGCAAAACAAAAGCATCCATCTGCTCTGTTCTCTGAAAGTTAAAAAGAACAAAGTCGAGAGAGAGAAAAATATTTTCTTCTCTAATTTTCGTGCCTGTAGAAACCCTTACAGATTTTAATCTCGTCTGCCTGTGTGTTTAGTTTTCTTGTTTTAGCTCTGCATTTTTGTTTGTTTCAGGAAGCCGAGCCCGTGGGGTGGAATTACAGCTGTCTGCCTTGTTTGGTTTTCAGAGCCGTCCAATAATTGATCACTCGTAAGGGGGCTTGTTTTCTAAATTGCGGGCCTTTTGGTTTCGTTTTCTAGATCTCTAGATGGTTTGGTTATTTTGTGGTGAAATTAGGGTTTCGCGCGTACCTACTTTCCACTGTTGACAGCCATTGGGTTTCTTTGACCCGCCGAGCTAACTGTTGCTGTGAGTTATCCCTTAATTTTCTCTGTGGTTTCTTTCTTCGAAGGCTTTGATTCATTGTCAAACAGTGTTTTTGTTCGCCAATATTGGAATTTTTTTATGATTCTTTTTTTTTCTTGGCGTTCTGATTTAGTGCAATTGTGGTTTTGATCCCTTTTGATTCTTTTTGCTTAACCTGGATATAAAGTTAATATTTTTATGAGTTTTTTTTTTCTTTGAATGGGTTTAACGTAGCTTATGAAAGTGTAATTTGTGCTTTCTTTACTTTTTCTTCCTTTTGTTTAATTTTGTTGGACTTTTTTTCCCTTTTGGATTTGTATTTCACACTTGAAAATGAAAAAAGAAATCATTTTTGCAATATGTTATCAAATTTATATTTTTAAACAGTTTCAGTTATTCAGTCAAGTAATGTCTTAACATTGAGAGAATTTAATCTTTTGTGCCCTCCTTGTGAATCAAATAGAGCACCATGCAAGTATTTTATTATTGTAATTTCACAATTTTTGAAAGTCAAAATTGTCAAATTACAATGCTATTGTATTTTGCTTTTGGCTCCTATTGCCTACACACGAAGAACTTCATTTTTCCATTGGTTGGGAATGTATTGTATTCTATTCTGTTGTATTTTCACTTCATTTCTGCAACAACAACATCATATTAAAAAAATTCTTTGTTGCAGATATTGCAATGTCATGATGTGTTTTCCCAGTTTCCTTCCATGAAAATTGAAATTTTATGTTCTATACAGGGTTTTGTGGATATTTTAATTGGAAAAGATGTCTTCACGGTACCCAGTTCTTGACAATCGGCCAATAGATCAGTGGAAAGTTACAGAGTTAAAAGAGGAGCTGAAAAGGCGGAAATTGACCATTAAGGGTTTGAAGGATGATCTGATAAAACGATTGGATGATGCACTTCGCATTGAGAGGGAAAATGCCATAAAAGAGGCAGATAATGGTCCTCATTTGGATTCTCAGCCTGCAATTGATGAGAAAAAGGCAGACACAATGTCCATTGTTAGTCAGACAGCCGATGTTCTGGTTGATGTTGCTAACAAGAGTGAGAAGGTGGATCATTTTACAGTTCAGTTTGATATCAACAGGGGTGTGGAAACCATTGGTGAAGGAGAACTTCAAGAAGGGACCCTAGTAGGTGCTAATTCTTCTTCAGTGGAAAAGTTTAATGTTAATGCAACTTCAATTGATACTAGTGTTGCAACTGCTGAGAATGTGGTATCTGAAGTTGCTTTGGGTGGGCATGATAGACTTAATCCTGAAAAACAAGAGGTTGGTGAAAATTCAAGTATGCAGATGGGGAGCGAGGATTTGAATCCCCAGCTGGAGAATGAAGATTCAAAGGCCCGGCTGGAGATTGAAACTCCAATGCCCCAACTGGAGATTGAGGATTTGAAGCCTCGCAACGATGTCTTGCTTGACTCGTCTGCTCCGGAAAACCAGGTACCTGAGGTCAGCACTAACTTAGGGTTTCAAGTAAAATCTGATTCTATTTCTACTGATTCTGTATCAATTAATGATATGATTGAACTTGAGGATAATATAATTGCTGATAATGTCAAATTAGAACTAGATGTTGTTAAACCAGAGATTGTGGAACCATTATCCCCAGTTGGTGGTGAATCACATCCAGTGGATGTGAAACAGCCACAAGAGAGGAAGCCATCTGTTGAAGAGAAAGATGACAGCAATGCTACGAATGCAGATGTGAGCAAGAAAAATGATAGTGTAGAAATGGGATATTCAGAAAAATTGAATTTAGATAGAAGTTCTGGTGATGACTCCATGGAGTATGATGTTCTGGAGAGTAAGCAAGTTGATTCAAAGTATGATGCTGATGAAGTGGGAGATAGGACTGAGAAAGATGAAGTGACTGTGAAGCAGGAAAATCTTGTTGATATTGTGGGAAATGACTTGCCTGCTCAGAGGAAGGAAAAACATGCTCAGGATAAGATCCGCATGGCTGTACCATCTGAGAAAAGAAAGCTTAATGGTGAGCTTTGCATCTTTCAGTCTACAAGTTCTACTTGACCATCTAAACTGTACTTTTTTTCAACATTTTTTTGTTGCTAAAATCTTATCTGTTGCAACATGAATTATTTAGTTATGATACACTAATTGTGTCTCTGTGTGGTTTTTCTGTGGTTATTGTTTCCCTGAAAGTTAAATGCTGCCTTCTAATTGTAGTTTTTTGATTTTCTTCTGTATTAGATGTATATTTTAAGGAAAATGTAGACCTTATTAGTGATAGGTGCACTTTGTAGGCCTTTTTTGTAGGTTGGGATTGCACTGTTTGAGTTTTTTGGGTTATTTTTTGTATTGTGATAATTGCCATGATTGTTATGATTTGATGTTTGCTGCTCTTGGGGAGGACAAGTTCGCGGTGTTTAGATGACACACCTCATTTTTTTTGAACAAGTTCTGTTGTTTGTATTTTGGTCTATTTATTCATTCACTTTTTCTTGCTTTATCCTTAGCTTAGTTGGTTTACTTATTTTGATTGGTTAAGCTATTTTGGTGCTCTGAATGGTTTCTGAATATGTAATGAAACAGAAGGTAGTATCTTCAGTTTTCTCATTCAGATGTGGTGCAGAGCTTAGTTTAGAATACCAATTGGAAGAATAATACTTACTTTCATGTGAATTTGTGCAATCTAGGCTCAGGTGAAGCCATAAAAGTCAATTGCTGGAGGCTTTTTCCACATTAATGAAGGATTTTGTAATAATCAATCATGCAATTTGGTTCAATTTTAAGTGATGGCAAACAAAATGTGAATGTCTTGAATTGGTGGACTATGTCTCCAATTTTGGGTGTTCTGCTTTGAATTTAGTGTTCTAGTGTTTGTTTAAGTACATCTTGGAGGTAAGTCCTGGTGTGTGGAATATGCATGCCTGTTTTTTGGGAAACAAGATCCATGTGAAATCTGTAGCTTTAAGGACAAAGGCCACTGGAACTTCTGTATTCTGATAAAACCATCATCTGCATTTTTCCCTTTATTGATGTATTTGATTGTGCTAGTTGATTATTTTGCGTTGCCTAAGTAGCTAACTAACTGGATGATTCTTTGGTTGATGAGTTGCATCTGTTGATGTTTTGAAGCTTTTGAAAATATTATGATGTAAATGACATGGAATTTGATTTTCTATGACAACTGAGTTCTTGATGTTGGTTTTGTGTGGGAATGGATCTGTTTTGCAGATCAAGAAGCCGCTGTGACCACTGAGCCTTTAAAGAGGCAGCGTAGATGGAATTCTGAAGGTCTCAAGGCTCCTGGAACACAAAGCTCCAATCTCATGTCTACCACCACAACTAGAGATGCATCTCAGGCTTCTTTTGGACACTTCTCTCAATCTGAGTCTTCGGTTACTGAAGATGCACTGAAGGAGCGTACTGGTGAGATATGGTTCTTCAAAATAAGCAAGTCCAGTAACAGCCTATTTAGCATCTAACAGGTTATTGCTCCTTATTTGGCAGTTCCGCTGTCACAAAAACATCCCACTGATTCCCTCCGCATTGATCATTTCCTGCGTCCTTTTACTCTGAAAGCTGTGCAAGAACTTCTGGGCAAAACTGGGACTGTCACCAGTTTCTGGATGGACCACATCAAAACCCATTGCTATGTCACGGTAAGAACTCTCTCCCTCTCTGTGTACCAGGTACAAAAGTCAAATTGATTGCAGAAGGATCTTTTCCATGGGAACCATAATGGCTTTTTGACATGTTGTCTTCCTGTGATCACTATCTTTGCTAGGAATCTCTGTTAAATTTCAGAATTCTTTTTCTTGGTGCAGTATTCTTCTGTGGAAGAAGCCATAGAGACACGGAATGCTGTGTACAACCTTCAATGGCCACCCAATGGTGGACGCCTTCTAGTTGCAGAGTTTGTTGACCAACAGGAAGTGAAGATGCGGCTGGAGGCTCCCCCACAGTCTCCAGCTGCTCCTGTCACTCGTGCTACTGCTGCTGCTCCTGCTTCGCAGCCCCAGCCATCTTCCTACCAGCAGGTTTCTAGGCAGCATCTTCCACCCTCACCCCCCCTTCCACCTCCACCACCACTGTCTAGTCCACCACTGGCCAAGGAGCGGCTTCCTCATCCACCACCACCTCCACTTCCAGAGAAACAAGATCCGCCGATTGTCACTCTGGATGACCTCTTTCTTAAAACAAAGGCAGCTCCACGGATCTACTATCTGCCATTGTCTGAAGAACAGGTTGCAGCAAAACGTGCAGAACAGGGCAAGAAACCAAGCAGTAAGGATTAGGCTATTATTTAGATCTGAGGATGCCGGTTTTTTTTATGAGCTGGTCACTGCTTAGTATGTTAAAGTCAACGGTTAGTATGGCACAGTTGCATGTTTGCAGCACTGCAGATATTGCTTGTGGGAAGGATTTTATCCAGCCAAGTGGAGGACTGGGGTTCTACAGTGGATCAGGGTTTTGTTTTAGAAGACTTTTTTTTTATTTTATTTTATTTATGTTAATCCTTATGTTTTTAGCCTTTAAGATATTTGAATTGAAAGCTCTATATGAGTGGATCAATCTGCCTACAACTTAACCGACTTAATTGGTTGAATCAATCTTCCTTTCTAGGACATTTTTCCTCCCTCCCCTCCATCTCCACACACACGCAGCCGCGCACAAAACACACGCACACTCTCAACACACTCTCCTGCCTAGTTAATAACCTGTTCTTAGACTCGTAGCGCTATGCCTAATTATATATCATGTTGTTAGCCTTGCGTAACCGTGTAATATTTTGGTTAGGTATTGATCCAGATCGAAGAATAAGAAAGCAACCCTTTTATTGGTTAGGATCTTGGGACAAAAGAACAGAAAAGAAAGAGAATAAATTCACAGAATGTTCCTATTAGCATTCATCTTACTAATCAGGATTTATCGGTAGTATCTAGATAATTTTTTCAAATTAGAAGTTTGTTTTATTTTCCTTTTATCTTCTATTTCTTTAAAATCCTCGCTGCTTAGCCTATGAAAAAGCCTCCAGGCATTTCGATAGATTATTTGATGGACTAATTCGTAGCTGTTGATTCGCTATCACTTGGCTTATAAAAAGGTTGGGAAGGAAAGCAAACGGAAAAAAGTTGGGTCTTAACCAGAATAATAATGTGTTTAGACAGTGAGTGGGAAAGAAAATAGTTAGAAATTGAAGTGAAACTTCGGTATGAGTTCTAACAAAAAATTTTCTCTCTTTGAAGACTAATTACCCGTTATTGATAAGAGAAAAATTATATGAAAAACAAATTTTATAGACATAATAGTTTTATATTACATATAAAATATTTTATACTATATCAATAACACTTTATATAATATACATAAAATTTATAAAAAAAAATCTATTATTTTACTATAATTTTCTAAATATTATGTAAAATGTTATATATGTAATATAAAATAGTATATATATAATATAAAATTATTTTGTGTCTATAAAATTTATGTTTATAAAGGATTTTCTTACTTGTAATTAGTTCATCAAAACCATCCGTGAGAGAGGATGAATCTAGCCTTTCTTATTTTCCCTCAAAGCAAGGCTTTCCTATAGAGATGTTAGAAGCCCACCTGTTAATCTGATCCTAATCTGTTAAAAAAATTAGATTTCACTTCACCCAAAATGTGAGGTAATATCAAAGTAATTTGACTCAAATAATTTAACTTTTAAAATTACTTAAATTTAAATCTACTCTGATTGACTCAAAAAATATTATTTTTTTTTTGAAAAAATAAAAAAATTATTATTTAATATTTTCTTATAATTTTATGTATTACTTTATTTATATATAAATAATTATCTACTACATTTATATATATATATATATATATATTATACATATTTATATATTTTATTTAATTGATATAATTTTTAATTTATTATATATATTAATTATTTTATATTAATATTAATTTTTTATTTTATATATTATCTATTATTATTATTTTATATTTATAATATTTTAAAAATTTTATCCATATATATGAACATATATTATATAACGGATAGATATATATGATAAAATAAAAAAAAGTGAAAAAATAAAAATTTAATTTTCAAATAATAGCTCATTGGCCTTTTAAAAAAAGTCATCTGAGAACAAATTTAGCCTTGATTTATGAGGTAATCACTTCCTTTTACTGTTCTTATAATTACATGCTTGCATTCAGCTGCATTTGTCTACTTTTTCCTTCCTTTTTCAATTTATTTGATCTATGTAATAGATTTTCTTGATCTTTGATTCGCGCATCGCTCTCTCTCCGCCGGATATTTTCCTATGACGACTTAGTTTATCTTGAACACTCCAACTCCCCGGATTCGCGAGTGAATGGTTTATTTCATTCAACACATACCAACAAGTGGCTGATGTAGGATTTTCACAACCATATGAATCATGGTTTTCTTGTTATGGAAGTAACTTTTCCTAGAATAACATGTAATGACGATGTACGGATCACAGGGACCAGCACTGTAACTAAGTGCTTTATTCCTATTTTTTACGTGCTAGCTAAGATTGATTTTTTTTTTTCTCCAATTTGGATGAAATCCGTAATTAACCTAACAGAAGGCTTGAGCTTGATTAGAAAAGGATCTCCCTCATTAACTAATTTTTTTTGCAGCCTGAAAATGTGATAATGTGAGAAACTCAGTTTCAAGGGCCATTCTTGACCGGGTTAATGTGACAATCTGTTTTATATAAAACACAAAAAGTTTCATGAGGCAATACACAAGTGTTGAACACTCACCTCAAATCACTTAATTCTATTTGTTCAAAATAATAATAATAATAACTTAATTCTAGGGTAATCATTGATCTCCACTGTTGAATGTCGGATTGCAGACATTGTGCTTGGGAGTTCTTCACGCGCTGACAAAGGACGGAAGTGCAGAAAAAGAAGACACCAAAAGATTAATAACCAATTGAGGTTTTATATAAAATTTAAAATCTACAAGAGAAGATAAATGTCTCTCAAAAGATCATTTTTATTGATATTTGGTTTTAATTGAAAATTGATTGCAAAAGGAAATCCAGAACTCTATTTATAATAATAAAAATGTTTAATTAAATGAAAAAAATACTTATTGATTAAGTAAAAAAATTAAATTAAATTATTAAATATTTACTTAATAAAAAATACTTAATGACAAAGTATTCTAAAATAATTTTAACTAAAAATTATAATTAAATTAAAATAATTTAAAATAAATAAATATATTATAAAATAAAAATTATAATATAATTTTTAAGATAATAAAAATAATTTTTATTATATATTTTATGTCGAACTCTTTTATTTAAAAGAAACTTATCATTGAGTTAACAATGAAAAATTGATATCTTTTACGTCATAGAAACAAATATTTAAAATAAATTAATCACTTTAACACAAATAAGCAATTTCTCTTGTAAATCATGGTATAAACAATGATGTTAAACAACAATGATAGTTTTGACCCATTAAGTACTCCAATTATATTAATAAGATCTTAACTCTCTTCCAAGTTTGAATTTGCACCATTTGTAATTAGGTTAGCTCGAATATCTTTAATTAGTTCATTTAGTATTTTTTTCATCTTTTTAACTCTATCTTGTGTTATTAGACCTTTTAGAATGTATAATGAACTTTTTACATCTTTTGAAACTTTCCACCCATTATTTCTAAAGTTCTTATTATTCTCCCTCTCCTTGAAAGGATTTATCCTTGAATTACCATCTACATCAAAAGGAGAAAGGTTAGAAACATTAAATGTTGCACTCACATTATACTCACCGGAAAGATCCAACTTATAAGTATTTTCATTAATTCGTGCTATAACTTGAAATGAACCATCTCTTATAGGTTATAGTTTTGAACGTTTTTGAGCTAATAATCGTTTCTTGTGCATGTGCATTCAAACCTAATCTCTAGCTTCAAATACCACTTTCTTTTGCCCTTTGTTGACATGTGATGCATATTGTTTAGTTTATTTTTCAATATGTTACTGCACCTTATTATGCAATTTTTTCATTATGATAGCCTTGCATTTACTATTTAAGCTAGCATACTCACCGATAAGTATAGGCACAACTAAAACCATATATAATTTCAAATGAAGAGTAACTAATAGTAAAATAAACACTCTTATTATATGCATACTCAACATACAGTAAATAATCTTCCCATATTTTCAAATTCATTCAAATAATAGTATACAAAAAAGTAGAAAGAGTTCAATTAACTACCTTAGTCTGCCTATCAGTTTGTTGATGATAAGTAATTGAAAACAATAATTTAGTACCTAACTTATCCCACAAAGTTTTCCAAAAATAGCTTAAAAACTTTATATCCTGATCTGAAACAATACTTCATTGCATGCCATGATAATGTATTACTTCTCTAAAAAATAAGCTAGCTACATTGCTTGCATCATCAATTTTATGACATAGGATAAAGTGTGTCATCTTTGAAAATCTATCAACAACAATAAATACAAAATCACTACCCCTTTTTGATCGTGGAAACCCTAGTACAAAGTCCATATATAAATCAACCCAGAGATGGCTAGGTATAGACAAGGGGGTATACAAGGCATAGGGTAAAACTCTAAATTTAGCCTATTTGCATGTTATGCATTTTTCGTATACCCTCTTAACATCCCATTTCATATGTGGCCAAAAGAAATGTTCAGTTAGGACATCTAGGGTTTTCTTAACTCTAAAATGACTCATTAGACCACCCCTATGAGTTTCTCTTAATACCAACTTCCTTAAAGAACTTATAAGCATGTATAAATAATTTTCCCTAAATAAGAAACCCTCATGCTTGTAAAACTTCTCAAAGGTTGACTTCTCACATGCTCTATACACATTAGTAAAGTTACGATCTTCCACATATAAATCTTTAATATATTAAAATCCTAATAATTTTGTAGTAAGTGTAGAAATAAGGGCATACCTATGAGATAATGTGTCAACTACTACATTTTCCCTACCTTATTTATATTTGATGATGTAGGGAAAAGTCTCAATGAATTTGATCCACTCAGCATGTCTTTTGTTCAACTTTCCTTGTCCCTTCAAGTGCTTTAAGTATTCATTGTTAGTATGGATAACAAACTCCTTGGACACAAGTTAATGTTGCCATGTCTCTAAAACCCGTACCAATGCATATATCTCTTTATCATAAGTAGGATAATTAAGGCTTGCTGCACTTAACTTTTCACTAAAGTAGGCAATTGGGTGCCTTTCCTGCATAAAAATAGCTCCAATGCCAATAGCTAAGGTATCACACTCAATCTCAAAATTTTTTACAAAGTTAGGTAAAACAAGTAAGGGTGCAGAACTTAATTTTTCTTTGATACAATTTAAAACCTTGTCTTGATCACTATCTCACTTAAAACTTATGTTCTTTTTGATAATCTCACTGAGTGGTGCAGTAATAGTGCTAAAGTCTTTAACAAAGCGTCTATAGAAACTAACTGGACCATGAAAGCTTTACCTTTCTCTCCTTGGAATAGTTATGGCAGTTAAAAACCAATTCAACCTTCTTCTTCCATTCTAGGTATGCATCAGGATCATTCTTACCTTGGAACGAAGGATTTGTCATTTTGATGCTACCTAAATCACAATCATAGGTGCCTTGCCTCCCAAAGTCTCTCCAATTCCTTATATTATTGGTAGTTCTAACCACAGTAGTTCGATCATCAAATTCATCATCTTCATGGTCATAGGCTCCCCTCAATTGCCTTCTTGCTTTAGGAGCCTTATATTCCCATACCTCCTTTGCAACTCTACTATTGTATTAACTTACTCCTCCATCCTCTCCCTCATATCATCAAATCTAGTATTTATGTGCTCAGATTGTTATTGTATAACTTTGATCATGAAGGACACATCACTAACTCCCTCTTGAGCTGCACCTTTGTCTATGGAAGTCGTAATATTACTTTTACACAAAATGATTAGGATACCTCATAGAACACTCCCTTACATGTTTCACTCAAAAGAAAAAGGTGTTACACTCTCTTGTGTTTACACTTTTTATGGTTTTTTCTTAATATGAACTTGCATTCTTGCCTTTTACCACTTAATTTCCCCTTTTAATTTTTTAAAGAACTAAACAAGCTAAATTAAGAGGATTAATTTTGAATAGAATGAGATAAATGGAATAGAATTGAGCTAATTTCACAATAAGGAGTCAAAAAAAATTGAAAAAAGATATCAAAGCAAACGAATTTAATGAACTAAACACACAAAAATCAAGATAGAAAGTTAAACTTAGAGGACAAACTTGGATGATATAACAAGAAAATAGATGACTGAATTAAAGTTGAGTAAGAAAATTATATTATTATTATGGTTAATATGGCCAAACTAATTAACTTTTATCAATAACTTGAATTTGATGAATTTGTTCCTTTTTTTTCTTTTTTTTTCGTTCCTTTTTATTTTTTTTCCTTTTCTTTTTTTTTTTTGCTTAACACAAAACAACAATAAAATACTTAAAGATAGCAATTGGAATTGAAATTAGCACATTTTTGGTAGTAATGATCTCAAACAAATGAGCAAAGTGAGGAGGATTGCAAATAGACAAATTAATGCATTTGAATGGTAATTCGCTTAATAGACAAACTAAACAAAAATAAATAAATCACAAGGTAGCAAATTGAAGAATTAGTTGATTTAACTTGATTTAGAGTCAGACTCTAATACCAACTGATGTGGAAAACCCCAAAGGACGTGACTTAGGGACTTAACGCACATAAGAAATCAAAGAATATCCAAGAAAGCTAAATCAGACTTTAATAACACAAACCTTAGACCCAACATTCAATGGAACACAAACTTAGAGTATTTAAGAAGGATATGGACACCACACTTTAGAAAAGAAGGAAATTAGAAGTGATAAGTTGAGTTGAATGCCACAAGAAAAGGTACTTCTTGATAAGTTCTTTAGTTCTCGAAAGAATCGAAGGAGAAAACCATTACTTTTTATTTCTCTCAAAGTTGTTGGATGTTTCAGAGCTTATAAGGAGGTGCTTATTTATAGGCTAAGAGAGCAATCTTAAAGAGGCATAAATTCTTATTTAGGAGGAATTCCTAGTTAGGACAAATTCTTACACAGAAAACTTTCATTTTTATACAATCACTTATTTAGGATAAACTCCTATTTAAGAGTGAATGCTATTACTCAGTCCTAACCTATTAAGTACCTTAATCATATTAATAAAGCCTTGACTCTCTTCTAAGCTTGAATTCGCACAATTTATAGCTAGGTTGGCTTAAATGCCCTCAATCAGCCCATTTAGTACTTCTTCCAGCTTTTTGGCTTTAGCTCATTTTATTAGGCCTTCTAGAATGTGCAATAGACCTTTTGCATCCTTTGAAGCCTTTCACCCATCATCTCTAAGGTTCTCATCAATCTTCAAGATATCACAACTCTTATGTAACCTAATGGGCAGCAAGTGCATTTTGGAGTTAGATTACAACTGAGCTAAGGTGATGCTACAAAGGGATACTTAAAGGATGAAATAAGTAAGCTTATGCTTCCTTTGGCCCATAGTTTCAAAAGTGTAAGATTCATCAACCAAATTGGTGATGAATGTGATGGATTAACCAAAGTCATTATCGAGCTTAGTGAGCTAGCAATCCAAATGATTTTTGAAGGAAAAAAAAAGGGAATTTACCTCAAGTTCCATTGATTCAGCCTTGTGGTCCTAGTGTTCTTGTTGGTGACTAGTAGGGTTAGAAGATTCCTTAGTCATTTGAATTTTTTACAAAGTAATATAGTCTAATTCTCCATATATTGATGCCTATGAAATTCAAAGGTAGCTATATACTAAAATATGCAACCTTTTGTCACATATCAACTAATAACATATGATTACGTCAATTACACTTATGATCTTAACCTCTTTGTCACCTTAATATTCACTTTTGTTTGCATAAGCCAATTTAATGATAACAATCCATTTTAAGCCTTTCATTTATCATTTAAGATGTTGGAGGAGGAAACTAATAGTCTAACCAATGCTTTTTTTGATACAAAATCTGAATACACCCTTGATATATAAACCTTAAATGATTCTAAAGATGAAGAGATTCCAGTAGACCTTCAACTCTTATTTAAGTCAAAACAGAGGTAGTCCATGGCTAAAAAAGTGCCAGTGTAGCAAGTTAATTTAGGCACTATAGAAAATTTGCAAGACATCAAGATTAGCTCAAGACTTCCCCTATAGAGTAAGCAAAGCATAAATGAGTTGCTCAAACTGTACAAAGACGAATTTGCATAGTCATACCAAGATATGTTAGGTTTGAATACCAAAGTAGTGATGCACAAACTACCATGGAGTCCAGAATGTAATCTTGTATGACAAACTCTGAAGGATGAAACTAATGTCCTATTAAAAATTAAAGAATAAGTAAAGAAATAGTTAGATTTAGGCTTCCTTTAAGTGGCAAACTATCCAAATTGGGTAGTTAATATTGTGCTTTTACCAAAGAAGGATGGCAAAGTATATATATATGTAAATTATAAAGACTTGAATAAAGCGAATCCTAAAGATAACTTCCGCTTATTGCATATTAACATTATTATGGATAACACCACTAGTTACTTAATGTTTTCATTCATGGATGGATTCTCAAACTATAATCAAATCAAGGGCACACTTGAAGATATGAAGAAAACAACATTTATCACAATATAGGGGACATTTTGCTATAAGGTCATATCATTTGACCTTAAAAATGCAAGTGCCACCTATCATCATGCAATGGTCACTTTATTTCATGATATGATGCATGAAGAGATTAAGGTCTACGTTAATGATATGATCACCAAGTTTTGAGCCAGTCAAGATCACTTAGTAGTCTTTAAAAGGTTGTTTGATTGGCTAAGAAAGTTTCAATTTAAGCTTAACTTACTTAATGCATTTTTTGGGCAAATTAATTTGAATCAAATTAAAGACATATAAGAAATGCCTACACTTTTCACAGTAAAGGAGGTGCAAGGATTTCTAAGAAGGGTTAATTGTATTGCTAGGTTTATATCCCAGTTGAAAGCAATATGCGAACCTATATTTGGTATGCTATGAAAAAAATAATCCAAGGCAATAGGATGATAAGTGCCAAGAAGCCTTTAACAAGATCAAGTATTACCTTTCTAATCCCCTAATTCTAGTGCCACTAATTCCAAATAAACTACTCATATCTCATGGTATAGAAGTGGTACATGGGTTGTGTCTTAGGATAACATGACGAAACTATTGAAAAAGAAGAGATAATTTACTACCTTAAGAAAAAATTCATGGACCATAAGAGCCGACATTCAAATCTCAAAAGAATCTATTGCACCTTAGCATAAATAGCAGACCAACTTCAGTAATATATGTTAAACCATACAACTTGGCTTAATGCTAAGGAAGACCCTCTTAAGTGCATCTTTGAAAAGCTAACATTGTTAGGATGGATTGTTTGGTAATACATTCTTTTTTTAAAGTATGACATTCAATATGTCAACCATAAAGGAAAAATCATAAAGGGAAAAAAAAAGAGAGGAGAAAGTACAACAATGACAAAGTAAACCATTTAAAAAAAATAAACAAAAAAAACTCCAATTATAGGAACAAGAACACCAAAGAATTAGTTTTAGAAAAAAACTTAAGAAATAAATAAAATAAATAAATAAAAACAATAATAGAAAAAGAGGAAATAAAAAAGAAAGGTGGTAATTCAAGAGATAAACACACATCATACTTTGGTTTGGTGCCTAGATTGCAAAACTAGATTCCAAACTCTTTAGATCATAAACATCGCAACCTCTAAACCCCAAAAAAAGGTGGTCCTCTACCAAAACTACAACTAAAATGAGCATTATTTCTGGAAAATCATGAGTTTTTTTAGAGGATTTGGCAGTAAAAAAGAAAAAAGGGAAAATGGGAATCCAAGGTTTAAGGTTAAGAAAGGAAGGAAAATAAAGGGCCGACTAGTTATGAGAAATGGTTAGAATTAGGCTAAAAGATGTGTATATATGATGCCTAAAACATCATTATTTCAGTGTTTGAGGTTATGTTTCTTTGCTTCAAAACAACATTATTTTGGTGCTCTACATAATGCCTTTTATTCAAAACAACACCATTTTATTCTTTTTTTTTACTCAAGACTAACCAGTTTAAACCTAACCACCTTTTATTTTCTTCATAAACTCAATCAAACTAGCCTTGACTAACTTTAATCGTTTTAATCAACTTTGATTGATTTTGACTAGCTTTGATTTGGTCCACTATCTTTTTTTTTTTAATAAAGGGAAAATTCTTTTTATCCAAAATTCTAAAACTAAATTATAGAGTAACTACAACTTTAAATTTTTCAAAGGCTTTTCAAAGTATTCTTATTCTTAAATCCAAATAATAATAATAATAAAAATAAATTTCTAAAATTTTAAGTTATCCTTTAAAAAATTACCTTTGTGCGAGTAATTATTGTAAAAAGCATCCCTAACCTTTCTAAAATTACTTTGAAGCTAAGGATCTATATTAAAAACATCCTATGCCTATCAAAGCCCTTTGGTGTAGGAGATTACTCTAAAAAATCCAAACATTCTTAGATTTCTTTTAGGTATAAGAGATCTTCACCAGAAAACCCCCATAATTGAGACACTTCTCACTGAGAATATTAGACTAAGGAGTCCTCATTTAAGTGTTTTGATAGAAAATTAGAGTTGCTAATTAGGTAGTTCTTGCATTGGTTAAGGATTGAGCAATCCTCAAGGGTTGTCAAAAAATTGGAAAGATGGTTGAGTCTCCAACAAGAGGTCCTGTTCTATCATGTAGACTTCACCTTTTTTCTTTTTGCTATTATTGGCCTTTTTAGCTATCGTTGACTTAGATATGATGTTAATGACCTTACAAATGCCCTTATTAATTCTTTCTCCAATGATTAAAAAGTCCTTCCTAACGTAATTCCCACCATTCAATCATAGTAAGAGCTTCTAAAGTATGAAGAAAGGTGGAAATCAGCCTTTTTTCAAAAAGAGGTGGTTGACTCAAACCACTACATCATGCCATTGTTGCACATACTATTTGATCGTTAATGTGGCCAAAGCATTGCAAAGTCCAGATGGCATTTGATGATAAGTAAACGTACTAAATGGATACGTGAAAGTCATCTTCTCTTAATCTCCAGATGCAATTACGATCTAGTTATAACCTTAAAAACCATTAAGAAAGTAATAATGAGTATGACCAACTAATCTTTCTAACACCTGATCAATAAAATGAAGAGGGAAATGATATTTATGAGTGGTAGAGTGCAACTCTCTAAAATCAATATACACTTTTCACCCTATTTGCACATATGTAGGTACCAACTCATTTTTATCATTTGAAATCACTATGACATCAGATTTTTTTAGGACCACTTGCACTAGACTTACCTACTTACTATCCAAGATTGGATATATGATGCTAACATCAAGAAGCTTTAGAATCTTCTTTCTCACTACCTTTATCATTAGGATTTTTAACTAATGTTAAGCTACCCTAGTTGGTTTGGCTTCTTCTTCTAATAATATTCAGTACATGCACATGGTAGGGCTTGTTTCCTTAATGTTTGCAATTATTCAACTAATTGACATCTTATGCTCCTTAGCACATGAATTAACTTCTTGTCTTGCACAATCCTTTGTAATAATAACTAGTAAGGTGTCATCCTCTCCCAAATAGGCATACTTCAAATGAGATGGTAATAGTTTCCATTCTAACACAAAAGCCTATAAAATAGAAGATAAAAGTTTCTTGTGAGAAACAAGTAATTAAATTAACAAAAAAAACCGCATACCTATCTAGAATCACTGATAACAAATGCAATTCAGCCATAGTTTTCTTTTTCTAACTTAAGATGTTTAACAATGGTGACCTCTAACTCTTCCCTACTTATCAACTTAAAAACTTCTTATACTAAAAAATTAATGACATTTGTCACATAAACTGGGTAGACATCAATAAGGTACCTTATAGTCTCATAAATATTGGAACAAATTTGTTCACCGTCAAACTCCATCATCAAGGTACCTTTATGCATATTAATCTTTATCCTAGCTATCTTTAAGAATGACCTCCCAAATAAAATAGGTGTAGGGTTAGGAGAAGCATTGTTATCCATATCAACTATATAAAAGTTAGCTAGAAACACTAGTCGATTTACCTGCACTGACCATCCTTAATTACCCCTTCAAGGTAAGTATTAGTATGATCAGCCAATTATATAATGACACTAAAATTTTTCAAAAGTTTTAAATTTAAAAAAGTATAAATGGATTATGGCATCATATTGATAAAAACTCCTAAATCTAACATAACACTTTTAAATCTAATATGACCTATTTTACATTGGATGGTAAACATTCTTAGATCACACTTAGGGAGAAGCCTCTATTAGAGAATTATAGATACATTCTCCCTACTCTAATCTTCTCATCATCTCTTAATTTATGCTTATTATTACACGATTTCTTAAGAAATTTCACATTCTTTGGTACTTGCTTGATTGCATTTAGTAATGGTATGTTTACCTCTATCTTATGAAATGTCTTAAGAATTTCTCTCTCCTTCTCTTCCTTCTTAGATTTTGTGCACCTAATTAGAAAAGGAAATAGGTTAGCTTTAATCTAAATGGAAGGGTTAGGAATTATCCTAAATGGAAAAATCTTTGCCTCCTTAATTTCCTACTCAATAACCACGACAAATATTTTCTTATATGGTACTTCCAGCACTTTTCCACTTCTCAATGATATAGCACTTAAATTCTATTTTGAATTTACTAGGGTTTAAGAAGGTAATTGTTTTGAACCCTAAGCGTCCAATTTGCCCACTATGGTAGCTAGTTGACTCACTTGATTCTCCAAATTTTGTATGCTTACCTTTGTCTCCTATTTGAATTGTTAAGTGTGAGTTAATAAAGTTTTAAACATATCTTTTAACAACATACTTGAACTATATATAGCTATTTGTTTAGGTTGATATGGTTGTTAAGTTTGCTAAAACCCTTTTTGTTTATTTTAATATGTATTATGAACTAACTGCTTATTTCCCCTATAGCTCAAATAAGGGTGATCCCTCCATCCTAGATTGTATGTATTAGAATAGGGATTATACTTCCTTGGCTTCCCTTGGAATCCTCCTATAACATTCACTTACTCCTCTTGAAGAATTAGGCATAAATATGTTGGATATCCCACTATTGAACCTATGTCACACACCTTAACTTGTTGTATATTTCCCATAACCATTTATCAAACAATAAAGGCAAGATCATAAAATCTATTGTTTGAAGAAAATATGTGTTTACCTTATTCACTTTTTTAATTGGGGCATCTTGTCTCGCCCTAAACTATTGGGAGTCTACTATTATATTAGAAATCAAATTCCTTGTAACATCTATCATGTTCTTGTCCATAGGAGTAAGTTTTCATAAAAACATTGAATCAATAACTGGTCACTTATCTAGTAGTATGGATAGCTTGTACACAGTTTTTTGAATCTCTCACAATACTTATAAAGGGTTTGTCCATTGTATTGGCGAATACCACATATTTCCCTATATTCGTAGCCCTAAAAGCCAAAAAATACTTTTCCAAGAATTGGCTCTTTATTTTGTTCCACATTGTGATTTACCCTAAGGGTAAATAGTAAAGCCAATCCTAGGTGTCATCGGCTAAAGAGGATGGAAAATCTCTCAATTTTATTTGCTCTTTTATCACACTTGTTAGCTTCATGCTTAAATAGACAACATAGAATTCTGTTAAATGATAATTGAGATCCTTACCTGCATGACCATAAAAAGTAGGTAACGAATGTAACAATCCCAATTTAAGCTCAAAAGTTATACATAAGGGCTATAAATTAAAGTTAAGAGCAATAAGCTCTTTCAAAGTCTAATTATTTACAGCCAAGTCTTCAAGCTCTAAATCATTAAATGAAATACTTGATATGAAATCAAAGGTTACCTTAATGTTAGGTGAGATAACCACAAATTGCTCTTGATATTACTGAGTCTCCCTCCTCGAGCTATGTAAGGTTCTCTCGATTTCTATATCAAAATTTAGTTCGCTAGAGTAAGATTATCAAGTCATAAAATATAAATAAACATAAAATAAGAAAAAGCATGCAAAGATAACTAAAAAAAATGTACAACCAAAAACATAAAAAAATTTGCCAAAACCCTATCAAATAATGTTTTTAGGGCCTGAGAGGGTAAGGCTAGTGCCATAGTCAGTAGTTTTGCTCATAACATCATTTCCTTTGAATGAGTATAGTCTTGTCACTTAATTCAACCAAAAGTTTCTTAATAAATAGTATCGCTGCAACCAAAAACACTAAAACGCCAAAAATGCCTAAAAAATACAAAGCTTTTTAGACAAAAGAAGAGATAACGCTCTAATCAACTCAATAGAACTATATAAAAAAATTTCAAAAAATTAATAAAAAACACTCTATGGCAATAATGCCAAATTTTGGTAGTTGTTATTAAGGTATAAAAAATTTAATACCTTACTCTTAAGTATACAATAGTAGATAATGTAAGTAATAGTGGATCTCATAAGGGGTACAATCAATTCACTATTGATTAATTAAAAATTAAAAACATTAATATAATTGGAGAAAAAGTTGAATACTAATTTTGTAACAAATAAAATAACAAACCAATCAAACAAAATAAATTATAGAAGATAAAATACTAAAAGTCTAGTTTCAGGTTCATTCATAACTATATTATTTAATAATTTTGATCACTCACGACATTATCTTAATTCTAATGAAAATATCAACCATAGATAACAACAAGCTTTATTATGTTAACTTTCCTATAGATATTCACTAAGAAAAACAAGCTCTTTACTTAGATTTTAACCATTGTACCCCTAAAATAAGCTCTATAAAGTAATATACTGGTAACCTTAAGAATTATGAAAATAAGTTAATACAAGTAATAATCACACAAATTTGGATTGTTTAATCTGTATTGAGTAATTCATAACAATAAGACGAAAACTTGTCTATAATCTCTTATTGTTATTGACTACTTAGTGATTAGGAAAAGAGTAAAAACATATCACAATTCGTAATTCTAGCAACTGATATTTGTTTAATTAATCCATAAAGTTCAACCAAATTAATTGAACAAACAATTATTCAACCATTAAATTAGAATAACCTAAACAATTTTATAAGAAAAGAGGACAACATACCGAAATAATAATCTATACCATTAAAATATCAAAAGTTTTGAAATCCCCTAAAATTGTTGAAGAGCCTGACTACACATGCTAAAAATGAATTCCTTTTAAAGTGATTGTTTTATTTTCTATCCATTCCCCGCCTTATACTCTTAAAAGATGGTTATTTATATTTTAAAAATGTACATAGTAGCCATTAGCAAACTCTAAAGACTTGCAAACAAAAATCTTCAAAAATCTCAAAGACATCCTGATCTTATTTCTTTAATCTCCCAAAATTCCTGTATTGGATTTTGAGTTAATTCCAAACTAGATACAATTAGAATTAAGTTCTAAATCTTTAAAAGCTAAAAAATAAGTCTAACTTAGTCTAACCTATGATAGATTTTGCATTGAATTCTCCACTATTTTGAACCATCAAACAACTGATTTGTGTTTAGATCTCTTCATAACAATTATAAGCCTGAATGTATACTTTAATAGAGCCTTTTAAATCATTTGATTTGGATGTCTAAAACTCAAGCTATACCCATTTAAGTATGTAGTGTTTGGATAAGAATCCTACTTTAATTAGGACTGAACTTCTTTTTTCTTCCTTATCTTTAAAGCAATGTCTTAAGGCCCAAACAAACTCAAATTTAGACTTTTGATCTCAATTTAGAAAATTTGAAATATCTACTACAACTTTACTAAATTCCACTTTTCCAATTGGGACCTATGAGCTAATATAAAACCTAAAACTAGCAACAAAAGTCAAAATGATAAAATGCTGAAATTTCCGTACTAAAAGCATATATTCTCAAAACTTTCCCAAAACATACCTAGGTCACAAAACATATTCTAATCAATTTAAATAAGTATAAAATTTATTAAAAACAAGCAATTGATAAAAGGGAATAAATATAATAAATTCTCACTCATTAAATCTGAACAATAATAAGCATCTCTAACCCATCATTCAATTATGAGAGAGTGGTATGAAAACCATATATGGAGGTCCAAATCACCCTTCCTTAAAGCTATACAAATTATGGCATGCATTTAGAGGCCTTAGGATCTAAATCCTTGACAAGTCAATGCTTTAGGCTATCTCTAAGGGAAAGGCCAAGGTCGTGGATGACCAGCCACCTTACTTATCAATCCTAGAGAAGCCAAATTTCATACTATTGAAGGACATCATTACTTCCCACCATGATCAATTATGATCCTTGAAGGATCTTAACCAAAGTTTCATCATCAACCAACTTCTTTAAGAGCTAGAATTGACCCAAAGACAAAATGGGGAGTTGGCCTCCTAGCTTTCAAAGTCAAATTAGGCACTCCAAAATGTGGGAGCAATGGGTTTGACTAGGGTTAGTTGCAAGAAGTTCTCCAGTTCACTCTAAATCAAAATAAAGCCCTTCAATAGGAAAATGTTCACCTTTAAGGATAGTTAGATGACATGAATGCTACACTTTTTGATAAGTGAGAAGCCCATGCTACATAAGCAAATTTGCTTACATAAGAAAATCAAAGCCTAGCATAACAAATGATGGCTCGAGACACTTGAATCCATGAGTTAACTACCTAGGTTCAGTAGTTGATAGCCATCTAACATGATTAAGAGTTTTAGGTGTCACAATGGATTAAAGGGATAGTTGACAGAGCCTAATTTATGGCAGATAAGGTAAAGAACTATGTGCTAAAATCCTATCATTGTATTCGTTCAATGAACACCTTAGTTATTCCCTCGAAAGTCCTCTAAGCATTATAACTTTGTTGCTCACTTTATGTAAAAACCTTGATGTGACTACTTCCTTAACTTTTTGAATTGTAAGGATAAATGAAGGGAGATCTCCCTCGACATATGAATCGATCTAACAAAGGGAAATGTCCTTTTGCTTTTGGTCTTATAATACAAAGGGGGCAAGTCTTCCATCCTTGAATATAAATATGACTTAACATATGGTTTATTACATTAGTCAACACTATATAAGGTGAATAATGCCCACATGTATATCATGACATCTTGCTCAACATCATGCATAATTGCTTAAACATGCATATTTAAGTCTTTAAAATTAAACTTGTTTCTTTTAGATGGGAAATTGTAGTCCTTAAATAGCTTGCACAATGATAAGCTAAGTCCTTGCCAAAGGGTTCCTTATAGGAGTAATTGCTAATCATGTTTATGACAAGATGTATATCACTAATATAATTGAAAACATGACCTTTTTCCTAATGGAAGGACTTGATGATCACTATAGATGGCATGAGACTAAGTCACACACCACCTATGAGTCTATAAGGTTTTAATATTTTCTAAAAGAAAAAATAATGATAAGGGAGTTCATCTTGACATCGATTCAACTTTAAACAATATGGCTTGATATCCAAGTATATGAAATAGGCAAGCTGCAACTCTTGTATTATTTGCCTGCAACTTTTCCTATCTTGGAATTCAAAGACTTAGAGTTTAATTTTGAAATGAAAAAAGGTGACCACCTTAAGTCACCAAGAATTTATCTTACCGGTAATCAGTAATTGTCCATCTCTTTCCAATCTTATAGACATTTTTCCAATGACATTAGTGGAGATAATTGTAAGAGATACTATTTAAAGGAAAAAAACCTTTATGATAACTAAGTTGTAAAGACTCCTTCGTAAGTGTTATGGAATTTCTAATACTCCTCTCAAGTTTTTAGATTGATATTCTCAATGACCTATCATGAACTACTTTACTATAGTAGTTTCTTTAAAGAAGCTCTTTCTCTACTCATGTATCTCAGCATACAATATGCTATTGACATGCTTATATATTGGCCATGTGTCAATGCTTTTATGAGGTATTGGGGGCAAAATCCATAGGCTTGGTCTCTACTATATAAATAATTCAAACTCTTTAGCATCCCTTTAGAATGGAGGAATATTGTCAATAGTTCTAGAGACCCTCTATTAATTTTCTGCATTTTCCATCTTCATCTAGATATATGGTTCCAAAATAAGGAAACCAAGATGCATATTAGCTCGTTTGTTCAAAAAATCATCAACTCTCCTCTCAATGTCTTGGCTAATCCTTATACCAATACTGTCTCTTGGCAAGATATCATAACCATCCTTTACAAAAGCAAAGGGGTTGATTTAGATGATCCTCTCTAGGCCTTTTTTCAAGCCAATAGTTGTCATTATGATGGGCACATTAACCTGGATGGTAAGGCACTCCCTTATCATTATGCCTAGTTCTAAGTCATCAACGACTTCACTATTATGCACCAATTGATCTAAATTTTAAGGACTTAGAGGCCATTACTAATGAATTTAGCTTAACCATTGACAAAAAATATCTTGTCCAGGATTAGATAGGAAAAAAGAAAAAAGACTTTTAGTTGTAACTAAACTCTACAAGCATGAATGAAAGTAAGGCATCCCCCTTCATCTTCTTGTGTAGTACTACCATTAAATAAAATCATTTAATTATAAAGCCCTCTATGTGTATGTTTAAGCATTTTATGTATTAAGTATATTGTTTGTAAATATCATAAATGCAGTTACTCTCTCTCTCTCTAACATGGTAATACAATAAAGGTACAATACAATAAACCATAAATAGCTCATAATTAGTAAGACGTGCAATCCAAACTAAATCCCGCATAAGAAATATGGAAGAAAAATTCAAAGAGCTAGTTAGCCACATGGACAAAATTTAAACCATAATCAAAGAGTTAAAGGAGTAGATGTAGTAGATAACCTAGGTGTTTGCTCAAGGAAAGATGGTTGTTATGGACATATTTCCTTAAGGAAGCTCTCTAGCCATGGTAGGCAAAATATTTTAGACAACCTCAATGTTAAAAGCCTCTCTAACACCCTCTATCTCTTCTCAATTGGTAATGTATCCCTTTTTAGGACAAACAACAATTGTGCAAGCATCTAGTGCCGAGATGTATGCATAGAAAATTCATATCTTACAAGAGGAAGTTAGGGCCATCAAAAGGGGTCATGTTCATGCTTTCTGAAACACATCAAATCTCTATTTAGTTCAAGATGTTATACTTCTATCAAAATTTAAGGTTCTAGAATTTTAAAAGTATCAACCACTTGCAAACTACTTAACAATATGTATTCAAAAGATGATAGTATATTGTCACGGGGTCATTATTTTCTCCCTAAAAGGCAGCCTGTTAGGGTGTGTAGTACCCATGCTTATATGGCCCAAGATCCACCTCTTTCTATCTGATGTGGTATGTGAGAGTCAGGTCATACCTAACCCGTCTGTGTCCGTGACATTCTCCCCTACCAAATCCACCGACGTCTTTGTCAAGAATTGAGGCCTCCCCCTGTCTATTTCTTCCACGTGAAACGCTTGGTGAGAGACACCGAAGTTAGGGTCGGGTCGACTCTGATACCATCTGTCATGGGGTCATTACTTTCTCCCTAAAAGGTAGCCTGTTAGGGTGTGCAGCACCCACGCTTATATGGCCCAAGATCCCTCTCTTTTTAACTGTGGAAGCTGGGTCATACCTAACCCGTTCGTGTCCATGACATAACTCATCCGTGACATTTTCTCCCACTGAATCCATCGACGTCCTCGTCGGGAATCGGGGCCTCCCCCTACCTACTTCTTCCATGTGAGGTGCTTGGTGAGAGACATCGGAGTCGGGGTTAGGTTAACTCTAACACCACCTGTCATGGAGTTAGGCTTTGTGTGTGCTAACCCGTGTGACACTTAGTCAATCTTGGGAGAGAAGATGAGCTAAGTAAGCCTTGGAGAGTTTGAGAGAATCAACGAAAAACGTGTAAGAGGTAAGTAAGTGAGTTGGAAGTGCTAAAGAAGAAAGAGCACAGGAGAGCTTTGCAAGTGAGCTTGTATTGAGCATCTAAAGGTGTCTTTATAAATGAGAAGAGGGGTCTATTTATAGTTGCTCTACCTCCTCAATGTATGGCTACAAATGAACATCTAAGATATTTACAAAGAATGTTCTAGAGAAAGCATTAAAAAGTGTCCTTTCAAGAAGGTTCTAGGTGAGTGTCCTTGCTGGCCTTTGCTGAAAGTTTCTAGATTTAGGTTTTTTAGGCACTTCAGCACTCTTCTAGGACCTTCCATTACTGGACAGGGGTAGCAAAGGAGTTAGGCAGTGCTGGCAGTCTGTAGAGGCTCAATCTAGCCTGAGTTTCTGCCTTCTCACTTGTTGGATGGGTTGGACTTAGAATGTACACATGAGACCCTCCCCCACTCAATCCTACGACGTCCTCGTCGCATTCTTAGCTTTAAATTACTGAATGTGATCGACAAACTGCCAAAGTTGTTCCTCCCATTCCCAATTAGCCTTTTGGTCTAGCAAATCTTTCCATTTCACCAAGTACTCAGTGTAGTTAGGAACTCCTCTTCTTCGAATCACTCTATCAGTAAGGATGTTTTCTACCTCCTTGTTGAATTCGGTGACCACAGCCGTTGGTGCACGCTTGGACTCATTTCAGCTTGGATCCTCTTCGTCTCCATGGAAAGGCTTTAGAATACTTACATGGAAAACATTGTGGATCTTTAGTTTTAGAGGGAGTTGGACTTGGTAGGCAGCCTTTCTTACGCGCTTGACCACAGGAAATGACCCTTTATACTTCTTTACCAAGCCCTTGTGGACTTTGCATAGAGATTTGAATTGGTTTGGCAGCTTCACCATCATTATGTCTCCCGCTGAGTAGTCCTTCGGGCGTCATTTGGAGTCAGCCCATCTTTTCATTCTCTTAGCCGCTTTGTCAAGGTAAGCCCTTGTTATGTCTACTTCCTCGTGCCACTCTCTTGCAAACTTAAAGGCAAATGGGTTGTTGCCAGTGTAAGGAGAGGCAATAGCACTTGGCGTTAGTGGCTGTTGTCCTATGACAATCTCAAACTAGCTTTTGTTTGTGGCCTCGCTCCTCTGGAGGTTGTATGAGAATTGGGCAGCATCGAGTAGTTTCACCCAATCTCGTTGGTGAACACTAATATAGTGCCTCAGATATTGCTCTAGCAAGGCATTCACTCTTTCAGTCTACCCATCGCTTTGAGGATGGAAGCTTGTCGAGAAGTTTAAATTGGTCCCCAGCAACTTGAATAGCTCACGCCAGAATTTTGCCGTAAAGCAGGGGTCCCTATCACTGATTATGCTCTTGGAACACCCTATAGTTTTACCACATTCTTGAAGAATAGGTGAGTAGTTTCATCTACCTTGCAATTAGCAGGGGCTGGAATGAAGGTGTCATACTTGCTGTACCGATTGACCACCACCAGAATGCTTCCATATCCTTCAGACTTTGGTAGAGCCACAATGAAGTCCATTGAGACACTTTCTCATGACTTCTCAGGGATGGGTAGTGGCTCAAGTAGACCTGCTGGTTGTTGCTGCTTTACCTTGTCTTGTTGGCAAACTAAGCAAGTTTGCACATAGGCCTCAACGTCCGTATGCATTTGCGACTAGAAGTAATGTTGTTGGACAAGAGCAAAGGTTTGTGTCATACCTGGGTGACCAGCCCATAGGAAATCATGACATTCCTTGAGGATCTCCTTCCGCAAGTTTCCCCACATAGGCACGAAGACTCGGTTCCCAATTGTCATTAAGACTCCGTCATCCACCCAAAATTGATGAGTCTTCCCCTCACTAGCCAATCTCAACAGATTGTTGGCCAGAATGTCTTGCCCTATACCTTCCTTGATTTGTTCAAAGAGGTTGCTCTTAGGCATACTACTTGAAAGGGCGGCTAGTTCTGCCTTTCTACTCAGCGTATCAGCAACAACATTGGCTTGGTCAAGCTTATACCGCAGTATGTAATCAAATTCTGCCAAGAAGTCTTGCCAATGAGCTTGCTTGGGGTTGAGTTTCTTCTATGTCTAGAAGTAGCTCGTAGCAACATTGTCAGTCATGATCACAAACTTACTTCCAAGGAGATAGTGTCTCCAAGTGCACAAGTAGTGGATAACGACAGTTATCTCTTTGTCTTGGATGGTGTACCGCCTCTTTGTATCATTTAGCTTGTAACTTTCATAGGCAATGAGGTGCCTATCCTGTATCAAGACGCCCTCGATGGCAAAGTCAGATGCATCGGTGTGGACTTCAAAAGGCTTTTCGTAGTCCGATAGCACCACAACAGGTTCCTCGGAGATTGCTTGCTTCAATCCTTCAAAGGAAACTTGGCATTCTCTCATCCAATGCCAAAAGCGGTTCTTCTTCATCAAGTTGGTTAAGGGTGCTGTTACAGCAGAGTATCCCTTGATGAACTGATGATAGTAGTTGATAAGCCTTAAGAAGGATCACAGTTCTAGGATCTTGGTTAGAGGCTCCCATTGTTGGATGACTTGCACCTTTGCTGGATCCATCATGAGCCTACCATCCTTGATTCGGTGACTAAAGAAGTCCACATCTTGCCTGGTGAATAAGCACTTCTTCTTCTTGACGAACAACTCGTTTTCCCAGAGAACTTGGAAGACTTGTTTGAGGTGCTCAACGTGCTCCTCAAGTGTGTTGTTGTACACCACGATATCGTCCAAGTAAACTACCACAAATTTGTCAAGGAACGGATGTAGTACCTTGTTCATGAGAGTGCAAAAGGTGACTGGTGCATTAGTGAGGCCAAAGGGCATGACTGGGAACTCGAATGCTCCATAGTGTGTTACACAGGTTGTCTTTGGCTCATCACCTTATGCAATGCGGACCTGGTAGTAACCCGATCACAAATCCAGTTTGTGAAGTACCTTGCCTTCCCGATTTGGTCGAAAAGATCAGCTATCAAAGGTATTGGATACTTGTTCTTGATAGTGACCTTATTCAAGGCTTGGTAGTCGATACACATGCACAGCGATCTATCCTTCTTCTTTTGGAAGAGGACTGAGGCACCAAAAGGGGCTTTTGATGGTTGAATAAAGCCCGAGTCAATCAGATAATAAAGCTGCTTCCATAGTTCAACAAGCTTTGGGGGTGCCTTGCGATAAGGGGCCATGACAGGAGGTTTGGCACCGAGTTCTAACTCAATGTGGTGATCCACATCTCGCTTTGGTGGAAGTTTCTTTGGCAGTTTGGAAGGCATCACGTCCCTGAACTTGGCAAGGACTGCCTAGATTGGTTGCGGCAGTATGGGAGTAGGTGCTACTACGTCTTCCCCATCACTTAGCTCTCTTATGGTAGCTACGTAGCCTGGACTCGACTTGAGACCCTGCTTGAATTGCAAGGCTGGAATCATCGATGGTTGAGACTTCTCCTTGCGCTTCAAAGGAACTACTCAGATCTTCCAAGTGTCGACGACCACAAGAGAACTTAAAGCAGGAACGGGAAAAGCTAAAGTTTCGTAGAAAAATGCAAGACCTAACACTACCTTGAAGTCATCCATGGGAATAACGGTAAAGTCCAACTTACCAGTTCATTCGCCAATTTGGGTGGCTACTCCCTGCACTATGCCTTGGACAGGCTTTACTTCCGAGTTTACTGCTTTGATGGTGCCATTTCCCTTCATAAGTTTGAGGCCTGGACGTTTGGCCTCTTGTATCTCCATGAAGTTGTGCGTTGCCCCTGTATCTAGCATCGAACAAGCTGCTTTACCCTCAATGGCAACATCAATGTACAACAGTCCCTTCTTTTTAGAGACTGCCGAGGAGAAATGCTTTGAGAGATTACCTAATTATTGGATAGATACTATGTCAACTTAGGGCTCTTCATTGGCCTTTTTCGGGTTGAGTACCGCCATCATAGTATTCATTGCTTTATGGTTAGGGCAGTCTTTTACCCAGTGTGGCCCATCATAAATGAAATAGGGATTAGGGGGATTAGCTGAGCTGCACTTACCCACAGACTTCTTCTCATTCTTGGGACGACCACTTAAGGGTCTCTTCTGTCCACCCTCATTGTAGCCAAAATTCTGCTTTTTCTGCCCGATTTTCTCTCCCCCATTTTTGCTAGAGTTTGGCTTCTTGCCCTTGGAGTGGGCAGAGTATTCGATGAAGGTCTTGACAGAGGCAATGGAAGTATCCAGAGTCTGCACATCATGCCTGTCTAGCTCTACTCTCGCCCGATCCTTCAAGCTGTCTTTAAAGTAGAAGAGAAGCTCCCTGTCGGACATCTCGATTTCAAGTCTAAGGGTAGTAAATTCCTTGATGTAGTCAGAAATACTACCTTTCTGACATAGGCGACGTAACTTTCCCTTAACTTCGCTATCTACATTATGAGGCACAAAGTACCTATGCACTTCAGCCTTGAATTGCTCCCAGGTGTCAATGATGCACAAGCCTTTCTCCCTCTCGGAGTGCTTCCGTCTCCATCAGAGTTGAGCAGCATCCCTTAAAAGGATTGGGGCATTACCTACCTTGGCAAGGTCATCAATAACCCCCATGGCCTCGAAGTACTGCTCAAAGCTAAACAAAAAGTTTTTCACGGCAGTGGTATTGCGTGTGCCGTTGTACATGACAGGCTTAGGGACCTTTAATCCATACACTGCAGTGGCACTAGTAGTGGCACTTGTACTAGTGAGCGAGTTGTTTTGGCACAAAGAATCCATCTCCCTACGAAGGTTGTGAATCTCCCCTTCAATGAACTCACGTAGGTTAGACAAACCTTCATTTAGGGAGTGTAGTTCTCTCCTAAACGAGCGGCCAAACTCTTTAATCATGACTTTGGCAGCCCGTATGATTTCTGCATTCTCGTGGATCAAGTTATCAACTCGATCATTGAGGTCATCCACAATGGAGCTTATATCAGTGATGCTCCTTTCCAAGCCATCAACATGAGAGTCCATGGTTTCCTTTGTTGGAGTCTTGGACTTGCTACTGGAGCACGCTGCTCCTCATGCCCATGAGCTTGTTGCCCCGCTTGTTGCTCCTCTACAGTGGTTGCAACAAATCCTTCATCGTTTGTCATACTCGTAGTCTCAGCAAACACCAAACAACCAGGTTGTAGCTAAGGTTTGAACCGTTGCTCTAATAGCACCTGTCATGGAGTTAGGCTTCATGTGTGCTAACTTGTGCAACACTTAGTCAATCTTGTGAGAGAAGATGAGCTAAGTAAGCCTTGGAGAGTTTGAGAGAATCAGTGGAAAGCGTGTGAGAGGCAAGTAAGTGAGTTGGAAGTGCTGAAAGAAGAGAGAGCACAAGAGAGCTTTGCAAGTGAGCTTGTATTGAGCATCTAAAAGTGTCTTTATGAATGAGAGGAGGGGCCTATTTATAGTTGCTCTACCTCCTCAATGTGTGGCTACAAATGAACATCTAAGATATTTACAAAGAATGTTCTAGAGAGAGCATTAAAGAGGGTCCTTTCAAAAAGGTTTTAGGTGAGTGTCCTTGCTGGCCTTTGCTAGAAGTTTCTAGATTTAGGTCTTCCAGGCACTTCAGCACTCTTCTAGGACCTTCTATTACTGGATAGGGGCAGCAAAAGGGGCTGGACAGTACTGGTAGCCCGCAGAGGCTTAATCCAGCCCGAGTTTCTGCCTTCTCACTTGCTGGACAGGCTAGACTTAGAGTGTCTACGTGACAATATGCTTATAATGAAAAATTACTAATACATTGCTTTCTAGACAACTTAATGGGTATGGCCTCCTACCAGTACATCAAGTAAGACCAAAGAAATGTTGCAACTTAGAAAGAGCTAGGAGTTACCTTTAAGGCTAGGTTTAAGTATATTTTTAAACTGGAACATACCCACATGGATCTTCAAGCCACAAAAAATAAACTATAAGAGACTTGAAGTAGTATACACAACATGTTTGTACATGTCCAACCTTCACTACTATTAACAAAATAGATTTCCATTTTCCTCAATATCCTAAAAGCTCCTTACTATGACAAGATAGTAGGGAGTGCATCAGGAAGCTTTATAGGTCTAGTAATTATAGGATAAAGAATTGACAAGGGTATCTATAAAGGTAAAGGACCATACCTTGTCTACCAGTTAGTCAGCAACCTACAAGGGCAATTTAACCCTTAATAGTCATATCAACCTTACAATATGGCAGCCTCACATTTATACCAAAACTCTTAACCAAATGTTTACACACCAACACTCTTGGGTAATCAAGTGACCCCATAAAGCAAGAAAGAAGGAAAATTAACCCTATACCAGTGCCATATTCAAAGTTAGTGCCTTGACTCATTCAAAATGAATTAGTTTCCATTATAGCTAAGGAATAGCTAAAACCACCCTATCCCAATTGGTACAATGTTAATACTAAGTGTGAGTGTCATGGTGAATAAGCTAGACATTTTATTGACAATACACTACATGCTTAAATGTAGAGTCCGAAAGTGAGTCCAAATGTTAAGGGATAAAGGGTGGATTGACTTTTCAAAAGTTAGAAGAAAGCTTAATGTTAGTGTTAATCCCCTCCTTGCTCACAAAGCAATGATTTAAATTTTGAGAGTGCTTGGATAATAATTACCAAGGACTAAATTCCACTTCCCTCAAAATTGGCATGGTAAAGGTTGAAACATTAGCCCATAGGTGCTTACCTTCTCAACATAAAAAAAAAAAAAAAAAACAGTACCATCAAAAATATTTCACTTAGCTACTTAGGTCCCACCTCCTTTATTGACACTTTATTACCCTTATGAGAGTAGTAAAATAACCTAATGGGACTATAACTGTCAAGTAGACTTCCATAATTGAGCATTGATACTAGAGTTGGCACTAACAACAATATCTAACATCATGGGAGTTAAGGACATAATCCAAAGTAGAAGATTTTATACTTTGGAATACACTAAGAAGCTTGAGCACAAGAAAGAGAAAGCCATTATGATCTCAAATGATGTTAAAGAAATCCCTCTTCAAAATACTGAGGGAGAATAGTCATCTGTTAAATATAACCCTGAGCCCAAGGAAACCATTACTGATAAAGATGAGGGACTACTCTTTAAATATATCAAGTAAAGTATAATGTAGTTGAGTAGTTCAATTGAACCCTAACCAAAATCTAAACTCTTTCTCTTTTAATGAATTATGAGTTTCATTGAAGGTTATTACTACATATTCTCACCCAAGCATATGCCTCACTTGACACTTCGTTGGTTAACTTCAACCATATTATCAATAATATCATGATAATTTTCTACATCTTATTATCAAATGAAGAAGTTTTAGTTTGAAGGCATAACCATACCAAGGCATTGCACATTTCAATAATTTTCATAACGGTAACATGTCTCATGTCTTCATCGATAATAAATCATCTATGAATGTCATACCTAAAGATACTTTGGAACAATTACCAATTGACATTGCCATCAAGACATCAAGTCATATGATTGTTTAAGCACTTGATGGTATATAATCCAAGGTCATAAAGACCATTAAGTTTGCATTATAGGTTGGACCATGTACTTTTAATGTGCCTTTCCAAGTCATAAACATTAAAACAACCTATTAGGTCACCTTAGGATCCATGCAGTAAGAGCCATTCCTTCCACCTTGTATCAAAAGGTGAAGTTCATTGTGGGTGACCAGTTAATTGAAGTTCAAGTGGATTGCAATCTACTTACCTCTAACCTTTACAAATGCCTTATGTTGAGGCAATAGTACAAGCATTGGAATACACCTTTTTGTCTTTTGAAATTACAAATATGACTCTTTGGTCAAAGGAGTTACTCCTTAATATGCCACCACAGCCATCTAAGCACTACTAAAGGTAGCCAAAATGATGATGAAAAATGGCTATCACTCAAGCAAAGGAATTGAAAAACATTTTTAGGGTATCACCACCCAATATAACCTAATAGACAACAAAGGTGTTTTGGAATTGAATACCAACCTAATCTAGATGACACCACTCAAGGATATTTGGAAAATTAAGTAAGTAAGTTTATTCTTCCTTTGGCTCACCACTTCAAGAGTGTAGGATTCATTATTCAAGCCAATGATGAATGCAATGGGATAGCCAAAGTCATTATTGAACTTTACATATTAATAATCCACATTATCTTTTAAAAAAAAGGAAGAAGAGTTGCCTTGAGCCTTACTAGTCCAACCATGCAACCCCGATGCCTCTATAAGCAACTAAGATTCCTTAGTCACTTGATTCTTTTATAAATTAATGTAGCCAAAGTTCCCTTACTTGTTGACGCCTATGACATTCAAAAGTAGCTAAAAAATAAACTGGGTGGTCTTTTGTTACATGTCAACTAGTAACATATGCTTATGTTAATTACATATATAATCTTAATGTTGTTGTTTCAATTATCATCTTAGTATTTGTTTTTATATGCATAAGCCATTCTAACAATGCTTGTTTATTTTCTTTAGCCTTTCATCTTTACTTAAGATGCCTAAAGACAAGATCAATGGTGTAAACAATGTTTGTCCTGAGGCAAAATTTAAAATTACTCTTGATGTGTCAACCCTAGATGATCCCAAAGGTGAAGAGATCTTGTTAAACCTCTATCACCTGATTGAATACAAAGAGAGGTAGTCCATAGTTAAGGAAGAGTCAATCGAACTAGTTAATTTGGACATTACAAAAAATTTGCAAAAAGTAAAAATCAACACAAGACTTCCCCTAGAAAGCTAGCAGAGCATGATTTAGGTGCTTGAAGAATACATAGATGTATTTGCTTGGTCATAGCATAACATATTAGGCTTGAACACTAACATATTGATGCACAAGCTCTCATTAAAACTAGAATGGAAGCCTATATGGCAAAAGCTTAGGAGAATGAAACCTAAGATAATGTTAAAAATCAAAGAAGAATTCAAAAAGCAATTGGATGCCAACTTTCTCCAAGTAGCATATTACCCAAAATGGGTAGCCAACATCGTGCCGATACTAAAAGGAATAGTAACATTCATATGTCTATAGATTATAAGGTCTTAAATAGAGCAAGTCCTAAAGATTATTTCCCTCTACCATATATTGACATTCTTATGGATAACACTATTGGCCATTCAATGATTTCATTCATGGATGGGTTCTCAAGCTATAAACAAATCAAGATGGCACCTAAAGACATTTAGAAAATAACATTTGTTATAATGTGGAGTACCTTCTACTATAAGGTCATGCCATTTAACCTTAAGAATGCAAGCACCACCTATTAATGAGCAAAGGTCACCTTATTCTATAATATGATGCATAAGGAAATTAAGGTATATGTTAATGACATGATTGCTAACTCCTAAGCAAGTAATGATCACTTGTTAGTCCTTAGAAAATCGTTTGACTGGTTAAGAAAGTTTCAACTTAAGCTCAATCCAACTAAATGCACTTTTGGAGTAACTTTGGGAAGTTGCTAGGCTTTATAGTAAGTCAAAAGGACATCAAAATTGATCTTAATAAAATTATAGGCATAAAAAAAATGCCCACAGATTCTACATCAAAAAAGGTGCCAGGATTTTTGGGAATAATCAATTATATTACCAAGCTTATATCCTAACTCACCGCAACATGTGAGCCATATTTGGGATGCTTTGAAAAAGTAATCCAAGGAGATGATAAGGTAAATGTCAAGAAGCATTTGACAAGATTAAGGATTACCTCTCTAACCCTCTTGTTTTAATGCTACTAGTACCATTTAGACCCCTTATATTGTATCTCATTGTGTGGGAACGATGCATGGGTTGTGTCTTAGGACAATATGATGAAACCAAAAAAAATGAAAAAGCAATCTATTACTCTAGCAAAAGATTCACCAATTATAAGACTTGGTATTCACATTTAGAGGAAATCTATTCTACTTTGGCATGAAAAGTGCATATGTTGTATCACATAACCTATCTTATTACTAAAGATGATCCTTTTAAGTAAATCTTTAAGAAACTAGCATTGTTAGGATGAGTTGCCCATTGGTAGGTTCTTTTCCTAGAACATGACATTTAATATGTTAACTATAAAGTTCTCAAAGGTAGTATAATAGCAAATTTCTTGACAAATCAGGTCATTCTTAAGTATAAGCCAATGTAGTTTGATCTCTTGGATGAAGACATCCTATCAAACTTAATAGATGACAAAAAGGCAATAGATGAATAATGGATGTGTTTTGATAGGGTGTCCAATGCATTAGGACATAGAATTGGAGTGGTCCTTATTTCAGTTAAAGGTCAATATCTGATTGTCATAAAATTGTAATTTGAATACACCAACAACATAACAAAGTACGAAGATGGATTTTCGAGCCAATGCTTAAGTAACCCATGTCAATGTCCATCACACTCTAACTCATTGCATACGTATAAAGGGGGAGGTAAATGGTAAGTCACAATATTATGATAGAAAGCATTATCTTAAAGTTTAAAAATATCTAGAAGGCATAAATGAAAATGATAAAAACTTTATGAAGGATGCAATGAATTCCTTCCTCAGTAGAGACATTCTTTATAAGTGCAAATATAACTCAATTTTGCTACATTGCGTAAATATGGCTAAGGTAGAAAAAATCATAAAGGAAGTGCACGGAGGCTTATGTGGATCACGTGCTAATGACCTTTCCATGGTTAGAAAAATCTTGAGAGTAGGATACTATTAGTCAACTATAGAATTAGATTATTTTTAGAATGCAACACCTAAAAATGTCATGAATGTCAAATACATGCAAATAAGATACATATAGCACCTACTTCACTGTATGCTATGATATCCTTATAGCCATTCTCTATTTAGTAAATAGATGTGATTGGTCTCATTACACTAAAAGTAGCTAATGGGCATCAATTCAGCCTAACGACCATCAATTACTTTATAAAATGGCTTAAAGTAATGTCTTATGTAAGTGTTACCAATAAAATGGTCATTAAGTTCATTAAGAAAAACATCATATGCCATTATGATGTACTAGAACACCTAATTACAGACAGTGTTACCAACCTGAGCAATGATGACAAACCTCTACAACTAATTCAAAATTAAGCATCACAACTCTATCATAACAAATAAAAATCCTAAGTGAATCATTGAAAAAATGATGGTTATGTACCAAGATTGGCATTAGATGCTAATCTTGGATGAATGAGATCAGAAAAGATGTAAGCAAAGAGATAGGGTTTGCACACAAAGGGCGTTTGGACCACGATCATACTATGTTACTAACTATACTATTGGTCTTAATCCCTACAGAACTATTCTAGTTATCTTTTTTATCACTTCATCCCTAAATACATCATTCTCTTTGATTAAAATCATAAAAGATTATCATTTCCCCTTATTCTCACTTACAAACTAGTTTTCCCATGAATAACAAATTTCTTTTAAATGCTAAAATAAATGTAATTAATAGAATCAATTTATTTGGCTAGCATATTTCAATGGGCATCTAAAATAAACATACTATAGATTACATTTCTTTATTTCAAACTTTTAAGGATATAAGGAGTTCTTCCTAACCCTATGTTCATAACTCCCAAGCAGTACCAATAAGTATGGATGGAACGATGACTTAAGAGTCTTCATGGGGTGAGATTAAGGAATAAATGGGCTAGTGAGTTGAGCATGTTCTAGCAGGAAAGGACCCTTAAGTTTCAACAAATATTTTGGTTATGGACATTTAATTCTAAAAACATTGCAAAGGGAGTATTTGCATCTCCTTAGAGTAAGGCAATCCTTCTAAGAGCAAGTAAGCAAAAAATAGTCCATGATGGCCTTAATTATCTTGAGTTCAAAAAAAAAAGGAAGAGAAGAAAAAAAAAAGATAAAAAGGAAAAGTAAATTAAAAGGCGTTACAGGAAGTGGGAAGCTCTAAATCAAGGGAAAGGAAGCCATCTTAAGCAAGTTCAAATGACATACAAACTCACTTCTAAATACCAATCGAGAATAATGGTTAGAAACCCTATTTACATTGGCCTAAGTCATGTTAAAGCCCAACACAATCTTGTTAGTCATAGCCTTCATAGCTCTTTGAAGAGCAATCCCAAATAGAGCTATCATTTGAACATCAACTAATTCCATAGATTTTTAATTTGCAGTGGAACAAAACACTTACTTGTGAAGAAAATCCCTAATGGAGAATATCACAATTTCTTACAACATCGTAAGACCCTCTATAAGGCTTTAATCCAATTATCATTAAACTAGTCACCCGTTAGCATACAAACAATAGTCAATTGCATTGAGCCAACTTAGCATGCATCATTAATACAATCTCAAACATGCCTACCCAAAGCCAAAGCATTGTCATATGGACACTTGGAAGGTAAACAAAATAAGGATTCAATAAGGTTTTTATTTGTTTTTTTATACCCAAGCAACTTACAAAGAGGAACAACTATTATACCCTTATTTTATCTACTCTGATTAAAGGAGCAGCTCATTCTCACTCAAGGCTAATTTACATGTGAAATACAATTCTAATTGGATTGTGGTTCAAGAAAAACAAAAATTAAAGAAAAAAAAGAAAGGCAAAAGTAATTTTATTACTAGTAATAAATTTACAAAGTTTAATACATCTCAAAATCTAAGACAAAGTATAGTGGTTCAACAATATTAGCCCATTAAGGGGCTTCTAATCCTTTTTTTATGGCCTAAAGACCATATTCAAGTGCAAAACTTGCAAGTTAATAACCCATAAAATTTTAAACATGTGCCAAAATAATCTCAACCATTCAACAAAAGGAGAATCAATCTTAAACATCCAACAAAAAGCAACAATTAGGATCAAGAACCCCTTCTCTATAAAAAGGAGCAACCTTTAGGATTTAAGAGACCATTAATGAAGAGAAAAAAAAAAGAAAAAAGAAAAAGAAGAAAAGAGAGCAACAATAACACCAACACTAACAAAAAAAAAAATACCAACAATACCAAAAGGCTAAAACAAGTAAAGGAAGAGAGCAAAAAAACCACCTGAAACACCCAACATAGTAAAAAGAATGTCTAGATGCTAACCAAAGAAAAGAAGGTACTCTCACATTTCATTAATGGTGATAATAAAGGTACCTATAACAAGATTAAGAGTCCCTTTTGATGTTTTCTTCCATTTTTATTATCATTGCATTTAATACTCTTAATAAAAGCAATAAACGAACTAATCTAGTTTAAATTTAAACTTTTAAGAAGTGATTTATGAATACTCTCTTAGCGAGCTAGTAGCCTATCCTATTGAAGAAAAGCTAAGTAATAAATGAACTAACCTAACTCAAATTTAAGCTTCTAGAAGGTAATTATGAATGCTTTTTTAGTAAGCTAATAGCCTATTATAATAAAGGAAAGTTGAGTACTAAAGAAACTAATTTAGTCCAAATCTAAACTTCTAAGAGGCAATTTATGAATACTTTCTTAGTGAACTAGTAGCCTATCATAGTAATGGAAGCCTAAACAATAAACCTCACACAAGTATTCATGACTTAACACAATATTTAATGGCATTATCACTTACATAAAGTATTTTGGAGGGTATGTGTTAGAGAGAGGCAAGAAAAAGCATGATTTGATGGAAAATTAGAATAAGCCACTAACAGCCATTAAAGCATACACCACCACTAGCCACCTTTACTACCTAAAACCCTCACTACTTGTGAGCCAAAGCACTAATCTCATAGTTTTTGGTGATCACACACCTATTGGAGTGTTGAAAAGGTGTCATCTATCAAAAAAACTCGCATTATTGTTGCTAACTTCCCTTCTTTTATATGCCACATTTGGTTACCGTCATTGCATGAAACTAGCATCAATTGACTCCTCAAGTGTCAATCTACTTAGCCATGCCCTCTATTCTCCCATCTGTAGCCAGCAAGGCCCTGTTGCCAATGACAACCCCTCTCTCCCTCTATCACTAGTTTACCCCAAATATCTAACAAAAGTCATAATCTCCATAAACAAATCTAGGTTCCCACACCAATAATCATGGTTAAGACTCATGCTTAAAGGAGCTCTTAACATATCAAAAGGAAAAGAATGGCCAAAAAGGATAGAATAAGGGAAGAGTTGGAGCAAACATATACCCAAAGAAGGGTAAGGGAGAGACAAAAAGGGAGGGAGGGGATGATTTGCCAAAGAAACCAGGAAACTAAAAAAAATGGAAAAGAAAAAAAGGAAAGAAAAGAAAGAAAATAAATCAAAAGAAGAAGAAAAGAAAAAAATGGAAAGAAAAGAAAAGAAAAAAGGAACATAAAGTTCCTAGAAATAGTGCCACTTTGAGCATTTTGGGTTACTCAAACATGAAGCAACATCAACCTTTGTAAAATTTCCAAATCACTTTTAAATATTTCAAAAACATTCCATTTTTATTTTCTACTGTGCAAGATCACTGTAAAAAGTATCCAAATCCATTTTAAAATTTTCAAAAACAATCCCCTTTTTATGACTTGTCTAAATTTCCTAAAACTCTAGTGTCTGTGCCTCTATGACAAATTATACTTATAAAAGTGAGAGAGAAATAAATAAAGTATTGACATGAAAATAATAGAAGTAAAAACAAGTGAATAATAGTACTATGGCATGTGACAAGTGTTTAGGTTAGCTATAATTTCTGTCAAATATAACCATACTCTTGAACCTTAAAGAATTCTAGTAAAATAGACACAGTCACTCACTGTATTCCAATCATGCCTAAAATGATTGGTGGTGACTCTGAATCCATCTCACTCACAATAGTGCCATAAATGCATGTCATTTTCAATACCACCAAAAAGTATTGGATGTGCCATATACTCCTCCGCCTCTGTCATGCTCCCATCTTAAGAACCCACCACAATAACATTGTTTATTATTTGAGGTATAATTTTCACTCTAAATATCAAAATTAGGCAATTCTTGTAGTAAAAAGATTGATAGAGTTATAACTTTTCATTTACACCAAAGCCATATTCACTTTATATGAAGGAGAAATTTTAGCCACTAGATGCACATTAAAGAATTTTCCAAAATCGACGAGATAGGAAACCTAAACAAGAAAAGACTAGCCATAATAAAAAATGAGTTACGGAAAGGAGAAATAAAGAAGAAAAGAAGCATGCAAAAAGAGAGAGAAGAATGAAGAATAATAAGAAAAAAGGAGAAGTAGAAGAAAAAAGCAAGCTACAAACTTAGAGGAAAAAGGACAATAACTTTGGCTCTGTGTTTCTATGTTTAAAGACTAAGTTTTGCTTGATTTTTATTACTTATATTTTGATGTATTCTCTTTGGATTTCTTCTTTAAACTTCATAAATTTGTTGAATTTCATTATAACTAGCAAAGTTATTTTTAATCTAAGGTTTGGATTTAGTTTTATCTTTGGTTTATATGATTGATTTTTTTTTTCTAATTCAAGACCTATTTTTAATTTGCATAATGATTTTATATAGTTAAACTTAATGCTTTAAAAGATTGGCCACTTTTTGCATAATTTTGTGATCATACATAAACTTGAGAAAGAATTATATGAATTAGACTAGTAACAATATCAACCATGTTAAACTATTAGATTAATAGATGAGTAGCATTACATATGGTAACTAAGGAAGAGAGGAGAGGTAGAAGTGTCCTTATCTTTAATTAAAGATTTTGACAAAACTTATTGTTCACTTGTTTACAATTACATTAAGTAATGATTAATTTAACAAGTAAATGAAAAATTAACTTGACTTGAGAAAGCTACTTAATTAATTAAGGATAATTCACCATCACTTGTAAATGTGGTAACTATTATCAAACCCTAAGTCAAATTGGTCTTAGATTAAATTAATAGATCAATTGTTTAAGTTAGATTAAATGAAATATAAACCCTAGTTTTGTGATACTTATAATTTCTTTCCACTTAGAAATTTATTTAACTTGAGTAGTTTAATGCACTTAATTCATCAATTAATTCAATTTAGGTTAGATTAAAATTGTCTTTTTAATATAGAATAGTCTTCATAAAATACTACTCTACACATCCTACATTGCATAATCGATTAGGTATACTTACCTAAAAGTAGTGCATATTTCACACATCACATTCCTATACTTTCTTAAGAGCAAAATAATCAAACTAATTCATGTCAAAGAAAACAAGCAATAACAAAAGGTCTAAAAGGGGACAATCTCTACGTTGTTTCTAAAGATCCTCTTAGATGCCTTTGGCATAAGACAAGGCTTCTTCCCTGACTAGCATGGTTTTGACTAGCTACTTGGAAACACGAGCTTACATTGACGGAAGTGAATTATGCTCAAATGTATGCAATGAGATGTTATATAAAATGCAAAAGCAAAAGACAAAAGTAAAAACGTTTGTAATAAAGATATCTTGTTGGAGAAAATTTTTAAGGTTTTGGAATTTTTTTGGATTGAAAATGACTAAAACAATTGGTTTTTGGGATGTATACATGACTTTTATAGATTTCAAAAATTCATGAAATTTTAGGGTTTTAGTAAATTTATTTGAAAATTGAAAATTTTTGAGTTTTTGGAAGTTTTAAATTTTTGAATTTTTTTGAATTTTGAATTTTTTAAATATGTGTAAGAATGTTAACAAAAATAAGGGAAAGGGGTACAAACATTTTGAAACTTAGGAATCTATGTTTTTTTTTAGAAATGCTAACAAGTACTTATGGATCATAAAATAATGTTTTATTATGTTTTCAAAAGTGTTTTGGATGAAATCATGAAGGATCTCAAGGAAGAAAATGGAAATAACTATTGGCTTTTAAAATTGACAAAAAATTTGGATCAATTAATTGTACCAGTTGTAATGGTCAACAAGATGAACTAAAGAATTTAGTTTTAGGCCAAAAGTTTCACCTAGGCTTAGTGTACTAACTGACTACTTGAGTTGAAGAATTCAGTTTTTACTTGAGAATTAAGGATTGTCAACTAAACTCAAATATAAGTCAACTGCATGGACTACAAAAAGTTGTTTTTGGTTGAAGGTTTTGATTGGTCGACGAAACCTAACCCTATGATCAATTGATGCTTAACAGAAAAAAATTTCAGATTTGATCCAAATTATAATTAACTCTCAAGATGGCAATAGACCTTAATTACCATAGCTAGCAGGTCTACACCTTTTGTCTATAAATAATGTTAGATAACATTAATGAGCCATAATGTGTATAGCAAAAGTGAAAGATAAAGTGTGCAAAAGTGAGAAAGAATAAGATTCAAAGTGCTCTAGTGGGTTTGTGAAGGAGAGTAATAGTGCTCTAGTGAGAAAAGTGAAAAATCAAGTGTGTTCCATAGTTTAAAAGAACTTTGAGTTCTTGTGAAAAGCTTTGTAGAAGCCTAGTGTCTAAGGTCATGTGACCTAACTATGTTGAGGCTTTCTTTAATTGCCTAAAGAAGAAGTATTACTGGATTAAGCTCTAAATGAGGAAACTTTAAGGATTGGACGTAGGCATCAAGATTGAGTTGAATGACTGCACATCATTGTGTTCACTCACACTCTCTCTCTTTCTCTCTCTCTCTCTCTCTCCCTCTCCCTCTCTTTCTCTCTCTCTCTCTCTCTAGTTCTCTTTATTATTTGCTGCACATATTATTTGTTATTGTTTATTACTATTATGATTATGCTTCATTGCTTAGAGTTAGGTTAGTGTAAGTTGAGTGTGACATTGACCATTTAGATGCAATTCACCCTTCCTCTTTAGATCAATAAGTGGTATTAGAGTTTAGTCTCTGTTTCACATAATTAACCCCTAAATTTAATCCATGGCAGCCCTAGCACCCCCACATCATGCCAAAGGAGGCAATATCCTTCGACCACCCATCTTTGACAAAAATAATTACTATTGGAAAGATAAGATGGACATGTTCCTTTAATCCTATGATTATGAGTTATGGCAAATTGTTAAGTGTGATCTTAGTAAAGCCATAAAAACTATGGAATGGAGAAAAGTCAAAAAAGAAAAGAGCAAGTACAACCCTTTTTTAAAACATGTCACATGTTTCACCACTCTGTGAGTGTTAATAGGTATAACAAGGTATCCTCGTGCAAGTCTATGAAAGGAGATATGGGACAAATTTAGAATCATTCATGAAGGCATCAATCAAATAAAGGACACCTAAATCAATTTATTCATACAAGAGTATGAGTTGTTTGAGATAAAGAATGATGAGTCCATCTTTAAAATGTACACAAGGTTTACTAATATTATCTATGCCTTTAAAGACCCTTAATGACCTTGTTAAAGACATTATGGCAATTGATCTTGTGAAGAAATTGTTTAAATCACTTCAAGACTTTTGGAATCCTAAGGTTATAGCTATGTTCAAATGCAAGGACTTAAGTATATTGAGCTTGGATGAGTTAATCAATTCCTTAATGACTTATGAAATGACTTTCAATAAGAAGGTTGCCAAAAAACAAAAAAAGAAAGAAAAAGAAAGGAGTTGCTTTTAAAGCCTCTTTAACAAAGGAGAGTTGCAACTACACTAATGAGGATAAGGAGTAGTTAGTTATGCTGACAAAGAGGTTCATTCACCTCATGAGAAAGAGAAAGCAAAGTGGCAAGAGGTCATTCAAACATAATGTTAACAAAGATAATCAATCCATAAAGGAGATCATATGCCATTAGTGCAATAAGTATAGCCACATTTCCTTTAAATTGTCCTAACAAAAAAAAGAAGGACAATAAGCCATTAAAGAAGGCATTCAGCTTTATGGGATGACTTACATGACTTAAACAACAATTCATCTAATAATGAAGTGGTTGACATATGCATCATGGAAAAAGAGGAAGAAGCATCTTTTGATTATACTACTTGTGACAATTGTCTTATTGATGAATTGTATGACTTGTTAAAATTCAAGAATAAGGATCTTAATAATATTGTTACTAAGAATAAGAGTTTTAAAGCTCATGTTAAGTCATTAAAGGATGAAATTGCATTTTTATGCATGAGAATGCTTCATTAAAAAAGAGAGTTAAGTTATTTACTAAAAAAAATAATGACTTACAGAGTGTTCATGATGAGTTAATCATCATAGAACAAAAGGTTAAAAAGCTCCTAAATAACAATATCCTCTTATGAAAGAAGTTTATAAACTTCAAGACTCTAATAGAATCTTTTTAAATAGGAGATTATTAATTATGTTATTTGATATTTTGTATATTTAGGAAGGACTAATTTAGGGAGTAATTTTAGAGATTTTCCTTACTTCTATATTAGGCCTTTTCCTTAATTGTTAGGTTGGCTCACAAGCCTATAAATATGTAATGGTTATTTATTCAAACAATCAAATATAGTTAAAAGCTATTTAGCTTATAAAAGACTGATCCCCTCAAAGAGATCATTAAAGGTCGATCCCCTTAAAGAGATCAATATCTTTATTTTTTGCAATTCTTTTTCTTTAATTTTGACTTCTCATCATCTAGTATCAAAGCAGTGTTCTTAGAGATTTTGTTCATGTTTCATATCTTTACAACCACAAGCACCATGAAATAAAAAAAAAAAAGAAATCCATTACCTTATGGCTTTATAAAATTCATCAAATTCTTTTGAAACTAAATTGTCTTGTATTAAAGAATCTGTATTTCTTCTTAAAGAATCTTTCCAAAATTTTGAGCAAATTGTTTTTGCTTATTATTATTAGTCAAAAGATAATAAATCTAATACTAAGTTAAAGGAAACAAATGCCAATAAACTATTAGATATAAAATTGAAAAGAACTAATGGTGACACCAATTCAAAGTATGACATTATGTAAAGCAAAAATCTTGATGAACTTATTTTAACTTTAACTCAAAATTCTAATCCACAAACTATAAAGGTTGATGGATTACTCATACAACATAGAGTCTCTATATTAGTTGACTTAGAAAGCACCAATAATTTTATTGAAAATTTCATTGATGATGAAAATGTCCAACAACTTACTTTTTCAAAACGATGTGACAAGTTTTCTTTAAGAGTCATATTTGGTAAAACCTTCACATGTCAAGATAATTACAAAAGGACCAAACTCTTATTACAAATTTAATCGTTTTATATTGAATACTTTTTATTACCTATTAAAGATTATAAGATTGTTTTTTTATGTTGATTCATTTAGAGATATTTTCTATAATCTTCCAAAGAAAAATTGCGGTGTTAAAATTAATGTAGCCCTTAGTCATTGTACGAAAAATGTTATGTAGAAAATGGTTAGACTAAAGAAGATGATTGATCAAGATAAGATATTCCAAGAGTTGTTTTCAACTAGCCTTAATGACAAGATTATTTTAAAGAGTAGGAGAATGATAAGATCCTCTCAATAAGGAGATTATTAATTATGTTATTTGATATTTTCTATATTTGGGAAGGAAAAATTTAGGGAGTAATTTTAAAGATTTGTTTTACTTATGTATTAAGCCTTTTCCTTAATTTTTAGGTAAGGTCACAACCCTATAAATATGTAGCTCTATATAGGTATTTATTCAAGTAATCAAATAAAATTTATAGTTGTTTAACTTATTATAGGTTGATCCTCTCAAAGAAATTGATACCTTTATTTTTCACAATTCTTTTTCTTTCATTCCAAGTTCACATCAAACTCTTTTGCTAAGTTTGTCAAAGGAAAGGACAAACTTGACATGTTACTTGGCTCACAAATGCCTTAAGGTGAGAAGAGTCATTTGGATTATGCATCTCATGCATAGTAACCTAAAGTTACTCATATTAAGGTCGTTCATGGACACACATAAGCATGATCCTTTAGAAAGAAATTTCATAAAAATGCTCATGCATCTACATCACACCATCATGATAAATCATCTAGGAATGCATCTCATATATATACTTCAAATAAAGCAAACTAAGGATGATACCATCATCAACCAAGCTGACTACACAAAGGAATTGCTCGAAAAGTTTGGTATAGATGATCTTAAGCCATATGGCACTCTTGTAACAACTTCCACAAAGAGTACAAAAAGATGAAAATGGTAAGAAAATGGATGAAAAGTAATACAAGTATATGGTTGATAACCTACTCTATCTTACTACTAGTAGACCAATTTGATGTTTGTTGTTTGTATATATGCTAGATTTCAATTAAGGCCAAAAGAGTCATATTGGTGTACCCTAAAAAAAGTCCTTAGGTATGTAAAGTGAACCTCTATTTAGGACTTTGTGGGATACTTAGCCTTAGATTTTGCAAGTTATATAACCAAGAGAAAGAGTACTATAAGTGTGCATTAATTTCTAGCAAAAGCCCTAGTCTTATTAAAAGTCAAAAGAGAGATTCAGTTGCTCCTTTTACATCTAAAACTAATTATTTGGCAATTGGGTGTCACGGTGCTCAATTGCTTTGGATGAAGTAAATTTTAGAGGATTTTAAATTGCATTACTCTTATATGTCTGTGAAGTGTGATTACATAAGTACAATTAATTTGACCAAGAAAATTACACACAATGCTAGAACCAAATACATTGATCTCAAACACCATTTTATTAGAGATTATGTGCTCAAGGAAGATATATCATTAGAATTTGTGGGCACAATTGATCAACTAGTTGACATATTTACATACTAGTCATCAATCAATCAAACCCAAGTGTCATGGGAGCTAAATCCACAGCTAATAGGAAAAAATCAATCTTAAAGCTCAAAAGTGAAGCACTATAGTCTCAAGAGCCCAAAGCACCTTAACAAGCTTGACAATGCCCACATTGTTTTTTGCACCTTCAAAAACCATTCCTTTTATCCCAATGCCAAGCAAACCATTAAGAAGGGATTTCTAATCAATCTCTGCAAAGAAGATTCACACAATGAGGCAAAAATACAAACTATCTATTAGGAAATACAAACTATCACTAGCACCAATAGTGACAATAGTGACCTCAACAGCACCTCCACCATCTCTAGTGATATCAACTACCCTCTAAATCCTTAATTCTATCTAACTCAATTAGTCCTTCAATAGGTTTCGTTTGTAATATAATGTAGTATGAAAATACACATGTAGTATAACAAGTATTCAATATTGTATAAAAAAGAGGACCCATATGTAGGCTCTATTATAATTTTTACAAGATAAACTTAAACTATAGGACATCCAAAACGTTGAACTAAGAGGCTTCATTTATAACTTTTAAAAAGCAACCTCGTAGTCTTGTATATCATAAAACATCAAACTAAGAGACTCTTTATGCAACATAAAGAGTCATCAATATGATATAAAAATACTCATACATAGTAAAAAGGTCCCCAATGTAGTGAAAAAAAGGGAAATTCATATGTAGACTCTATTTATAATTTTTCTATAAGTAATCTTTCACTCCTAACCATTAAATTCTCCAATTAATCGATGTTTCTTCAAAACGAACAGATCATTAGTGCATGCATTGTTCGACAATCATAGGAAAGGAACATATGTGGTATAAATGACTTATATCCAGTGTGGAAGGTTAAATTTGTTGAATTTTGTGGTTACAATAAATTGATCTTTCATTATATTTCTAACAAACAATTTAATTATTGATGCAAAGATGAGCACTACTTTATATCATTCTAAAGATCAACCTTTAGATGGTAGTTAGCATTACTAATATAAAAATATTGTGCCATTCTTTGCAATTAATTGGTACTTTTAGGTTACTTGATGTGTTGCTTAGAAGTAATTTTTTTTCCTCATTTTTAAACTCCGTGTTGTTTTATGAATACTACATTTATTTTTCATACTAATATACATAACATATATTTCATAACGTATTATAATTTATTGTTTTAAAAATTTAATATTTCAATCCTAGTCAACTAAAATGTAAAATGAAAAGGCTCTTTATGTGGTATATAAAATCATCAATGCAGTATAAATAATTATCATGTTATTTGAGTGACCTCTATTTTGTATAAAAAGCCATTAACGTAATACAAATAGTCATTAATGTAATATAAAAAGGATATATGTATGTCGTCCAGCAGTTGCTTTTGAATACTTGAGTGTATCTTTGAAGCACATTATGAATACATATGAGGTTGGATGATTGTAGCACATATAGTTCTTTGTTAACTCTAACTTGGAAGCCTAGTACACAAATTTTACTCTATAAACAATGTCAACTCCCAGGAGTTGCTACAATAATTAGAACTTTGAAAGAGTCAACCAAGTCTTTACATAGTAATTGATATTGTAGAAATATGAAAATTGGGAATAAATGTAAATTTTGAGGTTAGGATTTCCTACACTTATTAATACAATTTAGGAAAATTAATTTACTTTCAAATTTAGATCTTTTTATTTTGAGGTACTAAAAAATGGAAATATTATTAAGTAGCAAATTAAACACATTTAAATTAAATTAGAAATAAATTGACTTTATCACAAGAATTTAAATTTTAATAATTTAATTAAAATTAACTAACTAGTTTTATAACTATATTAGTAATTTGTTTCTTCAATTCTTATGAGAACATATCAAAATGAGTACATTTTTATAATGAAAGTTGTAAATGTTGTTTGTGTTACTCAATTGTTACACACAATATCATCACCTTCAAGGTTTTTGCATGTATTGTTCAATATAATCACTAATTACTTACTATAATTAAGGTCATCTATGAAGTATAAATTGGAATCCATATTGTTTAAAAACTTTGGTGTACTTTAAAAGACTTAATGTGGTATAAAAGATCCTCAATTGAGGATAAAAGAAAATGCACATTATAAACAAGCTTATATATGGTATAAATGTCACCAATCTTGTATAAAGGACCATCAACGTGATATAAAAAACCATTAATGTGATATAAAATACTATTATGGGGTATAAAAGGCTTATAATTTATGTTTTGTATGTACACCTTTGTTTTAGCTTCCTCTAATCGGATAAGACTAGTGAAATCATTGATACAAATAATTAAAGTTCAATTCAATATGTTGGTTCAACACTATGACTGTCGGCAGTCTTGGGAAACTTTAATATTTTCTTAACAATCACAATGCCAAGATGGAAATTTTATAAAGAACAAACACACATGAAATACATAAAATTAGCGGCCAATTGTCCTTCATGGGTTCTTAGATTAGCTCTTGAAAAGTCGTGAGCGCCAAAAGAATGATTTAGAAGATGATAGTCATCCCCACTAATAATTCAAATTATGTATACCAAAGATTTATGAAAGCCAAGAAACTGAATCTAATAGTTGCATTTGGTTGGTATTGTATTTCTAGTAATAGAAGCTAACATAGCAACATCCTTGATACCGCAATGTTGATTTTCTAGCAATGCTGTCTGCCTTCGTAACTTGCATAGTTTCCGGCCTGTGGCAGAAACAGCAAGGACAGCATTTACTAGTCTGCAGTGAATATTTGGCATATTTATCGGAACTTGCATCTTGCTCAACCAAGGGCCCATAATTCTGCAAGTAACTTCGATAAAGTCTGCACTATCTGTTGACATGTTTTCTTCCTAAGATCTCTTTCTGGGACAACCAAGCTGGACTGCTTCTCGTACGTCTCATCAAAAGCTTCATTGAAAGTTTTAAGCCTTTTCTCGACGATGTCACGAGCAGTGGCACGCCTGCCCAAGAAAAGAATCAAACCTGCGCGACTTAAATGACCTGGATGCTTCCCCCAACTGTTCATGCTCTCTTAACCAAGATTCCCTTGAAAGAGCCCCAAGTTTTGTTCCCTTCAAGTGCTTATACGAATGATAGTGGTTGTTCAGAGCAAAAAGTGGATGAGATTGGATCTTCGTAAGCCTTTGTCCACGTCTCCAAATTGAGTTCAATAGCTTTGATTACGTTCAAAATCTTATTAACAAGGAGCCTCTCCTGAAATTTCTCATGCTTCCCACTTTGATGGATGACCAGCACCTGGTTAACAGAGGCTTATAATCATCCCCAAGCATCTTGTTGCAGTAATCAATAATAAAGCCCACTAGTCTTGGAACACCGGAATATGCAGGAGCAGGGAATTGCCTCTGTAACTCCATCTCGACCAGAAGTTCCCAGAGATGCCCCATTAATCACCCACTTTGCGAGATCCCACGTGAGGTTCTGGATCTCAATGCAGGCTGCTCCACCGACAACCCTATGCAGCTACTTTTGTGAAGCACCCCATCCACACAGCCATTCCAATCCTCTCAAAAACATCATTGCAAAGATTGAATTATGCTTTAAACAAATGCTTAATCACAAACTCCAAATGCTTAACCCACTGGGCTATATAACCCTATATGCTCTGATGAGATATGGGAATAACGGAATATGAATAGACTCGTTTGCTTGAAAAATGAGAAAATCATTGAATAATAAAAATAATAATTTAAAATAAAATATTAAGATAATACACTAATTTTTACGTAAAAAATCCTTCCAAATCAAAAAGAAAAAAGTTACGGCATACTTCATAATAGAGGTTAACTTCGTAATAATCAGATGATTATAATAGAAGTATACAATTTTAATTATATCAAACAAGTTGAACAAATTCAATTTGAATTAAATGAGAGATTAATAAGTTGAGTAAAATAAGCTAATAACATACTGTCAATTATAACTAAATAAGTAAATTTCAAGATAATAATTTAATCGTTTAAAATAAACTTTCAAATGTCTCTTATCAACTATTCAAATTTTAACTCAGTCAGATCACGTATCAATTTTCATCTATATGTTTACCAACTCTACCATAGATAAGAGAGCAAAACGTCACCAAAATTACGAGATCTCAACTCTAATGGAAAATCTACTCTTACAAATCACAAAAAACGCAATCCAACTGTTCACAACTGTTCACAAAGAAGATATATGTATTCTCCAACTATTAACCAAAAATCAGTTTGATCGAATAACAAACAATTCTTTGATTACATGGTTAATCAAAACTACACATAGAAAATCGTCCAAAGTATAGACTTACAAAAATTAAAGAGAAGTAAAATTTACTATACTTGAAACATAATGTCCATCGTTCAGAATTAAAAACTAAATGTCCTTTATCAACTATCCAAATTTCAACTTCATTGGACATTGATTTCTCTTCCAAATATAAGAGAAAAGAACATTGTCCTTTTTCTTCACTCTCTTTTAACAGCCTCTTTTTCTCTTATTTAGTAGCCTCTTTTTTTTTTTTTTTCATAACTGACTCATTAAGTTTTTCAGTTAAAAGTGGTATTTGTACCTATTTTAATTATTTTATATTGCGGCCCTTAAAGAAAAAAAACTAAAATAAAATAAAAAAAACTTTGGGTTATATACCCACATAGAAATGGACTAACAAGTTCAACGATTCTCCTCGTTTTGACTATGTGGAGATATTGTCCATCCTGACCAATGCACAACATAGTTCAAATTTCTATCTTGGCAATACCTTTGTCATCATATCAACAACATTATCATCAAGATGGATGACACTTTGGCTATCACAGTACAATGCATAATTTAATTGTTCAAAACTGAGTTCCTTCATAAGCTTTTTCATCTAAGGCAACTATTTGGATACTTCAGTTATTACAATAAACTTTGCCTCTATAATGGGCAATGTAATACACTTTTGCAATCAAGATTGCCAACTCACTACTCCCCCTACAAGAGTAATCATATATCTTCAAGTAGACTTTTTAAAGTCATTGTTACCTATTATATCTGAATATGTGAATTTAGTAAGAATAGACTTATCACTCCCCAAACAAAGTCTCAAATCAGTAGAGTTTTACAAATATGTTATTATACATTTCACTGCATTTTAATGCTCTTTACCAGGATTTGAAAGAAACTGACTAATTGTGCCAACTGCATAAGTTATATTAGGCCTTGTGCACACCATTACATACATCAAACTGCCCACAATTGATGCAAAAGGAACTCTTTGCATATCTTCCTTCTCTTTCTCTATGGATGGACATTGATTAATAGATAATTTAAAGTGTGTAGCAAAAGGAGTGCTTACCACTTTAGCCTTATCCATGTTAAACCTTTGAAATACCTTTTCAATGTACTGCTTTTGGGACAAATATGACCTTTTCTTTTTCCTATTATGAGTGATTGACATACCGAGGATCTTCTTTGCTAGTCCCAAGTCCTTTATGGCAAAGGACTTGCTCAACTTTTACTTCAACTTGTCAATTCTATAAGCATTATGACTAACAATAACCATATCATTCATATAAAACAATAAAATAATAAAATCATCATCATTGAATTTCTGAACAAAAGCATAATGATTAGAAGTAGTCTTTTTATATCCTTACTTCCCCTATAGTAGACTCTAACTTCTTAAACCATTGTCTCGGAACTTGTTTCAAGCCATAAAGTTTTTCTTTAACTTACATATATAATCTTCTTTTCCTTTTACCTCAAAACCTTGTGGTTGTTCCATATAAATTTCTTCTCTCAAGTCACCATGGAGAAAAGCTATATTCATATCCATCTACTTTATCTCTAACTCTTAGCTAGTAGCCAAACACAACTCGAATGGAAGACATTTTCACCACCGGTGAGAAGATTTCTTCAAAGTCGATGTCGTGTTTCAAATTGAATCCCCTGACAACCAATCTAGCTTTATATCGTGAATATGAAGTATTTTCTTCTTGTTTTATTTTATAAATCCACCGATTCTTCACAATCCTCTTACCTTTAGGTAACTTTATTAACTTATAAGTAAAGTTATCGTATAAGAATTTCATCTCATATGTCATGACATCTATCTAGTGGTGCATGTGCTCACTTTTTACTATTTTTTTATAGCATTTAGATTCTCCGTAAAAGGTATTGGAATTCTATTAGACTTCCATGGTTGAAATAAAGGTAGATGTGTGTATGAATGATTTTGTTGAACATTCTCATCATATTCTTAAACATCGTTATGAACATCAATAAGATCACTTAGAGGTGTCTGAGGAAGTGAAACAATATTAGTAAGATTACCATTAACTTGAGGAGTTGACTTCTTAATGTTTTCAATGTTATGATCCTCAACAAACATAATATCTTTACTCCTTACAAATTTTTCTCAACCAGATCATATAAATAGTATCCAAAGTCATCTGCACCATAACCAAGAAAGATACATTGCTGAGTCTTCACATTTAACTTCCCTCTTTCATTTTTTGGGGCATGAACAAAAGTCTTATAGCCCAAAACTTGTAAATGGTCATAAAAGACTTCCTTACCAAACCAAACTCTATCTAGAACATCACCTTATAGCAGAACACTAAAAGATAGATTAATTACATGTATCACTGTATTTAAGGCTTCACCCTATAAGGATCTAGGCAAGTTTGCATATGAAAGAAGATATCTAACCCTCTTAATCAACATTATGTTCATCCTTTCTGCTAAACCATTCAACTGTAGTGCTTAGGAGGTGTCCTCTGGTGTCTAATCTCATATTTTTTGCAATACTCATCAAATGGATCACTGTACCCAGCACTATTGTTAATGCAGATATATTTCAGTTTCTTACCAGTTTGTCTCTCAACAAAGGTATGAAATTGTTTAAATATAACAAAGACTTGATCTTTCGTGTTTGAAGCATAAACCCAAAGCTTCCTTGAGTGATTATCAATAAAAATCACAAAATAAAGAGCGCCACCAAGTGAGCATACCTTTAAAGGAGCACACACATCAAAATGCACTAATTCAAACAACTTTAATTTCCTTAAAGGCGAGTGACTTTTAAATGAAACTCTATTTTGTTTCCTAGCAAAACAGTGAGGACACTTCTCTAAAGTTTCACTCTTTATGTCTAGAAGTTGGTTCTTCCTTGTTGAACAATTTATTCCCTTTTCACTCATGTGACTAAGTTGCTTATGCCATAATTCAATAGAATTATCATTCTTTACTGCATTTACAACATGTTTGAAGATAACAGCTTGCATAAGATATAAATTGAAGCATTTCCTACCTTGTGTCATAACTAGGGAGCCTCTAGTAAGCTTCCACTGGCCATAACCAAAGGTACTGAAAAAACCTTCATCATCTCACTTTTTCATCAAAATCAAATTCAAATGGATATCTAAGACTTGTCTAACATCCCTTAATGTCAGTTGTGCTCCATTGCTGGTCTTTAAGCAAACATCACTAATGTCAATGACCTTTGTTAAGTCGTTATTACCCATCTTCAAAACTCCAAAATCATTATGAGCATATGTTGTGAAGAATTCTATTCTTGAAGTAATATGAAGAGAAGCACCACTGTCTATGACTCAATCAGTCTCATGAGATGTTAGATTAATCACGTCCTTATCACAAAAAATAATAAGATCATCAGTACCAAAAGTGGATACAATAGCAATAAGATCATTACTCATATTCTTCTTTTCATACTTATCATTACCATCTTTATTTTCTCTCTTCCACTTGTAGTACTTTTTCTGAATATGACCCATTTTCCCATAATAATGACACTGGACATTCTTGTACTTAGATCTTGACTTGCTCTAGCTCTTACTTCTACCCTTTTTACCATTTTCTTTTTCTTGACTTCTCCCTCTATTTTCAGTAATTACAACTTATGATTTGGATGATGATGAACTCTAAGATTTTCTTCTCATCTCCTCATTCAACACACCAAACTTTACAAGTTCCAATGATAAAACATCACTAGAAGTAGAATTAATAAGTGAAATTCAAAAAGTCTCCTAAGAATTAGGTAAGGTAGTAAGTAACTATAACCCAAAAATCTCGTTATCAAACTTAATGCCTATGCCTAGTAGCTAATCAATGAGACCTTAAAACTTATTCAAGTGGTTAGCAACTGAACTCCCTTTATTATATCTTAATTGCATCATTTTCTTGAATAAGAACAACTTGTTATTATCAGAATTTGAAGCATACAAAGTCTTAAGTTTGCTCCATAAAGTTTATGCATGTGTCCTATTACAAATGTGATTATAAACATTATTATCAACAAATTGTCGTATAAAACCACAAACTTATTCATGTTCAAATTCTCATTCTTTATCAATTTTAGACTTAAGTTTTATAATAGCAAATACTGGTAAATACAATTTCTTTACAAATAGGAGATCCTTCATTTTATTCCCTCATATATGATAATTTATGTCATTTAAACAAACCAATTTATTCACATTTAACTTCATCGTTCAAATAAGCCAGATACACTAACATAGCTTTGATACCACTTTGATGGGAGAAGGGGGCAATGGAGTATAAATAGTTCAAGAAACTTCTCTCGCTTACTTGAACCTATGAGAAGATGATTGAATAACAAAAATGACAATCTAAAATAAAGCACACAAGAAAACATATCAATTTTTACATGGAAAACCCTTCCAAATCAAAAAGGGAAAAACCATGAAACACTATATGCTAGAGGTCAACTCCACTATAATCAAGTGAGTACAATAAGGGCACATAACTTCAATTACATCAAAAAAATTGAACAAATTCAATTTGGACTAAATGAGAGACTAATAAGTTGAGCAAAATAGGTCAACCACGTACTATCAATTATAACTCAATAAATAGACCTCAAGGTAGTAATCCAATCGTTCAAAATTTCGAGGTAGTAATCCAACCTCCAGATGTCCCCTACCTGCTGTCCAAATTTCATCTCAATCAAACCATAGATCAATATTCATCCACACAGTTTACCAACTTTGCCGTATATGAGAGAGCAGAAGGTTACCAAAATTAAGAGGTCTTAGCTCTAATGGAAAACCTACACTTACAAATCACAAAAACACAATCCAACCATCCATAAAGAAGATATATGTGTCTTCTAACTATTAACCAAAAATCAGCTTGATCAGACCACAAACAATCTTTTAATTACATAACTGATCAAAACTGCACGCAGAAAATTGTCCAGAGTATAGACTTATGAAAATTGAAGAGGCAAGACTTACTGTACTCAAAACACAATCTCCACGGTTTAAAATTAAGGACCAAATGTCATCTATCAATTATCCAAGTTTTAGCGTGATTAAATATTGATTTCTCTTTCAAACATAAAAGAAATAAACACCGCCTATTTTCTTCACTCTCTTTCAACAACCTCTTTTTTTCTCTTTTTTGGTAGCTTGCTTTTTTTTTTTTCACAATCGGCTCATTAGGTTTCCTAGCTAAAAGGGGTATTTAAATCCACTTTAATTATTTTGGATTATGGCTCCTAAAGAAAAAAAAACTAAAATAAAATAAAAAACTTTGGACTATATATCCACGAAAAAGGGAGCAATGAGTCCAACATGCTCTACACATCCTTGAATTTATCCATTGACATCTCAAGGTAATTCAAGTTGAGAGCCTACAAGCTAGCTCTAACATTTGAAGTATGGACTTCAAAATAGATAGGTATATACTTTTTAAGCCTATTATTAATAATCAAACAACCAAGAATTTGACCTTAAATTTAGCCATTAAGATATCAAATACTACTTATTATTTCAATTCCCTCATCCCATAGAAAAATAAATGAATAAGAGAAAAATCACAAAATTTAACTTTAAATTTCACACAATAAAATAGACCCATGAGTGACTAAACAAACTTCAAGAGTTGACCACCCAAAATAAATTTTTAAATTTGTTTAATGAGTGTTAGAAATTAATGTGTATTTTTGTGTATGAATAAATATTTGATTTACTCAATATTTTCATCAAACTTCATCAAACCAATTAAACTCGGAAAAATTAAATACAAATTTACACTTAATCTAAAACTACCAAAATAAAAATTTATATTTTTAAGGTAGACGAATTCACCTTAACAAAAGAGAAGAGTTTCTGTCACCCAAAACTCAAGATTGAGTTAACCTAGTGAGTTAAGCAAGGAAAGAGAAAAAAAAAACAAAAAGGAAATAAAAGCGATGTTGTGTAATTAGTAATATTTTCTCTAGTTAAAAATCTCGAATATAATATTCAATTTGAGTTGAGTTATCTTAAACACTAAGTTCTTTCTGATTTTCCTATAACAATTATTTAGAATAAAATAAGAAAGAACAAAACATAGAGTAGAGAAGGTAATAAAAGAGAGAGAGAGAGAGAGAGAGAGAGAGAGAGAGAGAAATCAAAATTAGTACTCCATAACAAATTGGCATACATCTTTTGTGAGCAATCCTCCCTTAAATATTGATTATAAAACTATCACTACTCTACTAATTGATTGAGATACCCACAACAGTAATAACAACCATAAGGATCATTTAATTCTAAGTTAGACTTAACTTACAACACTTTATTTAGTATAACTTCAAACCTAAATTAGACTAAACTTTTAACAATTTTCTCCCTTTAAGATCCTTTTCCTCAAGGATCAATTGAAATTGAAATCTAAAAATTGCAATTGGATAAAGGGAAGGTCTTCCCATGTAGCTTCCACTAGCAACATATTAACCTAGTGAACCAACACTTGGGTTGTCATTATATTTTTCCTTTACATTATTCATTTTCCTAAAACAACAAGTTCCATCTTAAATTGGTTGATTATGCTTACTAGTAATAGTTGTTGTGATATTGTAGCTCTAGGGTTTACTAACTTTGTGAGTAGTGAGGTGTAAAAAATTGAGTATATGTCACTTCCTTTAAATAATTATAGCTCGTACGTAATCAGTCAAACCTTTTTGATCACTTTAAATGGTCTATAAAATTTTGATGCTAATTTAAGGTTATTACGAATAGTAATAGAGGCTTGCTTATATAGTTGTAGTTTAAAGAAGACCTAATTTCCCACCCTGAAGGCTTGTTCTATCCTTGTTTTATTGGCATGTAATTCCATTGTTTGTTGTGTCCTTTGGTGTTGTTCTTTAAGTAGTGTTGATAGCACTCGTTGTTCCTTAAAGAACTTAACCAATGAAGCCATCCTCATACTAATAGTGGACAAATAAGCTAAATATGGAGCTATGTAGTTGTATAGCACCTTAAATGGTGTTATGTTAATAGTTAAATGATATGTATTGTTATATAATTGTTGGCTATAGGCAATCACTGGTACCAATGATAAGGTCTTAAGAAGCATATGCATTGAAGATAGTTTTTAACATAATGATTCATTCTCTCCAACTAACTGTCTGTTTGAGGGTGATAAGTGAAGTTCCATTTCTGCGAACGTGGATTTGGCATCGGACTTATTGTTGCATGAGATAAATGAATTTGAATGTCAGATTTGTGTATTGGATTTGTTGTCAACAGTGTTATGACAGGTCTTTGTTTATTTGAAAGCCAGGAGTAACTTGAAGATATATGAGCTGAATGTTCCAGATGGAGAGAGTCGACTCCATGTCAAAGGAGAGTCGACTCCATGCGGCTATTTGTCGAAGAGTTCCAGAAGAGTCGACTCCACGGCCCAGGAGAGTCGACTCACGTTGTCAGATTGGATCAGTCGACTCTTGTATTAAGATGAGTCGACTCTTCATCCGATCAGTCGACTCTTGCATTTCCGAAGACTTCGAAGAGTTGTTGATTGAAGATTTTCCAGCTCGAAGATTTGCCTTCGAAGATCTGAGAGTTAGAAATATTTCTGAGTTGTTAAAGTGAAGACTTCGAAGATTCAGGAGATAGACAAATTTCTGAGACGTCGAAGTTCGAAGATCTAGGAGATAGCCAAAAATTGAGACGTCGAAGAAATGCAGACTTCGAAGATTCGGGAGATAGAAAATTTTGAGACTTCGAAGATGTCTCACTTCGAAGATTCGGGAGATAGAAAAATTTTCAGTGACTTCGAAGATCTCACTCCGAAGATCGAAGATATGTTACTCCGAAGTTCGAAGGTCTGGGAGATAGAGAAATATAGATCTTCAGGAGAAGAGTCGACTATGGAGAGTCGACTCAAGGCGAAGAGTCGACTATGGAGAGTCGACTCCATCCAACAGAGAGTGCGCATCGATTATGGAGAGTCGACTCTTGCATTACGATGAGTCGACTCAACCTCGGAGAGTCGACTCTTGCATTACGATGAGTCGACTCTTGCAGATCTGATCGTAACTTGTTTTTACACGTACAGGATTATGGACGGTCAGGATTCATGATTTCAGTAATCTACGGTCTACGGTCAGCTGCGCATTAGGGCTACACTATAAATATGCGTTGCGTTGAGAAATGAGTAGATTTTTGTGCGCAAGCAAAAGAGAAAACCAGAAAGGGAGAAAATACACGATCAGCGCATAAGAGAGGTTGTAGAACATGAGAGAATATACAGATTCTTAGTGCAACCAGGAGAGTTAGAATAGCTTGAGTGAATAAGCTATTCAGGAGTTCTTGATCAAAGGAAAGCCAGATCCATCGAGCAGATATACCAGTACGTGCAGAAGGTTCAAGAGGTAATCTCCAATCAACTGATATTCTTCTTTGTCGGGTTTCAGATCGAGAGTAAGGTGACTGCTATCTCATTTACTATACTTCAACGAAGCAATATCATCAAGAGACTGAGATCTATTATTTCATACATGCGTAAAAGAGATTCTCGGTGTAATATTTATTTATTCAGTGTACTTGTTTGCAAGCCGTGCTAAGGCACGTATTTTGATTGAGGTTTAGTGAAACCCATCTGTAGGGGGATTAAAGGAAGAAAAGATCCTTTCCCTACCACTGTAAAGATCCATTGGAAGATTATAGTGCAATCCGTGTGGTGAGGTTAGCACTCATCACACCAAGGACGTAGCCTTCACATTGAAGGTGAACCTTGTAAATCTCTGTGTCTGATTTGTGGGATTGTTTGTGTTTAAAGACCTGATCTTAACAGGATAACGAAGGGTTTAAGTGAAAAAGATTTTAAGAGATTAAAATTGGATACCACTGATTCACCCCCCCTCTCAGTGGTGTGTGTGATCCTGAGTGGACTTTCAATTGGTATCAGAGCCTGGTTGCCTTCGTGGTCTTTCTGAGTATTATTCTTATTCTACAATGGAGCAACTTAATTCTGTTAACAACAAGGGAATTCCTATGTTCGATGGGAAAAGCTTTCATGTCTGGAAGAGTCGTATGACTCCATATCTGTTATCCCTTGGAGTGGATGTTCTACATGCTGTCACCATCGGATTCACTGAAGCTGAATTACAGTTAAAATCCTCTATGACTGCAGAAGAAAAGCGAAAAGTTGAATGTGATGGTAAGGCGAGAAATGCCTTATTAGCAGCCCTATCTGAAAGGGAATTTTCTAAAGTTATTGGCTGCACTTCTGCTAAAGGAATATGGGATAAATTATGCAGTATTTATGAAGGTGACAGAAGAGTAAAAGAGGCAAAGCTGCAGATCTGGAGAGCAAAATTTGAAGATCTGAAGATGGCTGAAGATGAGTGTGTAGATGACTTTTTTACACGCATCAATGAAGTTGTTAGCGCCATCAGAGGATATGGAGAGATGCTCACAGATACAACTGTGGTAAAGAAGGTGCTGAGAATCTTACCTGATAAATTTGATTCTAAAGTCTCAGCACTGGAGGAAAGAGATCTGGATGTATTTCCACTTGATGAACTTCACTCAATCCTCATTGCCTATGAGATGAAGAAGGTTCCAGCCTTGAAAAAGAAGGCTAAAGCTGAAAAGGAGGTGGCATTCAAGGCTGCTAGACACACCTCAAGACACTCCAGAACACAAGAAGAGAGTGTAAGTGACTCTGACTCAGAGGAGGAGCTTGAACAAGAGTTTGACAAACTCATGTCTCTCCTGTCCAAGAAAGTGAAGAAAGGCAAGGGTAAGTATCAAGGAAAGCTACCCTTGAAATGCTTTAACTGTGGAAAGATTGGACACTTTGCTGCCCGATGCCCAAAGCTGAATGAAGAGGACAGTGAAGATGAGAATCCATCCACTTCTAGAAGAAAAGAAAAGGGTGCTAGAAAAATCAAGAAAGATTATAAGCAGCCCAAGGACAAGAAAAAGTGGAATGACAAGCTGAGGAGGAAGAGTTTGCTGTCTAAAGAAGAAGAAGATGAAGACAGCACTGAAGACTCTAACTCTGAGAGTACAGACTCAGAGAGAAGTGACTTTCACAGAACTTTCATGGCCAAAGTACATTCAGATGTTGGCATTTCAAAAGAAAGTACAAATGAAGAAGAAAGTTTCACTGAGTCAGAAGAAGAAGAAACAGAAATGGAGGTAGTCTTGAAGAGGGAACTGAAAGAATGTTTTAAGGACATTAAGTGTTTGAGAAAGAATGAAAAGAGTTTAAAGAGAGAGATTGAAGATCATCTCTCGAGAGAAAAGAAGCTCATTCAAACTGTAGAAGAGCTTCAAGTGAAAGTTGCTGAGGCTAATAAAGTAGCAGAAGATGTGCTACTATTGAAAGAGGCCAAAGAATTGGAGATAGAGGAACTCCAAATTCAAGTGATGGAATCTGAGAAGAAAATGAAGAAATTTCAATTGGACTTCAACAAATCCATTGAAGTAGAAAAGAAGTCCACTGCAAAATATGCTGAATCTTCAAAGGTGCTGGATAAAATCCTAACTTCTCAAAGAGCCTCAAGCGATAAAGGTGGTATTGGTTTCAATCCAGAAAAAGCTCAATCAACAACTTCAACTGCAGTTAAGTTTGTTGCAGCTGAAAAACCAATGCAAGAGAAGAAGGTGGCGTCAACCAAAACCATTTACAAAGTGGTTAAAAGAGCTGTGGAACCAGCTCAAGTGAAGAAGGCTGTTGCTCAGCCTAAGAAGATTACACAGGCATATGTACCTGTAAGAGAAGAGAAGCAGGCAGCTACAAAGAACAGGGCTGTGCAGAACTTGAAGCAGCAAGCTCAACAACAGAAACCAGAACCAAAGAGAGCTGGCAAATGCAAATATACATGTTTTGGATACTGTTGGTGCTGTGGAGCATATGGGCACAAAGCCAGAGGCTGCTGGTTTAATGAAGCCAACTACAGAAGGAGCAGAGGAACTGGCTTGAGCGGGAGCAAGCCAAGAAGACCTCAGGAGAATGCAGTCCGCAAGAGACAAGAACCTAAGCCTGTTCAAAACAGGTTTAAAATTCTGGAGAAAATTTGTGGTAGGTGTGAAAGAGTTGGCCACAGTGCAGAAGGTTGTAGAGCTGTATTTCCAGCATACACTCCTCAACCAAGAGATTATTATAAAAGAAGCTTTGTCAACAAATCAAGAGCAAATCTCAGGAGAGAGAGAGCTATGACAGCAGAAATAGCTCTAAAAGCTTCTAAGAGAAATAAATGTTGGATCTTGGACAGTGGTTGTTCAGGCCATATGACTGGAGACTCAAAGATTTTGAAAGATGTTGATGATCATCATGGAGGATCAGTCACTTTTGGCAATGAAGGATCTCTTAAGATCAAGGGAGTTGCATCAGCCAAAATTTGTGACAGCAGGATAAAGTCAAATGAAGTTCTGCTAGTTGATGGGCTAAAGCATAATTTGCTGAGTGTATCCCAACTGTGTGATGATGGGAATGAAGTTATCTTCAGAAAGCATGGATGTGTGGTGAAACGACTCAGAGATGGAGCAGTTCTAGCTAAGGGAGACAGAACCACTGGTAATCTGTTTCAAATAGGTGAGTCAGTTAAGTCGTGCTTTATGAGTAACAGAGATGAGAATCAGTTATGGCACAGAAGACTTGGACACCTTGGGATGAAAAGTATGAACAGATTAACAAAGGAAGGAGCTGCACAGAATGTTCCATTACTGAAGAGAACTGAAGGTTTTTCATGCACCACATGTCAAAAAGGGAAGATGACCAATCTATCACACAGAGGGGTTGAGATCAGAACAACAAAGCCACTGCAGTTAGTTCATTCAGATATTTGCGGACCTTTCAAGCCAACATCATTCACTGGTGAAAAATATTTTATTACTTTTATGGATGATTACACCAGAATGACTAACACGTTCTTTTTGAAGCACAAATCAGAGGCGCTTGACAGATTCAAAAGCTTCAAAAGAGCAGTTGAAAAAGAAACAGGGCACTCCATAAAGAAACTCAGGAGCGACAATGGAGGAGAATACAAGAGTGATGCCTTTCAAAGATACCTAAACAAGCATGGTATAAGACATCAATACAGTGCACCATATACTCCTCAACAAAATGGAGTTGCCGAGAGGAAAAATAGAAGCCTTGAAGAGATGGCCAGATCTATGTTGGCAGAGTATGGAACAACAAAATATTTTGGAAAGAAGCTATTTCCACTGCCACACATGTGCAAAATAGAAGTCTCTTACGTCCAAAGACAAACAAGACTCCCTATGAATTGTGGTTCAAAAGAAGACCTAACATCAAGTATTTCAAAGTATTTGGAAGTCCTTGCAAGATCAAAGTCAAAGGGCTGCATCTGAACAAGCTTGATGAAAGGGCTGATGAAGGAACATTCTTGGGATATTTATCGAATGGAAGAGGCTACAAGTGTTATAATAAAAGAATGCACAAGATCATAGAAGCCTATGATGTCAAGGTGATTGAAGATGAGAAAAATCTTCAGGTGGCACAGCAAACAATTCATTCTGAATCTGAAGAGAATGAAAAAGCTGTAAGTGAAAGTACAAGTTATAGTGAAGCTGATAGTGATGTTGATTCAGCTGTCACAAGTGAAGAAGAATGGCCAGCAAGACAAGTGCACAGGAGACTGGCTAAGCAAGTTGATAATGATAATATTCTTGGTGATCAAGAGGCCCCTGTTCAAACAAGAAGAACCTTGAGGTCAGCAAGGCACACTGCACTGCTATCAAATATTGAACCTCAAAAGGTAGAAGAAGCTCTCACTCACAAAGAATGGGTTGATGCCATGAATGAAGAGCTTGATCAAATTGAGAAGAACAGAACATGGGATCTAGTGCCAAGACCAAAAGATAAGAATGTTATAGGCACTAAGTGGGTTTTCAGAAATAAGAAGAATGAAAAAGGTGAGATCACAAGAAATAAAGCCAGACTTGTATGCAAAGGGTATGCTCAAATTGAAGGTATAGATTATCAAGAAACTTTCGCTCCTGTTGCAAGAATGGAGGCCATAAGGATACTTCTAGCTGTTGCTGCACAAAGAAATCTCAAAGTCTATCAGATGGATGTCAAATCAGCATTTCTAAATGGTGACTTGAAAGAAGAGGTCTACATAGAACAGCCAGAAGGATTTCTACTTGATAGAGATGGGTCAAAGGTATGCAGGCTCAAGAAAGCACTATATGGATTAAAACAAGCTCCAAGAGCGTGGTATGCCAGACTTGACAACTATCTCAAGAGAATGGGATTCAGCAAAAGAAAAGTGGATTGTAACCTATATGTGAGAGAGAAAAACAGGAATTCATTGATGGTTATAGTCTATGTTGATGACATCATCTTTGCTGGAAATGATGATAAGTCAAGTGAAGGATTTGCTGAACAGATGAAGGAGGAGTTTGAGATGTCCATGCTAGGAGAGCTAAATTTCTTTCTGGGACTTCAAATTCTGCAAAAGGAAGATGCTATCTTTTTATCCCAGGAGAAATATGCAAGAGAGTTGATAGACAGATTTGGCATGGAAGAGGCAAGAATTGTCTCAACTCCGATTGTTACTGGCGCCAAAATTTCAAAAGATGAGCATGGAAAGCCAGTAAATCAGACAGAATTCAGGAGGTTAATTGGAAGCTTGTTATATCTTACAGCTTCAAGACCAGATATTGTCTATGCTGTGACTCTATGTGCAAGATATCAAAGCAACCCCAAAGAGTCTCATCTAATGGCTGCAAAAAGAATTCTGAGATATGTGAAAGGAACAGTGGGTTACAGCTTGTGTTATAAAAGATCAAATACACTGGACCTTTATGGCTACACTGATGCTGACTGGGCAGGTGATGTGGATGACAAGAGATCAACATCTGGAGGTGTTTTCTTTCTGGGTAAGAAGTGTGTAGCATGGCATTGCAAGAAACAAAATTCAGTATCCTTAAGTACTACTGAAGCGGAATATATAGCTGCAACTTTGGCTACTACACAGATGTTGTGGATGAAGATGCAATTAGCTGATCTGGGTGTAAATGCGCCATATCCTCTCAATATAGGATGTGACAATCAGAGTGCAATTCAGCTTAGTAAAAATCCTGTTCAACACTCTTGGACCAAGCATATTGAGATCCGATATCATTTTATTAAAGAAAGAGTGGAAGAGGGTCAATTAAGCCTGGAGTTCGTACCTACAAAAAGTCAGCTTGCAGATATAATGACAAGCCATTATCTACAGAAAGCTTTCAAGCTTTAAGAGAAAAATTAGGAGTGGTTCCTCCACCCTAAGTGATAACCCCTTCTCTCACCCCCACTTTGTCTCTGCATTGGGCCTTTGAATTTCATTGTCAAAGGGGGAGAAAATAAGCGAGGAGAACAAGTCAGGAGAAGTTAAAGGAGTTGGATTTGTTATTTAAACAGAGGAAGTGCACTAGTGATTTAGTGTTAAATGCACGAGTAAAATGCATAAGTGATTGAAAAGTAAAATTCAGAGGTGACATTTTTTTTATTTGTTTTTTTTGTTTGTCGCTTTTGATACAGAGCACACCTCAAGGGGGAGCAGACTTCTCTGCAAGTGTAAATTCAAGGAATGGCTGGTGTTCAAAAGTTGAGATCTGTCATGGATAACTTCGTAGGGTGATTTCTTTTGAATGAACCCGTAGAGGGAGTCTTTGGCTGATTTATCTGATTACAGTCTTTATTCTTTGAAAATTCTTTTGATGCCATCACATAATACATCTCCAGAGAGTTTTCAGGTGATATTATTTGTTTTGGGGTGTTGACAACGAAATCCAAAGGGGGAGATTGAAGTTCCATTTCTGCGAACGTGGATTTGGCATCGGACTTATTGTTGCATGAGATAAATGAATTTGAATGTCAGATTTGTGTATTGGATTTGTTGTCAACAGTGTTATGACAGGTCTTTGTTTATTTGAAAGCCAGGAGTAACTTGAAGATATATGAGCTGAATGTTCCAGATGGAGAGAGTCGACTCCATGTCAAAGGAGAGTCGACTCCATGCGGCTATTTGTCGAAGAGTTCCAGAAGAGTCGACTCCACGGCCCAGGAGAGTCGACTCACGTTGTCAGATTGGATCAGTCGACTCTTGTATTAAGATGAGTCGACTCTTCATCCGATCAGTCGACTCTTGCATTTTCGAAGACTTCGAAGAGTTGTTGATTGAAGATTTTCCAGCTCGAAGATTTGCCTTCGAAGATCTGAGAGTTAGAAATATTTCTGAGTTGTTAAAGTGAAGACTTCGAAGATTCAGGAGATAGACAAATTTCTGAGACGTCGAAGTTCGAAGATCTAGGAGATAGCCAAAAATTGAGACGTCGAAGAAATGCAGACTTCGAAGATTCGGGAGATAGAAAATTTTGAGACTTCGAAGATGTCTCACTTCGAAGATTCGGAGATAGAAAAATTTTCAGTGACTTCGAAGATCTCACTCCGAGATCGAAGATATGTTACTCCGAAGTTCGAAGGTCTGGGAGATAGAGAAATATAGATCTTCAGGAGAAGAGTCGACTATGGAGAGTCGACTCAAGGCGAAGAGTCGACTATGGAGAGTCGACTCCATCCAACAGAGAGTGCGCATCGATTATGGAGAGTCGACTCTTGCATTACGATGAGTCGACTCAACCTCGGAGAGTCGACTCTTGCATTACGATGAGTCGACTCTTGCAGATCTGATCGTAACTTGTTTTTAACACGTACAGGATTATGGACGGTCAGGATTCATGATTTCAGTAATCTACGGTCTACGGTCAGCTGCGCATTAGGGCTACACTATAAATATGCGTTGCGTTGAGAAATGAGTAGATTTTTGTGCGCAAGCAAAAGAGAAAACCAGAAAGGGAGAAAATACACGATCAGCGCATAAGAGAGGTTGTAGAACATGAGAGAATATACAGATTCTTAGTGCAACCAGGAGAGTTAGAAAGCTTGAGTGAATAAGCTATTCAGGAGTTCTTGATCAAAGGAAACCCAGATCATCGAGCAGATATACCAGTACGTGCAGAAGGTTCAAGAGGTGATCTCCAATCAACTGATATTCTTCTTTGTCGGGTTTCAGATCGAGAGTAAGGTAACTGCTATCTCATTTACTATACTTCAACGAAGCAGTATCATCAAGAGACTGAGATCTATTATTTCATACATGCGTAAAAGAGATTCTCGGTGTAATATTTATTTATTCAGTGTACTTGTTTGCAAGCCGTGCTAAGGCACGTATTTTGATTGAGGTTAGTGAAACCCATCTGTAGGGGGATTAAAGGAAGAAAAGATCCTTTCCCTACCACTGTAAAGATCCATTGGAAGATTATAGTGCAATCCGTGTGGTGAGGTTAGCACTCATCACACCAAGGACGTAGCCTTCACATTGAAGGTGAACCTTGTAAATCTCTGTGTCTGATTTGTGGATTGTTTATGTTTAAAGACTTGATCTTAACAGGATAACGAAGGGTTTAAGTGAAAAAGATTTTAAGAGATTAAAATTGGATACCACTGATTCACCCCCCTCTCAGTGGTGTGTGTGTGATCCTGAGTGGACTTTCAATAAGCAGTGCTAAGATATAACTCCTTCCCTTCAATTTGAACACCTCTTGCCAAAATTGACCTGTAACAATTTTGTCATGGTTTGAAACAATAGTATAGGGCATTCCATAAAGTTGAAATAATTGTTTAAAGAACAATATAATTGTACTAGATGCTATGAATGGATGTCTTAATCTTAGGAAGTGAGCAAATTTGATAAAACAGTCAATAACTACCATAATTACTCCTTTACCTTCTGAGACAGGTAGCCCTTATATGAAATTTAGGGTTAGGTAATGCTAGGCTTGTTCAAGGACTTGAAGAGGTTATAGCAATCATAGGTAAGACATGTTTTCTATTTTACAATGTTGGTAGACATTAGAGTCTTACACCTAATGCTTTATCGCCTTTTTGATACTTGGCCAATAAAAGTGCTATTTTAATCTTTTATAGGTTGCCAATGTTTGAGGGTGATAAGTGAAGTTCCATTTCTGCGAACGTGGATTTGGCATCGGACTTATTGTTGCATGAGATAAATGAATTTGAATGTCAGATTTGTGTATTGGATTTGTTGTCAACAGTGTTATGACAGGTCTTTGTTTATTTGAAAGCCAGGAGTAACTTGAAGATATATGAGCTGAATGTTCCAGATGGAGAGAGTCGACTCCATGTCAAAGGAGAGTCGACTCCATGCGGCTATTTGTCGAAGAGTTCCAGAAGAGTCGACTCCACGCCCAGGAGAGTCGACTCACGTTGTCAGATTGGATCAGTCGACTCTTGTATTAAGATGAGTCGACTCTTCATCCGATCAGTCGACTCTTGCATTTCCGAAGACTTCGAAGAGTTGTTGATTGAAGATTTTCCAGCTCGAAGATTTGCCTTCGAAGATCTGAGAGTTAGAAATATTTCTGAGTTGTTAAAGTGAAGACTTCGAAGATTCAGGAGATAGACAAATTTCTGAGACGTCGAAGTTCGAAGATCTAGGAGATAGCCAAAATTGAGACGTCGAAGAAATGCAGACTTCGAAGATTCGGGAGATAGAAAATTTTGAGACTTCGAAGATGTCTCACTTCGAAGATTCGGGAGATAGAAAAATTTCAGTGACTTCGAAGATCTCACTCCGAAGATCGAAGATATGTTACTCCGAAGTTCGAAGGTCTGGGAGATAGAGAAATATAGATCTTCAGGAGAAGAGTCGACTATGGAGAGTCGACTCAAGGGCGAAGAGTCGACTATGGAGAGTCGACTCCATCCAACAGAGAGTGCGCATCGATTATGGAGAGTCGACTCTTGCATTACGATGAGTCGACTCAACCTCGGAGAGTCGACTCTTGCATTACGATGAGTCGACTCTTGCAGATCTGATCGTAACTTGTTTTTACACGTACAGGATTATGGACGTCAGGATTCATGATTTCAGTAATCTACGGTCTACGGTCAGCTGCGCATTAGGGCTACACTATAAATATGCGTTGCGTTGAGAAATGAGTAGATTTTTGTGCGCAAGCAAAAGAGAAAAACCAGAAAGGGAGAAAATACACGATCAGCGCATAAGAGAGGTTGTAGAACATGAGAGAATATACAGATTCTTAGTGCAACCAGGAGAGTTAGAATAGCTTGAGTGAATAAGCTATTCAGGAGTTCTTGATCAAAGGAAAGCCAGATCCATCGAGCAGATATACCAGTACGTGCAGAAGGTTCAAGAGGTGATCTCCAATCAACTGATATTCTTCTTTGTCGGGTTTCAGATCGAGAGTAAGGTGACTGCTATCTCATTTACTATACTTCAACGAAGCAATATCATCAAGAGACTGAGATCTATTATTTCATACATGCGTAAAAGAGATTCTCGGTGTAATATTTATTTATTCAGTGTACTTGTTTGCAAGCCGTGCTAAGGCACGTATTTGATTGAGGTTTAGTGAAACCCATCTGTAGGGGATTAAAGGAAGAAAAGATCCTTTCCCTACCACTGTAAAGATCCATTGGAAGATTATAGTGCAATCCGTGTGGTGAGGTTAGCACTCATCACACCAAGGACGTAGCCTTCACATTGAAGGTGAACCTTGTAAATCTCTGTGTCTGATTTGTGGGATTGTTTGTGTTTAAAGACCTGATCTTAACAGGATAACGAGGGTTTAAGTGAAAAAGATTTTAAGAGATTAAAATTGGATACCACTGATTCACCCCCCCTCTCAGTGGTGTGTGTGATCCTGAGTGGACTTTCAATTGGTATCAGAGCCTGGTTGCCTTCGTGGTCTTTCTGAGTATTATTCTTATTCTACAATGGAGCAACTTAATTCTGTTAACAACAAGGGAATTCCTATGTTCGATGGGAAAAGCTTTCATGTCTGGAAGAGTCGTATGACTCCATATCTGTTATCCCTTGGAGTGGATGTTCTACATGCTGTCACCATCGGATTCACTGAAGCTGAATTACAGTTAAAATCCTCTATGACTGCAGAAGAAAAGCGAAAAGTTGAATGTGATGGTAAGGCGAGAAATGCCTTATTAGCAGCCCTATCTGAAAGGGAATTTTCTAAAGTTATTGGCTGCACTTCTGCTAAAGGAATATGGGATAAATTATGCAGTATTTATGAAGGTGACAGAAGAGTAAAAGAGGCAAAGCTGCAGATCTGGAGAGCAAAATTTGAAGATCTGAAGATGGCTGAAGATGAGTGTGTAGATGACTTTTTTACACGCATCAATGAAGTTGTTAGCGCCATCAGAGGATATGGAGAGATGCTCACAGATACAACTGTGGTAAAGAAGGTGCTGAGAATCTTACCTGATAAATTTGATTCTAAAGTCTCAGCACTGGAGGAAAGAGATCTGGATGTATTTCCACTTGATGAACTTCACTCAATCCTCATTGCCTATGAGATGAAGAAGGTTCCAGCCTTGAAAAAGAAGGCTAAAGCTGAAAAGGAGGTGGCATTCAAGGCTGCTAGACACACCTCAAGACACTCCAGAACACAAGAAGAGAGTGTAAGTGACTCTGACTCAGAGGAGGAGCTTGAACAAGAGTTTGACAAACTCATGTCTCTCCTGTCCAAGAAAGTGAAGAAAGGCAAGGGTAAGTATCAAGGAAAGCTACCCTTGAAATGCTTTAACTGTGGAAAGATTGGACACTTTGCTGCCCGATGCCCAAAGCTGAATGAAGAGGACAGTGAAGATGAGAATCCATCCACTTCTAGAAGAAAAGAAAAGGGTGCTAGAAAAATCAAGAAAGATTATAAGCAGCCCAAGGACAAGAAAAAGTGGAATGACAAGCTGAGGAGGAAGAGTTTGCTGTCTAAAGAAGAAGAAGATGAAGACAGCACTGAAGACTCTAACTCTGAGAGTACAGACTCAGAGAGAAGTGACTTTCACAGAACTTTCATGGCCAAAGTACATTCAGATGTTGGCATTTCAAAAGAAAGTACAAATGAAGAAGAAAGTTTCACTGAGTCAGAAGAAGAAGAAACAGAAATGGAGGTAGTCTTGAAGAGGGAACTGAAAGAATGTTTTAAGGACATTAAGTGTTTGAGAAAGAATGAAAAGAGTTTAAAGAGAGAGATTGAAGATCATCTCTCGAGAGAAAAGAAGCTCATTCAAACTGTAGAAGAGCTTCAAGTGAAAGTTGCTGAGGCTAATAAAGTAGCAGAAGATGTGCTACTATTGAAAGAGGCCAAAGAATTGGAGATAGAGGAACTCCAAATTCAAGTGATGGAATCTGAGAAGAAAATGAAGAAATTTCAATTGGACTTCAACAAATCCATTGAAGTAGAAAAGAAGTCCACTGCAAAATATGCTGAATCTTCAAAGGTGCTGGATAAAATCCTAACTTCTCAAAGAGCCTCAAGCGATAAAGGTGGTATTGGTTTCAATCCAGAAAAAGCTCAATCAACAACTTCAACTGCAGTTAAGTTTGTTGCAGCTGAAAAACCAATGCAAGAGAAGAAGGTGGCGTCAACCAAAACCATTTACAAAGTGGTTAAAAGAGCTGTGGAACCAGCTCAAGTGAAGAAGGCTGTTGCTCAGCCTAAGAAGATTACACAGGCATATGTACCTGTAAGAGAAGAGAAGCAGGCAGCTACAAAGAATAGGGCTGTGCAGAACTTGAAGCAGCAAGCTCAACAACAGAAACCAGAACCAAAGAGAGCTGGCAAATGCAAATATACATGTTTTGGATACTGTTGGTGCTGTGGAGCATATGGGCACAAAGCCAGAGGCTGCTGGTTTAATGAAGCCAACTACAGAAGGAGCAGAGGAACTGGCTTGAGGGGGAGCAAGCCAAGAAGACCTCAGGAGAATGCAGTCCGCAAGAGACAAGAACCTAAGCCTGTTCAAAACAGGTTTAAAATTCTGGAGAAAATTTGTGGTAGGTGTGAAAGAGTTGGCCACAGTGCAGAAGGTTGTAGAGCTGTATTTCCAGCATACACTCCTCAACCAAGAGATTATTATAAAAGAAGCTTTGTCAACAAATCAAGAGCAAATCTCAGGAGAGAGAGAGCTATGACAGCAGAAATAGCTCTAAAAGCTTCTAAGAGAAATAAATGTTGGATCTTGGACAGTGGTTGTTCAGGCCATATGACTGGAGACTCAAAGATTTTGAAAGATGTTGATGATCATCATGGAGGATCAGTCACTTTTGGCAATGAAGGATCTCTTAAGATCAAGGGAGTTGCATCAGCAAAAATTTGTGACAGCAGGATAAAGTCAAATGAAGTTCTGCTAGTTGATGGGCTAAAGCATAATTTGCTGAGTGTATCCCAACTGTGTGATGATGGGAATGAAGTTATCTTCAGAAAGCATGGATGTGTGGTGAAACGACTCAGAGATGGAGCAGTTCTAGCTAAGGGAGACAGAACCACTGGTAATCTGTTTCAAATAGGTGAGTCAGTTAAGTCGTGCTTTATGAGTAACAGAGATGAGAATCAGTTATGGCACAGAAGACTTGGACACCTTGGGATGAAAAGTATGAACAGATTAACAAAGGAAGGAGCTGCACAGAATGTTCCATTACTGAAGAGAACTGAAGGTTTTTCATGCACCACATGTCAAAAAGGGAAGATGACCAATCTATCACACAGAGGGGTTGAGATCAGAACAACAAAGCCACTGCAGTTAGTTCATTCAGATATTTGCGGACCTTTCAAGCCAACATCATTCACTGGTGAAAAATATTTTATTACTTTTGTGGATGATTACACCAGAATGACTAACACGTTCTTTTTGAAGCACAAATCAGAGGCGCTTGACAGATTCAAAAGCTTCAAAAGAGCAGTTGAAAAAGAAACAGGGCACTCTATAAAGAAACTCAGGAGCGACAATGGAGGAGAATACAAGAGTGATGCCTTTCAAAGATACCTAAACAAGCATGGTATAAGACATCAATACAGTGCACCATATACTCCTCAACAAAATGGAGTTGCCGAGAGGAAAAATAGAAGCCTTGAAGAGATGGCCAGATCTATGTTGGCAGAGTATGGAACAGCAAAATATTTTTGGAAAGAAGCTATTTCCACTGCCACACATGTGCAAAATAGAAGTCTCTTACGTCCAAAGACAAACAAGACTCCCTATGAATTGTGGTTCAAAAGAAGACCTAACATCAAGTATTTCAAAGTATTTGGAAGTCCTTGCAAGATCAAAGTCAAAGGGCTGCATCTGAACAAGCTTGATGAAAGGGCTGATGAAGGAACATTCTTGGGATATCTATCGAATGGAAGAGGCTACAAGTGTTATAATAAAAGAATGCACAAGATCATAGAAGCCTATGATGTCAAGGTGATTGAAGATGAGAAAAATCTTCAGGTGGCACAGCAAACAATTCATTCTGAATTTGAAGAGAATGAAAAAGCTGTAAGTGAAAGTACAAGTTATAGTGAAGCTGATAGTGATGTTGATTCAGCTGTCACAAGTGAAGAAGAATGGCCAGCAAGACAAGTGCACAGGAGACTGGCTAAGCAAGTTGATAATGATAATATTCTTGGTGATCAAGAGGCCCCTGTTCAAACAAGAAGAACCTTGAGGTCAGCAAGGCACACTGCACTGCTATCAAATATTGAACCTCAAAAGGTAGAAGAAGCTCTCACTCACAAAGAATGGGTTGATGCCATGAATGAAGAGCTTGATCAAATTGAGAAGAACAGAACATGGGATCTAGTGCCAAGACCAAAAGATAAGAATGTTATAGGCACTAAGTGGGTTTTCAGAAATAAGAAGAATGAAAAAGGTGAGATCACAAGAAATAAAGCCAGACTTGTATGCAAAGGGTATGCTCAAATTGAAGGTATAGATTATCAAGAAACTTTCGCTCCTGTTGCAAGAATGGAGGCCATAAGGATACTTCTAGCTGTTGCTGCACAAAGAAATCTCAAAGTCTATCAGATGGATGTCAAATCAGCATTTCTAAATGGTGACTTGAAAGAAGAGGTCTACATAGAACAGCCAGAAGGATTTCTACTTGATAGAGATGGGTCAAAGGTATGCAGGCTCAAGAAAGCACTATATGGATTAAAACAAGCTCCAAGAGCGTGGTATGCCAGACTTGACAACTATCTCAAGAGAATGGGATTCAGCAAAAGAAAAGTGGATTGTAACCTATATGTGAGAGAGAAAAACAGGAATTCATTGATGGTTATAGTCTATGTTGATGACATCATCTTTGCTGGAAATGATGATAAGTCAAGTGAAGGATTTGCTGAACAGATGAAGGAGGAGTTTGAGATGTCCATGCTAGGAGAGCTAAATTTCTTTCTGGGACTTCAAATTCTGCAAAAGGAAGATGCTATCTTTTTATCCCAGGAGAAATATGCAAGAGAGTTGATAGACAGATTTGGCATGGAAGAGGCAAGAATTGTCTCAACTCCGATTGTTACTGGCGCCAAAATTTCAAAAGATGAGCATGGAAAGCCAGTAAATCAGACAGAATTCAGGAGGTTAATTGGAAGCTTGTTATATCTTACAGCTTCAAGACCAGATATTGTCTATGCTGTGACTCTATGTGCAAGATATCAAAGCAACCCCAAAGAGTCTCATCTAATGGCTGCAAAAAGAATTCTGAGATATGTGAAAGGAACAGTGGGTTACAGCTTGTGTTATAAAAGATCAAATACACTGGACCTTTATGGCTACACTGATGCTGACTGGGCAGGTGATGTGGATGACAAGAGATCAACATCTGGAGGTGTTTTCTTTCTGGGTAAGAAGTGTGTAGCATGGCATTGCAAGAAACAAAATTCAGTATCCTTAAGTACTACTGAAGCGGAATATATAGCTGCAACTTTGGCTACTACACAGATGTTGTGGATGAAGATGCAATTAGCTGATCTGGGTGTAAATGCGCCATATCCTCTCAATATAGGATGTGACAATCAGAGTGCAATTCAGCTTAGTAAAAATCCTGTTCAACACTCTTGGACCAAGCATATTGAGATCCGATATCATTTTATTAAAGAAAGAGTGGAAGAGGGTCAATTAAGCCTGGAGTTCGTACCTACAAAAAGTCAGCTTGCAGATATAATGACAAAGCCATTATCTACAGAAAGCTTTCAAGCTTTAAGAGAAAAATTAGGAGTGGTTCCTCCACCCTAAGTGATAACCCCTTCTCTCACCCCCACTTTGTCTCTGCATTGGGCCTTTGAATTTCATTGTCAAAGGGGGAGAAATAAGCGAGGAGAACAAGTCAGGAGAAGTTAAAGGAGTTGGATTTGTTATTTAAACAGAGGAAGTGCACTAGTGATTTAGTGTTAAATGCACGAGTAAAATGCATAAGTGATTGAAAAGTAAAATTCAGAGGTGACATTTTTTTTATTTGTTTTTTTTGTTTGTCGCTTTTGATACAGAGCACACCTCAAGGGGGAGCAGACTTCTCTGCAAGTGTAAATTCAAGGAATGGCTGGTGTTCAAAAGTTGAGATCTGTCATGGATAACTTCGTAGGGTGATTTCTTTTGAATGAACCCGTAGAGGGAGTCTTTGGCTGATTTATCTGATTACAGTCTTTATTCTTGAAAATTCTTTTGATGCCATCACATAATACATCTCCAGAGAGTTTTCAGGTGATATTATTTGTTTTGGGGTGTTGACAACGAAATCCAAAGGGGGAGATTGAAGTTCCATTTCTGCGAACGTGGATTTGGCATCGGACTTATTGTTGCATGAGATAAATGAATTTGAATGTCAGATTTGTGTATTGGATTTGTTGTCAACAGTGTTATGACAGGTCTTTGTTTATTTGAAAGCCAGGAGTAACTTGAAGATATATGAGCTGAATGTTCCAGATGGAGAGAGTCGACTCCATGTCAAAGGAGAGTCGACTCCATGCGGCTATTTGTCGAAGAGTTCCAGAAGAGTCGACTCCACGGCCCAGGAGAGTCGACTCACGTTGTCAGATTGGATCAGTCGACTCTTGTATTAAGATGAGTCGACTCTTCATCCGATCAGTCGACTCTTGCATTTTCGAAGACTTCGAAGAGTTGTTGATTGAAGATTTTCCAGCTCGAAGATTTGCCTTCGAAGATCTGAGAGTTAGAAATATTTCTGAGTTGTTAAAGTGAAGACTTCGAAGATTCAGGAGATAGACAAATTTCTGAGACGTCGAAGTTCGAAGATCTAGGAGATAGCCAAAAATTGAGACGTCGAAGAAATGCAGACTTCGAAGATTCGGGAGATAGAAAATTTTGAGACTTCGAAGATGTCTCACTTCGAAGATTCGGGAGATAGAAAAATTTTCAGTGACTTCGAAGATCTCACTCCGAAGATCGAAGATATGTTACTCCGAAGTTCGAAGGTCTGGGAGATAGAGAAATATAGATCTTCAGGAGAAGAGTCGACTATGGAGAGTCGACTCAAGGCGAAGAGTCGACTATGGAGAGTCGACTCCATCCAACAGAGAGTGCGCATCGATTATGGAGAGTCGACTCTTGCATTACGATGAGTCGACTCAACCTCGGAGAGTCGACTCTTGCATTACGATGAGTCGACTCTTGCAGATCTGATCGTAACTTGTTTTTACACGTACAGGATTATGGACGGTCAGGATTCATGATTTCAGTAATCTACGGTCTACGGTCAGCTGCGCATTAGGGCTACACTATAAATATGCGTTGCGTTGAGAAATGAGTAGATTTTTGTGCGCAAGCAAAAGAGAAAACCAGAAAGGGAGAAAATACACGATCAGCGCATAAGAGAGGTTGTAGAACATGAGAGAATATACAGATTCTTAGTGCAACCAGGAGAGTTAGAAAGCTTGAGTGAATAAGCTATTCAGGAGTTCTTGATCAAAGGAAACCCAGATCCATCGAGCAGATATACCAGTACGTGCAGAAGGTTCAAGAGGTGATCTCCAATCAACTGATATTCTTCTTTGTCGGGTTTCAGATCGAGAGTAAGGTAACTGCTATCTCATTTACTATACTTCAACGAAGCAGTATCATCAAGAGACTGAGATCTATTATTTCATACATGCGTAAAAGAGATTCTCGGTGTAATATTTATTTATTCAGTGTACTTGTTTGCAAGCCGTGCTAAGGCACGTATTTTGATTGAGGTTTAGTGAAACCCATCTGTAGGGGGATTAAAGGAAGAAAAGATCCTTTCCCTACCACTGTAAAGATCCATTGGAAGATTATAGTGCAATCCGTGTGGTGAGGTTAGCACTCATCACACCAAGGACGTAGCCTTCACATTGAAGGTGAACCTTGTAAATCTCTGTGTCTGATTTGTGGGATTGTTTATGTTTAAAGACTTGATCTTAACAGGATAACGAAGGGTTTAAGTGAAAAAGATTTTAAGAGATTAAAATTGGATACCACTGATTCACCCCCCCTCTCAGTGGTGTGTGTGATCCTGAGTGGACTTTCAATAAGCAGTGCTAAGATATAACTCCTTCCCTTCAATTTGAACACCTCTTGCCAAAATTGACCTGTAACAATTTTGTCATGGTTTGAAACAATAGTATAGGGCATTCCATAAAGTTGAAATAATTGTTTAAAGAACAATATAATTGTACTAGATGCTATGAATGGATGTCTTAATCTTAGGAAGTGAGCAAATTTGATAAAACAGTCAATAACTACCATAATTACTCCTTTACCTTCTGAGACAGGTAGCCCTTATATGAAATTTAGGGTTAGGTAATGCTAGGCTTGTTCAAGGACTTGAAGAGGTTATAGCAATCATAGGTAAGACATGTTTTCTATTTTACAATGTTGGTAGACATTAGAGTCTTACACCTAATGCTTTATCGCCTTTTTGATACTTGGCCAATAAAAGTGCTATTTTAATCTTTTATAGGTTGCCAATACACTTGAGTGACCCCCAATATCTGAATCATGCATCACCTTAATCAATTGATCATGCAAGTTTGTTATACTTCCCACAAAGATTTTGTCTTTCTTCCATATGAGTCTATATTGATAAGTGAACTTAGATTAAACATTAATCAATCCCATGGTTGTAATAATGGCTTTCACTGCAAGCTCATTCCATATATAACTATCCTTGATATCCTTCAACCACCTTAGCATCATAATAGTAATGGCCAATCAAATGCCTTCACTTTATCTCGACAAAACATTAACAACCCTATTCTTATGCCCCTTTTTACAGTGAATTACGTAATCAAGTCCAAGGAGCTTAGTGATCCCCTTCTATTGCACATACATTTGCAATCATTGTTGCAAAAAATGTTTAATGCTCTTATAATATATCCAGATGATGAATTGTTGTCCCTTCACATAATGATGCCTTTTAGTGATTACTAGGATAATGACTAGTAATTTTTTCTTACAGATGGACAAGCCCTTACTTTTAGTGTTAAAAGCCTTGCTAAGAAAAACAACCAGATGTTCATCTTACATCAAGACAGTGCCTATTCCTACATCGCAAGAATTTTTCTTAATATCAAAAGTCTTGGTGAAGTCTTATAAGGTTAGGACAAAAGTCTTATATATAGCAACCTTGAGTTGATTAAATGCCTTTTGTGTCGCTTGGCTCCACAAGAAGCTATCCTTCTTTAATAGGTTAGTAAGTAGCTTACTAATGATTTTATAATACCAGATAAATTTATGATAATACCTAACCAGCCTAAGGAATCCCCAAAGGCTTTTAATTGTTGTAGGAATCAACTAAGAGCTTATTTTTAAGATCTTGGAAGGATTAGTGGTGACCTTTCCTCTAATATTGCATGCCTTAAATATTCCATTTATGATTGTCCAAATAGACATTTAGTCATTTTTGCATACAACTGATGTTGCCTCAATAATGTTAGTACTTGTATCAAGTGTTCAATATGACGGTTCGTATCTAGACTGTACACCAGGATGTCATCAAGTCATCAATTATGGGTATTGAAACTTATCCTTGACTATTAGGGTATTAAGGTGACAACAATCTATGTAAAGCCTCCATGACCTATTTTTCTTCTTGATCAATAATATTGGTGAGGCAAAAAGGCTTTTATTAATTTTAGATTAGCCATAAATCTAAAATTTCTTAAATTTGTTACTCAATCTCAACCTTAAGGTGGTAAGGTTATCGATATAGGCTGACATTCATTAAAAAAGCCGCAATAACCAAAAGGATTCGGTGATCTTGATGTTAAGCTAACGGTAATGATTAGGGCTTGTTGAACATGTCTCTGAATTCATGAATCACTACTTATAAATCCTTTAGTATATAAGGTTTGGCCAAAAAATTTATATTAGTAAAGAAATGGTCTTAGGTCCCAGTGTTTGCCTTTCGAACTAGGTTCTTGAGCCCTTTTTTTAACATTAGTACAATTTTTTTACTTGGGCTTGTGCATTAAGAATAATGAGCTAACCATTACACTTAAAGGACAATGTCATTTTCCTGTAATTCAAGACTAATAGGTTATATACCTTTAGCTAATCTACCTTAAGAACAACATTGCATGCCTCTAGTGGAATGATTTAAACCTTTATTGTAAAGGTGTGATTATGCATCCTCAAAGTAAATGCCATACATTTTTCTGAGCAAGTAATAATCTCTCCATTTGCCATTATTACCACTATTAGCATGGTCATTTGTATTTTATAATTCATTATCTTTGATATCTTGTTATCTAGGAAACTATGGGTACTTTTAGTATTAATCAATATAATCAACTACTTTTAACTAATAATTTCCAATAACTTAAAGGTACTATAACCTTTAATCCTTGTAATGGAATTGATTGAAATTTCATTGGAATGTTCTTCTATTATCTCCTTAATTGACTACCTCTTAACCATTTCTTCATTATCTTCTTGTTCTTTATGACACTCAATTAAATATAATTGTTTCTTTTGGCATTAGTGCCCATATGTGCATCTTTCCAATAGTGATACCACTGACTCGTTTGCCTTATCTCCTCTTATGATCTCTGATTGATTTTGGTTGTGACTGGTTTAGAGAAATTCACAATGGTCTTAGCTACCAAATGGGTAATAGAGCTCATTTAGGTTATGGATTTTACCACTTTGTGCTTCTTTGCCATTATTTCTATTGCCAACTCCTACAATGTTGCAATCTTATATACTTCCTCTAACAACTTAGGTTTCATGATTTTCACGATGGATCAAGTTTTGTCACTTAACCCATTGAAAAGACTAAAGATGAAGAAGGTTTCCCCTAAAGTTAGGTTACTTGCTAATGGTAAAAAATCTAGTTTTACAAACTACTTTTGATATTTTCACACTAATTCAGTTTGCCACAACTTATACATCTCCTTAATCATGTCTAATAACAAAGGATCTCCAAAACAATGGTATAAATTGAGATGGAAGATAGACCATGTGGTCTTGGACTGGGTCAAGAACAAACCCTACAACTATATATCTAACTTGCCACCAAGGTACATAATGATAATTTCCAGTCTGGATTCCTTTGTGATGTTGTACATGTAAAATAAATGGTCATACTTACAAAACTAACCATATGGGTCATCACCTTCAAAGCATTAAAACTTGATCTTCAATGATTTCGGGGCAGGTATGGTGCTACAATAAGTGGCTTGAGTGCCCCTCAAACTACTCTCACTAAAATCCACAGTATGAATTCATGGAAATTAAGGTATTCCTTGAGTTGAACCCTTGAAAGGGATCTCTGTGACAACGCCTTTGTCCTTACTTTGCATTGCTCGCAATATTTCCATGATTTACCTCAACAACATTTAAGTCTTGAAATAGAGATTTTTTTTTACACCTACCAGAGTGTTGATTAAGTATTCAAGTAGAAGCTATCCATTTATAAAGGAAACGAGTTTAGAAAATGTAGCTTCTCAAGAATTTTTTAACATTGTTGATCATATTTCTTTACTTGTTCCTTAATTGTTTAGAACAAGGTGTTTTTAACCATTACCACCTCTTTTTCCCAAGCTAGAATAGAGCGGAATATAGTACTAGTCAAAGTTCTCATACTAAATGTAATGATTGTTTATAATAAAATATGAAAGAGTAAAAAATAAGGTTGAACAAAGGAGGTAAAAGAAGAAAAAAAGAGAGAGGGGGAGAGCAATAAGAGATAGAAATTGCAATTGAGAGAGAAAAATCAAAATTAATATTTTATAATAAATTGATATATATATTTTGTAAGTAATTTTTTTTTAAATACTAATTTTAGAGTCATCACTATTTTATTAATTTTTAAATTAATTAAGATATTTATAATAATTATTATTATTATAATAACAACCATTTAGTTTTAAATTAAACTAAACTTATAACATTTTATTTAATATGGTCTCGAACTTAAATTAAGTTAGAGTCTTAATATTGCCCTCTCTCGTTAATTCGGGTTTCTTATCTTTTCACACAAAATAAGGTTATTACTTTCTTTACTTTTACTTGTTTTTTCTTGTTTTTTTCTAATTTTAATTAATTTTCACCTCATTTATTTTATTCTCTCTCTGACGTGGCTTTTTCTTTTTATTTTAAAAGTACTGTTCTTTATTTAATATATTGAGTTTACTGATGTCCACGATTTCGGAATCCACGTGGTGTCTCTCCAATTGAAAAGGGAAAACAGCCCCAACGGCCACGAAAACCCTAGACTACAGAATGATAGCAAAACAAAAGCATCCATCTGCTCTGCTCTCTGAAAGTTAAGAAGAACAAAGTCGAGAGAGAGAAAAATATTTTCTTCTCTAATTTTCGTGCTTGTAGAAACCCTTACAGATTTTAATCTCGTCTGCCTGTGTGTTTGGTTTTCTTGCTTTAGCTTTGCTTTTTTGTTTGTTTCAGGAACCCGAGCCTGTGGGGTGGAATTGCAGCTGTCTGTCTTGTTTGGTTTCCGGAACCGTCCAATAATTGATTACTCGTAAGGGGGCTTGTTTTCTAAATTGCGGGCCTTTTGGTTTCGTTTTCTAGATCTCTAGATGGTTTGGTTATTTTGTGGTGAAATTAGGGTTTCGCGCGTACCAAATTTCCACTGTTGACAGCCATTCGGTTTCTTTGAGCCGCCAAGCTTACTGTTGCTGTGAGTTATGCCTTAATTTTCTGTATGGTTTCTTTCTTCGAAGGTTTTGATTCATTGTCAAACAGTGTTTTTGTTTGTCAATGTTGGAATTTTGTTATGATTCTTTTATTTTTTATTTTGGCATTCTGATTTGGTGCAATTGTGGTTTTGATCCCTTTGATTCTTTTTGCTTAACCTGGATATAAAGTAATATTTTTATGAGTTTTTTTTTTTCTTTTAATGGATTTAACGTAGCTTATGAAATTGTAATTTGCGTTTTCTTTACTTTTCCTTCCTTTTCTTATATATTTTTTTTGGACTTTTTCCCTTTTGGATTTGTTTTTCACACTTGAAAATGAAAAAAGAAATCATTTTTGCAATATGTTATCAAATTTATATTCATTTTAAACAGTTTCAGTTATTCAGTCAAGTAATGTCTTAACATTGCAACAATTTAATCTTTTGTACCCTCCCTGTGAATCAAAGAGTGCACCATGCAAGTATCTTATTATTGTAATTTCACAATTTTTGAAAGTCAAATTTGTAAAATTACAATGCTATTGTATTTTGCTTTAGGCTCCTATTACCTACACACCAAGAACTTCATTTTTCTGTTGGTTGGGAATATATTCAATTCTATTCTGTTGTATTTTCACTTTTTTTCTCCAACATCACATTAAAAAAATTCTTTCTTGCAGATATTGCAATACCATGATGTGTTTTCCCAGTTTCCTTCCATGAAAATAGAAATTTTATGTTCTATACAGGGTTGTGTGGTTATCTTAATTGGAAAAGATGTCTTCACGGTACCCAGTTCTTGACAATCGACCAATAGATCAGTGGAAAGTTACAGAGTTAAAAGAGGAGCTGAAAAGGCGAAAGTTGACTATTAAGGGTTTGAAGGATGATCTGATAAGACGCTTGGATGAAGCACTTCGCAATGAGAAGGAAAATGCTATAAAAGAGGCAGATAATGGTCTTCATTTGGATTCCCAGCCTGCATTTGATGAGAAAAAAGCAGACACTACGTCCATTGGTAGTCAGGCAGCCCAAGATGTTCTGGTTGATGTTGCAAACAAGAGTGAGAAGGTGGATCATTTTACAGTTCAGTTTGATATCAACAGTGGTGTGGAAACCATTGGTGAAGGAGAACTTCAAGAAGGGACCATGGTAGCTGCTAATTCATCTTTGGTGGAAAAGCTTGCTGTTAATGAAACTTCAATTGATACTTCCGTTGCAACTGCTGAGAGTGTGGTATCTGAAGTTGTTCTGGATGGGCATGATGGACTTAATCCTACAAAACAACAGGTCGGTGTAAATTCAAGTATGCAGATGATGAGCGAGGATTTGAATCCCCAGCTGGAGCATGAAGATTCAAAGGCCCGGCTGGAGATTGAAACTCCAATACCTCTGCTGGAGAATGAGGATTCAAAGTCTCAGCTGGAGATTGGGGATTTGAAGCCTCACAACGATGTCTTACTTGACTTGTCTGCTCCAGAAAACCAGGTACCTGAGGTCAGCCCTAACTTAGGGTTTCAAGTAAAATCTGATTCTATTTCTACTGATTCTGTATCAATTAATGATATGATTGAACATAAGGATAATATAATTGCTGATAATGTCAAATTAGAGCTAGATATTGTTAAACCAGAGATTGTGGAACCATTACCCAGTAATGTTGTCCCAGTTGGTGGTGAATCACATCCAATGGATGTGAAACAGCCACAAGAGAGGGAGGCGTCTGTTGAAGAGAAAGATGACAGCAATGCTACAAATGCAGATGTGAGCAAGAAAAATGATAGTGTAGAAATGGGATATTCAGAAAAATTGAATTTAGATAGAAGTTCTGGTGATGATTCCCTGGAGTATGATATTCTGGAGAGTAAGCAAGTTGATTCAAAGTATGATGCTGATGAAGTTGGAGATAGGACTGAGAAAGATGAAGTTACTGCTGTGAAGGGGGAAAATCTTGTTGATATTGTGGGAAATGACGTGCCTGCCCAGAGAAATGAAAAACATTCTCAGGATAAGATCTGCACGGCTGTGCCATCTGAGAAAAGAAAGCTTAATGGTGAGCTTTGCATCTTTCAGTCTACAAGTTCTAATTAACCATCTAAACTGTACTTTTTTTCTTTATAATTTTTTTTGCTGCTAAAATCTTAGCTGTTGCAACATGAATTATTTAGTTATGATGCACTAATTGTGTCTCTATGTGGTTTTTCTGTGGTTATTGTTTCCCTGAAAAGTTAAATGCTGCCTTCTAATTGTAGTTTTTTTGATTTTCTTCTGTATTAGATGTATATTTCAAGGGAAATGTAGACCTTTTTAGTGATAGGTGCTCTTTGTAGGCTTTTTTGGTAGGTTGAGATTGTGCTGTTTGAGTTTTTTGAGTTATTTTTTGTTTTGTTGTAATTGCCTTGATTGTTATGATTAGATGTTTGCTGCTGTTGGAAAGGACAAGTTTAAGGTGTCTAGATGACACACCTCATTTCTTTGAACAAGTTTTGTTGTTCCTATTTTGGTCTATTTGTTTCATTCACATTTTTCATGCCTTTTCTTTAGCTGAGTTGGTTTACTTATTTTGATTCATTAAGCCATTTTGGTGCTCTGAATGGTTTCTGAATATGTAAAGAAACAGAAGGTGGTACCTCTGGTTTTCTCATCCAGATGTGTGTGGTGCAGAGCTTAGTTTAGAATACCAATTGGAAGAATAATATCTACTTTCATGTGAATTCGTGCAATCTAGGCTTGTGTAAAGCCATAAATGTTAATTGCTGGAGGCTTTTCCCACATTAATGTAAGATTTTGTAATAATTGGTCATGCAATTTGGTTCTGTTTTAAGTGATGTGAAGAAAGTGAGAGGGCTTGAATTGGAGGAGCATGTCTCCAATTTTGGGTGTCTTGCCTTGAATTCAGTGTCCTAGTGTTTGTTCAAGTATAGCTGAGGTAAGTCCTGGTGTCTGGAATATGCATGCCTGCTTTTTTGGTAACAAGATCCACAAGAAATCTGTAGCTTTAAGGACAAAGGCCACTGGAACTTCTCTATTCTGATAAAACCATCATCTGCATTTTGCCTAAGTCACTCAGTTGCTAACTATTTGGATGATTCTTTGCTTGATGAGTTACAGCTGTTGATGTTTTAAAGCTTTCGAAAATATTATGATGTAAATGGCATGGTATTTGATTTTCTATGACAACTGAGTTCTTGATGATTGCTTTTGTGTGGGAATGGATCTATCTTGCAGATCAAGAAGCTGCTGTGACCATTGAGCCTTTAAAGAGGCAGCGCAGATGGAATTCTGAAGGCCTCAAGGCTTCTGAAACACAAAGCTCCAATCTCACACCTACCACTACAACTAGAGATGCACCTCAGCCTTCTTTCAGGCACTTCTCTCGTTCTGACTCTTTGGTTACTGAAGATGCACCAAAGGAGCGTACTGGTGAGATACAGTTCTTTAAAATAAGAAAATCCTGTAACAGCTGATTTAGCATCTAACAGGTTGTTGCTTTATCCATATTTGTCAGTTCCACTGTCACAAAAACCTCCTACTGACTCCCTCCGCATTGATCATTTCTTGCGGCCTTTTACTCTGAAAGCTGTGCAAGAACTTCTGGGCAAAACTGGGACTGTCACAAGTTTCTGGATGGACCACATCAAAACCCATTGCTATGTCACTGTAAGAACTCTCGCTCTCTCTCTCTCTCTAACCATAATGGCTTTTAATGTGCATGCGTTCTTGTAATCACTGCCTTAACTAGGTATTACTATTAAATTTCAGAATTCTTTTTTTTGATGCAGTATTCTTCTGTGGAAGAAGCCATAGAGACACGGAATGCTGTGTACAACCTTCAATGGCCGCCCAATGGTGGACGCCTTCTAGCTGCAGAGTTTGTTGACCAACAGGAAGTGAAAATGCGGTTGGAGGCTCCTCCACGGTCTCCAGCCACTCCTGTCACTCGTGCTACTGCTGCTGCTCCAGCCATGCAGCCCCAGCCCTCTTCTTACCAGCAGGTTTCGAGGCAGCATCTTCCACCCCTGCCCCCCCTTCCACCTCCACCACTGCTGTCTAGTCCACCACTGGCCAAGGAGCAGCTTCCTCATCTACCACCACCTCCACTTCCAGAGAAACAAGATCTGCCGATTGTCACTCTGGATGACCTCTTTCGCAAAACAAAGGCAGCTCCGCGGATCTACTATCTACCATTGTCTGAAGAACAGGTTGCACCAAAACGTGCAGAACAGGGCAAAAAACCAAGCAGTCGGGGTTAGGTTATTATTTAGATCTGAGAATGCCCTTGGGTCGTTACTTATGAGTTGGTCGCAGCTTAGTATGTTGAAGTCAATGGCTAGTGTGGCACAGTTGCATGTTTTGCAGCTCTGCAGATGTTGCTTGTGGGAAGGATTATATCCAGCTAAGCGCAGGGGATGTGGTTCTACAGTAGATCAGGGTTTTGTTGTAGAAGACCATATTATATCAATCCCTATGTTTTTAGCCTTTGACGTATTTGAATTGAAAGCCCTATATGAGTGGATCAATCTGCCTACTACTTAATTCGACTTAATTGGTGGAATTTATCTTCTTTTCTTGGACAGTTTCCTCCCCCGCCTTCCTCTGCGCACATGCCCTCGTGCAAACGCACAGACATAAAAAACTCGCGTGGATGGTGACGTATTCTCATTTTGTTCGGCATTGTATTTATAATATTATGGATTTTGGACGGAAAAAAGCAAAACAAACAACAAAGAAATAATTTTATTGAGGACTCATTATAAATTGTAAAAGTATGAGAAATACTAAACCTATGATATAATTAAATATCAGCTTAGCTCAAATTAAGACTTGTCTTCGAGCATCTTCACAAATTCTATAAAGCTCAAAATCTCTAATGAAAGATTTAAATTAGAATGAAATTAAATAATGATTAAATTCTCATAAAAAGTCGAGGTGTCATCTATAACTGATTAAAAAGAAATCATGACAATCTTTAATCTTATCATCAATCCACTAATCATAATTCATTTTATCATTAACTAATTAATTACAAACCACAAAATACTATTTAAGAGGGAGGCTTTCTAAAAGAGTCACATGGTCTTTGATAACGAAAGGCAATGAGGCACATAAAGGAGGAAAAAATCAAACTTCCGTCAATCCAATCAACTAGCAAAAATAAACAATCAAGAGCTTCAATTGAAGCGTACAAACATTCTTATTGACAATAATTGCCAAAAGTTAAACTTCAAATAGGAAGCGGTAAATCAATCAAGAAGCAATAACATCTCACTATCGAATACTTAAACCAAAAAGAAACAAAACAAAATGTTTTATGCCAAAAAAACATTCTTTTGGCGATCAACGATTATCGAAGATCCATTGGGGCTAGCAAATAGTCACTTTTACAATAATTGGACACCACGCCTATTTATCAAAGCCAACATTTGACACTAGTAAGAGCACATAAAAACGATGAAAGCATTACAAAAAAAAAAAAAAACAGAAGAAGATTACCTAGCTAAATACCAACTAGTAATGCTATATTTATCACTCATCTTTCCTATGCTGGATCACTGTATCTTTAGCTAGTTTCTATTTTGATATGATGTTTTACTCCACCACCATTTCTTGTTATCATGTATTTTGGTCTAATGATTTACCAGTTATTGACATCCTTTACCAGTTACTAAAGACATTCATGATCCAGCACTGCCTTTAATCACATGATCACTCACAGAAATGATCTAGATTGATTACAAATCCACGATCATGTCAAGTAATAAGATCAATTTCATGCATTAATGTCAAAATGTTTGGTTACCTCAAGAACATCTTTTGTAAGCATAGTTGTGGCTTGACCAAAATCGGCAAAAGCCAAGAAAACCAAAACGATGATTAACCATAAGCACAACACAGTAGCAAGTATCAAAAGAAACACAAAAACAAAAAAAAAAGGCCAAAATAGCATAACAAAAACGCAAGTATATTTAGTCACACTCGAAGACTGATCAAAAAGAGACTTATCTTGAACATTTCTGTCATTATTTACTAAAAATCAACTGTTCCAAGCCTACAGGAGCCCCTTACACAAGAATAACTACAGGTTAGCATATTGCTTTTTTTCTCCTTTCTGCATAACATACATCGATGAGTTGCAAAATAAGAAATTAACAACAAAAAAGACACAAGAGTAACAAAAGAAGTGGTGAAAGCACTTAGAACCATCATTTTGTCCCTCGAAGTGCTCGCTAGACACTCGTTGGCACCGCTGCCGAAGAATCAACTAACACCGTCACTGAAACTGTCGACCACTGATCTATGTGTTGTTTGAAGGTCATGCGTCGAGGAGAAGACAATAAATGTGAAAAATGTCGGAAAAACAAGATCGGCCGCCGATAGTCGCCAAAGCACCCGTCGCCGTCCGCTAGGGGCGCTGCCCAAAACTCCCACCGCTCGAGAGTTAGAGCACTGATCTCATCATTCCCTGTGGTCACGCCACCAATCGGAGCACCAGAGAGGCGTCATCCATTGGGCGAACCCATGTCGCCGCTGCTGGCTCCCCTTCTCACACGTGCTGCCTCCGGCCATTATCGCCACACAAGACCAGTAGCGGTTGACTCCTTTAGTGCCGATCTACCCGACTATGCCCTCCACGTGTTGATCCATGGCTGACAAAGTCTCGTCGACAAAAGCCTCTCTCTCTCGCTACCACCAACCAACCTTAATTATCCGGTAAAAGAAATCACAATCTCATGAACAAGTATTGGCTTTTGCACCAGGAATCATGCTTAGGACTAATGCTTAAGGAGTCTTTTGGCACATCTGAAGGGAGATGCTGGAGCTAAAAATGGAAAAGGAGAAAAAGAGAGACATGGGAGGACGATTTTACAACCAAAAAAAAAAAAACAAAAAGAAAGGGAAAAAAAGGAAATAGATAAAAAAGGAAAAAAACTAAAAAAGAAAAAAGAGAAAGGAAAAAGAATGGAATATAAGAAAGAATATTATTTTTGGGCACCTCATATTAGTCCTCGTATACAAAATGATGTTAACTCTTTTTAATTTTTTAATTTTTTTTTATTTTTTGTACATAAAATTACCATAAAAACATCTGAATTTTTTTCAAAATCTTTCAAAAAATTTTCTTTTAGTTTCTACGTAAAGAAAAACTTTAAAAAGTATTTAAATTATTTAAAATTTTTAAAAGTTTTATTTTTAATTTTTTTCAATGCAAAAGATTTACATTTTTCAAAAAATCTCATTCCTATTTTTTCCAATGGGGAGGATCACCATTAAAAGCAATTTAATTCTTTCAAATTTTTAAAAAATTCTACTATTGTTCATTAACAAAAACCTTAATGTATATTTTATACCTTTTAAATTAAGTAAAAAATAATATGAAATCTCTTATAAAACTTTTTACTTCTATATAGAATTTTTAAAATCTTTTACTTAGATTAGTAGCTCTTATAATTTATGAAGGTAAGGAAATAAGAGTCCATAAACTTTTTATCCTAAATATAGATTTTTAAACTATACTCTTTATTATTAAATTAGTAAAGTTGTCATTTTTTTTAAATTTAATTTTTTATAGGACAAGAAATTTAAGGTAACCTCACCTTATTCATTTCATTGTACATCATTTTATTTTCTTTTTAGTTTTTACTACAATATATTAATTTTATAATTCTTGCACTTACCTTTTCCTTGTATTTTTCTTTGTTATGTTTTTGATGACATCTTATGGTATTTATTTGGGTATACCTTATTTTGCTTGCTTTGATATAAAGCACAATGCAATAAATCATAAAAGGGCATATCGTTGGCAAAGCATACAATCTTAACTCGATTTTGCACATGAGGAATGGAAAGGTAAAATCAAAGAACTAGCCACACGTATAAATGTGATTCAAGCTTTAATTAAGGAGCTAAAAGAGCAAGAAGCTAATGATGAATGAATGAAGTAATTTGATGCTGGAAGCTTTCCATTCCTTTTCATATCTCTAAAACTTCATTCGATCAATACCAAAAAGAAAGGATTATTAAGAAACTAATAAAGCAGTAGAGTTGTGTTGCTCTACAATTCTGATCCCCCCAGCCAATATCCGAGCATTCTTATATGTTTTTGAGCGACCTGTAAAGAAGGGGAATAAAAAAAAAAAACATGCGGGAAACACATTTTAAACACGTGAGACAAAAGAAATCCAGGGAGAACCATGATATCAGCTTCTAAAAATGGCCTCACTGAACTTCTCTCCACCTCCCCAAAGCCCATTTTCCATGGATATGGCAAAAAAGCTACAATACATAATGAAAACTTTCCTCACTGTATTGTATGGATAATTATGTGCTGATAAAACAAGAATCACAAATTTAGTGAAGCAAGAATCTCAAATTTCTATATTAAAAAAAAAAGAGGATATATAGATAAATCTATGTAATTAGGAATCACATGGAGAAAGCAAATCAAGTTTATCAAAAGGCATGATAATATAACCTTTGACGAGAAAAGGAGGATGTCCTAATGAGTTGCTTGTACTTTATAAATCAGGATCTATGTAGTCTAATAATAATTCATAGTATAGGAAGTCTTTAATATTTCAATTAATGACCATATTAAATATAATTATATGTATTTTGTAAAATACAAATATAAATCTTTATAAAAAGTTAAAAGAATTTAGAAACAAAATTTATTAAAATATTAAAAATAACATGATTGAATTGAGATATAGAATGTTTAAATTAATAAAAAAATAAGATTTTTTTATCATAAACTTTTTAAGTTATACTATAAAATTTTTATTATGAAAATTATCGATTAGTATTTCTCTTATTAATATAGAATGGCAATCAATGATTAATTTATTTAATGATTTAAAATTATAATTGATATTTATTATGAATACGTCAAGATCCTAATGTGTCCACATATGAGACAATCGGTGAAAATGTAAATGAGAAATCAAGCTAGACTTGAATGGAAAATTTTGAAAACTTTAAGGTCAAATATGTCATATTTGAAAATATAAGGATCTAACTGTAATTTACTTGAAATTATTACTTGTTACCTAACTAAGTTCCAAGAGTCGGAGTTCTGCATCGATATCCCCATAAAAAAGCTGGTCAGATCTTAATGCCAACACATCGGAACTTATGAGTTATTAATAGAATGGCAGTTTGCGATAACAAACCGAAGAAGTATTAAAATCGAGGAACTCAAAAAGTCTTGGTAATTCTTTTTAACACCTAAATTAGATTGTTATTACATTTAGCAGACAACCTGATTTATTTTTAAGAATTAAAAATTTTAAAACCGTTTTATTTCTAAATATTATCATAATTCCTAAAATTTGCTTAGACACCGCTCACAAATGGGGAAAGATAATAGTCAAATTAACACTTTGTTCTTAGGTACATAGGAAAAATGGCTTTTTAAGTGAAAATAATAGTTGTATCGATAAATTAATAAGAAAGTGAAAAACCATCTCGAAGGAGAGAACTAGAAGAGCTTAACTTTTCGCCGTGAGAGTTCATAGTTGTATAAGAGATCCAAAGCCAAAGTCAAGCAAGAACCGATTTCTGGATTCAATGCATACGTTTATTCATTCTGGAACCTAAATGCTTAATACAACATCATGATTGGCGTAAAATTGAAGCGAGGCAGAAGTGTCCAGGTCACTTCCTCTACAGCCGCCCGTACATTGCATGCAAATCCCTTAGCCTCGTTGCTTCTTTATCCAAGCTATCAAAGCTCATGGAGCTAGGGATCCTCCAACTCCAATTTCCAGACTATATCCAACATTTCAAAAGGTATATCAGGAAGGTGAAATTGAAATTGGAAAAAAGAAATGACCAGAACTACTTCCAAATTGTCAACATCTCCAGACAATGCAAGCCAAAAAGCTTAATCACATCAACTTTTCTTAGCAACTGTTCCACTGTCTGGATGATGACCACACCGAAGGTAGGTGCATATTGCAAGGTTGAAGTGAACTAAGAATTTTACGTTCAGGCATTGGGGGCAACAGACACTGCCATGTGGTGCAAAAAAAAAAACCTATATAGCAGGACCTGCTACCTTGATGTCAATTCTACTTCAAGTTGTGTGCACAACTGTATTGGGCACACCGAGTCTGAGCCCCATCAATACCATTACCAATTTACAATGCATCGATGGTGAAGATGACTTGTACCTGTGTGGCAGGAATGTTCATCCTGGCAGAACTCCCCAGTCCAAGAATGTCTTGCATTGGTATGACTGCAGTTCGGGCCACTGACGAAAGCACAGCTCGAATAAGTGCCCATGAGATGTTATCTTCTTCAGCAATTGAAAGATAATTCAGTACCTAAGCAAAAATATCACAGGAATAAATAAATGAACAAACAAAATAGTGCAACAGTGAACATTGTCATTATGAGCATTATTGCGAGACTTAACAATTAACATGCTTGTGTGTGGACACACCAAAAACACTTACATTTGATTTCTCTTCATGCTGTAAAGCATTCCACCAACCTAGAATCTGTTTAAATTTCCCGAAAGTACAGCCATTAGTTTTCCCACTCTTTTTGGCATGGGAGGGACAATTGCATTAGGTCACAAACAAGGAAATGACAAATTTTTTCTCCTATTTAGCAACATCAAGGCAAGAATTTCCATGTCCTTTTTCTGGCCTATTTGAAGAAAGGTAGCCATAAGTTAGCAAGAAGAGATGCTCCATTCACAATGGAATATCTATTACTTTCCCTCATAAGAAGACATGAACTCGGTAACATATTGCATGAAGTCAAACACATATATGAAATTTTTACCGTATCATTGTCATGAGTTCCAGTGTATACAACTTGATTGGCCTCATGATTATGAGGCAAATGAGGATTATCTGCATCACTTCCAAAACCTGGAAGAAGGGAAAAGAAAGCACACAATGAGAGCACTACACATATAAACATTAAGGTAGAATTACTTACGATGAAAATTTAATCAGAGGAAAAATAAATTACCAAACTGCAGAACAGACATCCCAGGTACACCAATGGATTTCCTAAGCCGAACTACATCTTCAGTGATAACACCCTGTAACATGGAAATATAGGAGACAAGACAGCAAAAATAAATGAACTGTCATCTCTACATTGGCTTGCACAAGCTTATCCCATTATCCTTGCAATATTATTGATAGCAGCAAACAGTAAATTGGTAACCTATTATCTTGACTTGCATGAAATAGTAATTTTCCTAAAAGATGATGTTAAGGGAAAATCAAATTGTCCCCAAAGAGAACCACTGCCATCATTTAGTAGATTGTGGACACATCATCAAAGAAATGAGAGTTCATAACAAACAGCAGTCAAATTTGCATACAACTTGTCAAAAATAAGGCATTATGACTTGGCATGTAATCATATTTCTCTGTAGCTTCCAATAAAAAGACAGGACAAAAGGTTCCACCAAACTCCTGTATTTATCACTCCTATAACAAGATACATGGGAATATGATCAAACATACCAAATCTTCTGCTATTATATTGATATTCCCAATCACTCTGGAGATGGCGTCAAATAGTGATTTTCCAGGCCCTGCCTACTATCATCAAAATACCACCTGGGTGGATAACAGAATAATTCAACCAAAAATTACAATTTGATATGAATTGCAGGGAGCTAACCTTCCAGTTTCCAACTACCGCAACTTTTGCTTCTGCATAATCAGAACTTATTAACATGACATGTATTTAAATGGCTGATAATCAACAAATCGGACTAAGGATTTGCCTTACCAGAAGGAACAGCCCAAAATCCTGCAAAACCTCTGAAATGATCTATTCTAAATTCATCATATAGAGCTAGAGCCCGTCGCATGCGGCGCATCCACCAAGAATATCCATCTCTCTCCATAGTTTTCCAATCATATAGAGGGCTGCATATCAGAAATGGAATTAGCCAGTTTTGTGGCCACTATATCAAGCAAGACAGGAAAGATGAATGAAGCATACAGTATCCAACATATGGTGAATAAGTGCCTTAGCAGAAATATTACTTCATTTTATAGAACCGAGGAATAGCAGGAACACTTGGCTTCAGCAGTTAAAGGCCAAATTACATTTTCAGGCACAACAAAATTGTTTAAATTGATATTTGACTAAGCATCATTCGAGAGCTAGTAGCCCTCTGGAACAAATGCATCAATCCAATGACTAAAAATAAATTTTATCAAACAGCACCGACTAAGTTTCTAAGTCTTAGAATTGAAGAATATTGAAAAGATTATAAGCTATGCAAGGAAATCAAAATGGTCCAATGAAATCAAGTGCACCAATTGGATATGGCCATAACAAAAGAAACCCCATTTTGTTGGCAGGCTATATGGCTGACATTTTTATTCAGCTAAAAATTGTTTCAAGCAATTGAGTAAAACAACAATAGAGCTTTACCTTTAGATTTAATTAGAATCACCTATATGAATCTTTCCCTTCATTATATGATGTATTAAGTTAAATATGAAACCTAATTGTTTTAAATTTTTCCTAATTAAAAATTCCCAAGCCTACTTAGGCCTATTTCTCCATCTCTTTATGTCATTCATCTGAATTTGGTCACTTTGCTTAATCAAAGCATTTACTAATCCATGTTAGGTATGTTCAAACCGATATAAATGTAATCCTAAATTTATCTCTGATGAGTACTACCCTTAGTCCCCTACCTTACCATTGATATTCTCAATTTTTTATTCCATCTTCAGACATCGATCTAAACATTCTCATCTCCACTACACTTGTTTTTTTTTTTTTTTTTATTTTCTTTACTATATTGCTTCTTCACACTCTAACACTCGCCACTACAGAACATCACTGGCCTAATTGGTGTCTAATAATTTATCCTTAAACTTTATGTGAATTTTGCAGTAAAAAATCTTTGACAGCACATTTCCATTTTAGCCATCCATTCCTTGTCTGATAAAGAACATTCTCCTTTATATTACTATCCCTCAAAATAACAAAGTCTAAAAAATGAAATTATTCACATTGAAAGACTTCTCTACCATCTAACTACCGTTTTCCCAGCATTACTAAAATTACACCATTTAATTGAATAAAATAAGTCTGCTAGAATTCAAACTATGGGATTGATGCAAAAATAATTTGTTTTTGTCAAAACACTAGCCACTAGGGGTGGCCACAGTTTCAGCTAGAACTGGAATTGAATGAGGCTAAAATTGGATTGGACCAAGCTATAATTGGATTGAGAACTAGATTGGATTGAGAACTAGACATGTTGGAAAGGGTGGTATAGCCATGTTTTGCCCCCTCCAAAAACCCAACCACAACTGCAACCGACCATAGAATTGAACCAACAATTATACAAAAGGAGAAACATGTCCAAATAATCATTTTACCCTTTATTTAAAAGGGAATACCCAATTCATGACACTCCCATGCTATGAAATCTAATGAAAAGTTACAAAGTCTAAGTATTGTTAGAAGTGCACTTAAAGCATGCCTTAGGCTTAGGCACAAGGCACCATGACCATGCAGCATTTTGTGCCCAGGAGGTGGGAAAGCACAAGGCACCCATTAGGCGCACCTAGAGAAAATTAAGAGTTTAAGCATCTTACGAACACAAAAGATGAGTTTCTATGTTTTTAGGAGACGAAAGAAGCATTTTGTTGCTTAAAGGAGACTGATTATGAGTTTTTGTTTTACAAAAACTAGGAGTCTAAGAAAGTGTGTTCTAAGGAGACAAAATAAAATATTTGGTTATTTTGGTCCAGAGATTTAGGGAGGAATTCTAGGGTTTTAGAGGAGAATTTGAGGAAGAAATTAGAAGAGAATAGAGAAACAGAAGATAGGCAAAGAGGGAGAGAGAGAGAGAGAGAGAGGAGAGTACGAGTTGTAGAGAGAAGAAAATCTTGTAATTAGTTGATTGTTTTAGTACCAGAACCAGTAGTCCTTATACACATGGGCTAATACAACAAAAACCAAAAACTAACCCCTTATTATCAAAACTCACCATATCACTGATTGAGGATGGAAAATAGTGATGGTAACTAATGGATCTCTAAACAGTACAATCCTATGGTCCACATTATGAACAACTAATGTCATTAATTCTTTGTTATTACAATAGAAAGTAATGAAATTGAATAAAGGTGATCAAAGATTGATTCTTTATTCAACTTGAGTAGATCCTAACAAGTTCGTCCAAAGGAGAACAACCCTACCCTCAAGGCTAAAAGTCAAGAAACTAAGATGAAATGAAGGACCAATTCTCCCATGTGAAATTATTAGGAGATAAATTTGACCACTGTATCAGTACTTACACCACAACTTGATTATTCCTTTTCACCAAACGACGGTCTAGCATGTCCAAGGGTTCCACCAATGGCTGTCTATCTTAACTAGTAATTGGTAGTTAAAGCATTAATGGACCACAATCACCAACTAATTGTTTCTACAAAGATACATGAAAAACAGGGTGTATGGTTGACCCTTAAGGAAGTTCAAGTCTATAAGCAACCTAACCAATCTTCTCAAGGAAAAAGAATGGATCATGGTATTTAGAAGCTAGCTTAAGATTCCTCTGAAGGGTTACTGAAATTTGGTGATATGATTGTAACTTGAAATAGACCCAATCTCCAATAAAAAAGGTTTAGTCAATCCTATTGCAGTCTGCATACAAGTTCACTCATGGTTGTGCCTTCAAAAGTTGCTCCCTCAACAAACAACACATATTTTGGCATTCTTGCAGCAATGCTTCTACAAAAGCAACTCGAGATGGGTCCTAAGGTAGTTTTGGCAACCGAGGAGAGTAAAACTATACGAGGCTTGGAAAGGAGACATGCCAATGACGGTATGATGGCTACTGCTATAACACCACCTTGCCAAATGCAACCCACTTGCACCACTAAATTGGTTTCCAAAATGTCATGCAGCATAAATAAGTCTTCACACATTAGTTGAGTCTCTTAGTTTATCCATCAGACTGAGGATGATTGTCTCTACGCAGGTGTAGTTCAATTTCCAACAACTTGAACAATTCTCACCAGAATAGGCAATAAACAATTTGTCCCTATTTGAGACCATAGAGTGAAGAACCTCACACAATCTGAAAATATTCTCTAAGAACACCTTAGCAATTAAAAGGGCAGTAACAGTAAAAGGATAGGACATGACAATAAAATGTCCCATGTTTGCTAAAACAATCAACGACAACTAAAATAACCTCCTTTCCTTCAAAATTTTGCAAAACTTCAATAAAATCCATGCTAATGTCTGACCAAGTCTAAGTTAGTATCAATAGAGGTTGTAAGAGACTAGGGTGCTTCACATTCTCCCCTTTGTAGCTCTAACAAGTGTCACAACCCTAAGCAAACTGCTGAACATCTCTCTTAAGTCTTGGCCAGTGAAAAAATTGGTGGATACCATAATAAGTAACCTTGATGCCATAATGCCTCCAATAGTAGAAGCCCTATGAAATCATTGTGCAAAGATGTGCTTCCAGTGCGGTCTCTTTCTCCAACAAATTTTGCAATTGAATCCCTGTCATCATCTTAAGGGTAGCTCAATTTACTTGTACAGTACCTTGTAGCTTTATGGTCTTACCATCTTTAACAAAGGAGAATTTACAATTTTTAAAGCCAAGCAACATTGGATTGTATTGGCTGCTCTAGTCAATCCCAAAACCATGTCAAATAGTCCTAATTTCATAACCCTTAAATCAACTTTAAAAGTTGGTCCTTGCATGCACCATTCAAAATTGTTGCATTTTTTTCTTCAAGTTATTCTATGACCATCCCAACAATGTACCACAAGGGTTGAGTTGGAAACAGAGGGCACAACTCTCTAACCATATTTTTGTGCAATAAACTGTCTACTACTTGAGTCAATCAGTACAAGCAAAATGCTCTACTGATCACAAGACCTTTTAGTTGGATAGTATTTTGTCCAATAAAGTTAATCAAGGCATTAATTGATATAGTATCCCGAGACTCCATAGTTTCCCCTTGATCCACTTCAATAAACTCCTCCAAGATTCTCCAAACACCTCATTTTCTTCCATCATTACCTCCCTTTCCATTGCATGTAACAAATTCTTTCTAATACATTAATAGCTAAGATAATATCTATCACCACATTTCCAGCATTATTCACGCTTCCCAACTCCTTCAAAATAGTTTCTGCTACCAACTTGCACAAGCAAGATTGCTGGTGATTTAATATTTCCATCCACGTCTATTGATCACCCCAATTTCCACTCCTGTTAGATGTCATTAGCCTCTTATCTCCTACTGGTAGTATATGCCCTAATAGTCAATATATTGGTTATTATAATAAAGACATATTTAATATTTCATGCATATAATATATTAATTAAGGGCATTCTTTATTTTTATTATTATTTATTTAATAATATAATCATTGATAAAACTAATGCAATAAATATCTTTTATGAAAGTAGTTATAATAAAATTATAATTATAAAATACCTATTACATCAAAGTATTATTCATAAATATTTTCCATTAATGCATCATCAAGATTGGACATTAATTGAACCATGAAACTGATGTGTTTCTTTTTAATGAAAAAAAATCAGTTTCATAAATTTAAATATGAAGATAATTAAATAATTATATGGATACTTATTAGTAAAATAACTTCACTAAATTTATTTGCTATGAAAATTCTCAAATAAGACATTTTTTGTGTATCTAAAAAATTTTTCATATGATAATCATTTAAATGATATTTAAATTTAAAATTAACAAATTATCTCATAAAAGAATTAGTATTCTTTAATTTCACTTCTAGGTTGTTTTAATTAAGAATCACTTGTGAAAGTAAAGTTGGACACATCATGAATTATATGAAAATAATTGAGTGATCAATGACATATTTGTCGCTATAAAGTGATCATGGATAAATGTTCTATTTGTTTTCAATAAATATTGTGTGAAGAGATTTTTGTACCAAGTGAAACAATGATCTCATTCATAGAATAAATGATCATATAAATATTTAAAAATTAATAAAATTGGACAATCTAAAGTAAATATTAATTTCATATTCTATATCTAATTAGAATATTAATATAATGAAAATATTGAATTATACTAAAAAATTGCACATTAAAAAATTAGTCAAATTAATTTGACAGTTTTAATATTCGAGTGATTATAATATATAGTTAGACATCAATTATTATTTATAAATATAAATTCATTAATTAGAAAACTAATAATAAATTAAAAAAATTTAATTTATTTAAATTTTTGAAATTATAATTCATATTTATTACTAATATGTTAAGATTTTAGTAAATCATACACATTAAAAATAATTAAGAAAATATAAAATGAAAATTAAGTTGAACTTAATTAAAAGTTTGAAAAACTTATCAAATTAAAAATATGGTATTTAAAAATATAAAAACTAAAGTACAATTTATTGAAAATTAACATAAATCACCTAAAAGAAGTTCTAGAATTAGAATCTATATAAATATCCACAAAATGATAAAACTACACATTTAGCACATTAGGATTACAAGTCTTCTCCCCCTCTCTCCTTAAGTTCTTTTACTCTTTATTATAAACACGATATGTCTAGCACATTAGGATTACAAGTTTTCTCCTACTTCTCTCCTTAAAAAGGTTTTAAGTATTTTTACTCTTTATTGGAGTATATTACCATTAGAGGTCAAACGGTTGGACAATGATGATTTGTAACAATCCACTAATAGGTTTGAAAGAAAAGAAGAATTCAAAATTACTTTGATAATTATTTTATCTTTTAAATTAAATTGAAATTATATTTAATAAACAATCGATTTATTCTAAGAAACTAAAATGATAAATTATCATTTTTACTGTGTATTTATTCGATAAATATCTTTATGATTTCTAACACCTACTATTTTGTATCCTATGAAACTGGACCACTTATCCTTCTAAACCCTCTAATAGAATTGACCAAGTTGGCATCTCTAGGTAATTGCTTTACTAGTTTTCCCATACTAGTTACCACTTCCTCTTGCAACTTAAAAGACTTGTACAAATGGTTCCAAGACCTAAGTTCCTACATCTTCATAACAACCTTGATAGAGTCATTATATCCACTAATATAACTGGATATAAAACATTCTTCTGTCAAGTAAGGATTTCCACTCTCTTTTAGTGCTTTCAACTTCTAAAATCTTCCTTTGTACACATGAAGGGATCTAGCTTGTGTCAATTCATTGAATTCGTTGACTACATCAAGAAAATTTTTGTTTCCAAACCACACACAAATTATTAGTAAACTTCTCCCAAGCAATGATTTTTTAATCACCTAACCATCCTTCAAACTAATTTTCAGCTTTCTCTCCAAAATACACAGTTGCAACTCCACACTTTGGCCTTATTAGCTACGTGACAAATCCTAAAATAACCATCACACTTCATAACTCGTTCCTTAGGGTTAGTATCTTCAAAGTATGATATAGAAACCCCAAGACTCCAACTTGACCCATCTTCACCATTTCACCCTTTTTTCCATAACTGGGTTAGTAAGTCTTTTATAGGAAAATCTTTAGGAAGTGGAAGAATTCTAATTGGGTCTTATGTAACATTAGTTTCTATTACTATAATAGAAATCACCAAATCTAGAAGATTAACACGCTCAAAGAAATCACCAAAACATTTTTACCATGTGTGTCACTTTGGTGTTATCATTATGTAGCACACTATATTATTCATGAGTCTATAGATCGCATGGTCTATTTCCACCATCATTGCAAGACCCACCTTTGTCATTGCTTTAGTTTTCTTTGCCAATTTGACCTATTCAATTGTCTTAGGGTTGAATAGTTTTGATACCAAACTTGTTAGGTCTCAAAGATTTAAGGAAAAATTCTAGGTTTTCAGAGAAGAATTTAAGGAAGAAATTGGGATAAAATAGACAAAAGAGGGAGAGAGAGAGAAGAGAAGAGAGTAAAAGTTGTAAAAAGAGGAAAAGTTTGTTATTAGTGGACTGCTTTAGTAACAAAACTAGTAGTCCTTATACAAGTAGACTAATGCAATAGAAACCAGAAACTAACCCCTAATTATCAAAATTCACTTTATTACTAATTGAGGATGGAAAGTAGTTACAGTAGCTACAGTAACTAACAAATCTCTAAACAATACAATCATACGGTCCACCTTATTAATAGCTAATGTCATTAACTCTAGGCTATTACAACAAATTTACATAGTAACAAAAGCAATGAAATTGAATGAAGGTGATTGAAGATTGATTCTTTATCCAACTCCAGTAGATCCTACCATAAGGAAACACAAATTTTGTGCTTCTGTATAAAAGAAACAAAATAGACCAATGAAAACACTCACAATGCAAGATAAAAAGTAGAAAATAAGGGACTGCATGTTAACAAACCTGAAAAGAGGAGTGAAAGAGGGATCTACTTTCAAGTTTTTCTATTGCTCAGTTAGTATATGTTTTGTTTATTTTATTTTATTTTATTTTATTTTATTAATCTATACATTGGTCCCCATCCCTCTCTGATTAAGTTAAAATTATAGATTATGTAAAACCTAGGAGTCAAGATAAGGGCCATCCAGCCATGTTTAAGCTTAATCACTTGAGTTGAAAACACAACTATTTCATATAAAACTCAAGAGCTGAAAATCTATATAATTATTTTGACACCTCTCTCAGAATAATAAAAGATCAGTTCGTGTGTAAACATATACCATTACTTGAACCCTTGATCCCCAATTTCTCCAATTCCCTAAAGTAGTTTATATTTTCAAATAAATTATGGATCAAAATTCAGAATATTGCAGCCCTTGAGCTAGATGAATTTGCCCTTGTTGAATTTGCAAATGTTTTAGTAATAACTAAATGACTCAAACCATTCCACGTTAGTTAGTCAATAAATTCAGGCATGAATATCTATTTTGGTATAGTTTCCATGTTTCTTTTGGCAGTTTTTATTAAAGTACACCTCACTTTGCTCAGGTGCACACCTGTGCCTAGCACTTAGTTCCAAGAGAGCTTAGTGCTTTAGAGTGCCTAGCGCCTTTGAAACACTGTGCAACCTGCCAAGAACTAGAACCAGCCCAAAAATGAAACAGGAACAGAATCATTTGGCCACAGTTTAATTAAGGTTGAACCTTCACATGGAACTAGAGCTAGAAATAAACCAAACTATAGTCAAGTTTACTAGCCAAATTTTCTTGATATTATTGGGTGGTTTAATACAAACCTGTCCCACAACTGACCAGTTTCACTGAAAGCATCAGGTGGAACACCACTCACCACAAAAGGAAAACCACTCCTATTCTGGCACACAAGCACAAAAACAAAAGCAATTATCACTATAGCTGACAAGATGATTAATCAGCAAAAATGGATTGCTCAGCAAGGATACTTGAATGAGCACTCCCTCTGGTCATGGAGGGGAACTACATACCAGCAAAAATTGTTTTCTATTTGCCCAGACATCAGCACTGTGGTAGCCTACATAAATGGGCATGTCACCCATTATACTGATGCCCTTCTTCCATGCATAGTTGCGAACTTTCTGCCATTGCATTTGGAACAAGAATTGTTGTGCAATGAAAATGTCTATCTGTACATGCGAAAGCATTTGTGAGTAATTAAGGCTCCTTAAGCAAAACAGAAATACTGGAAAAGGGGAAAAGCTAATAAGGAATACATATAAAAATCTCACAAAGTCCTTTTTTCTTTGGAAAATGTCCTCCAATGCTGCAAGATGACGATTTTTTAAATGTTCAGGCCAATTATACCAATTGAATGTATTTAAAGAATCATCAATAGCAGCAAAATATGCTGCATCTTCAAGCCAACCTACAACATCACAAAGCATCAGACGAGAATAAAAAGTATATTGGCTTTACTTTAATAGCTTTAAAACAATAGTGCAGCCACAGCAAGCAAATGACAGAATCAACAAAGGAAAGTAAAGGGAAAACCAAATAACTGAAAACATTTAAGCCCATCCTGTAGTTTCTTTTTTCATGAAATGTCCCATTCCTCATACTTGAATTTAGGAAACTCAAGAACCCTTTTCAAGGGGGACAATCAGTTTCTGACTCAACAGGAATTGCTCTTAAAAGTAAAAGAATATTTCAAATTCCAACCAGTGCTTTTCAATCAAATCAGTAAGCTAATTTAAAGATTGTGGCAACTTAAGAAATATAATAATTCAACATAATGTAGACAGATAAATATGAAGATGGGTCAATAATAAGGTGATTATTGTTCCAAGGGTACAAGCTTTGTTGACATTTTGTGGAAAAAGCAATCAAATCAAATCCAGAGAGAGGAAACCAAATGTCTTCATTCTTTTTGCTGGGCAATAATGACCATTCTTCCAATTTGTTCACAAACTAAAAATCAAAACTACACAGGTTAGTCCTAAATGCAATTAGGAACCCATATTATGAACAAGTAAATAGAATTTCTTAAACAATTATTGAGCATGAATCTTACTTGAAACACCAGGGTCATTGCGGAAATCTTCAAGATGACTTTTAAGTCCCCCATCACTCAGAATAAGCCTCTTTGCAGCCTAAGAAAGGACTGTTGTAAGACCTAGAAACAGAACTTGATTCTAAAATGTAGAATGACACTGCAGGTCCCCAATGTATCCCCAAATTTATCATCTGCTTTAGCATTAAAACTATGAATATGTAACTATTTATTATGTTTGATTTTATCTTTGTCCACACCTCTGATATGACTAAAAATTATAATTGCATCTGATCTATGCACAACAGATCATTCCAGCTAGAAAAATTGAAATGGTAGGAAATGGCAGTACAGGCACCAGGATGGGCAATCATTGGTAATGGAGTTGCTCACTGTGAGTCGTATGACAGTGGTTTAACAGCAATAAAAATGAAAAACTAGCAACAGTTAACCCCAGATATCTTACCTTAGCTACTAGAGGATCCTTCAGCTTGGCAACAGCAGAGAAGTTTACACGCTCAGCATCTCTGCATGGATGAAACAACAATGATAGATCTGGTAATCAGAAAGAACCATAACATTGAGCTCAAATCGCAATATTTATTTTCGCATCAAGTTGCTGACATTGATTCTGGTAGCTCGTCCTTGGTCAACAATCCATCCTTTGTAAGCTCTTCAAGAGAAATCAACAATGTATTCCCACAATTTGCATCCTGAAATCAATTTACAATTAAAGGCATGCATAAGACAAGCCAGAGATGCAGAAATATAGCAAGCAGCAATAGGCCCAACTAGTTGTTCACAATCATCCATTAGTGCCTCCATTTCCTGATTAGTTGTTAGCCCTTTAATTAACAAAACAAAATTCAAACATGGCAGACCACCAAGTTACAAGAAACGAATTTCACTAATAAAAGAAAAAAAAAAAGATAAAAACACGATTCTGGAGAGAAGTAGGCACAATTTAGAGAAAAATAACCTGCCCCGAGTATGGACATCCTTCTTCATTGGCCTTCCTTCCCGGAGGAACTAGAGGTAGAACCTATTAAAAAATAAGTAGTATTTGGACACAATAACAACAACAACAACTATTAAAGAGCAAGATAAAAAAATATAAAGATGTCATCCGCATTTTTTTGTTATTTTGATAAATTTTCAAGGATGGAGGGACCTGCCAAACGGAGCAACCAGCGTGATGAAGCCAGTCGATGAACCGGAAGGCCTCATCTCCGAGGTCCCCGATACCATAAGGACCACGGAAGGACGTCGGGTGGAGCAAAATACCGCCTCTGCGCCGGTTGGCCGGATCGGGCTTGGGGAAGCAGTCGCCGTAATCGGGGAGCAAGTCCTCGCCTATGCCTGCGGAGGAGGCTGGCGGAGAGGAAACGGCGCCAATTTTGAAGCTCGGATTGAAAGTAAAGGGCCTCCCTTGTGGCATGAAGAGACGGAAGGAAATTGGAGACGAGGAGGAAGAGGAGGAGAGAGAGGAGTGTTTGGGTGTGAAAGAAAAAGCACAGGGATAGTGGAGCAGCGAGAGCGGTCTAAGCGTCGCCATTGCCTTCAGATTATTAACTTATGAATCGGTTAATATCAATGGCAGATTGTACATTGTCCGCTGGACTGGAGGCTTCTAGCAAACAAAAAGCTCCATAAAAAACCAAAAACGACGAAGGCAAGGAAAGCTGATTTTATTCCAGTCTTGAATCTCTGACAGTGAAAATGAAATCAGAGCACACTAAATAGATGAAAGATCAAACGATCTGAAGAACGAACGTGCTTGTGTGCACGTCCGTACAGAATTATTTTTGCTTCGGCTTTATCTTTTTTTTTTTCAACTGGAGGGCATTAAGCCCGAGAGCAAACAACTGGCGATACTGAAATCTTTATTTTAAACTTTTTTATTTTTTTTTTAAATAGTATTAAATATTTTGTTTATTTTATTTAATTATAAATATTTTAATTTTAACTTAATTAAGTTTAATTACTAACAAAAGAAAATCAACTTGTCATTTAATTACGTGGACTAATTTTAAAAAATAAATTAAATAAAAAAAGTATAAAAAAACATATTTTTCTATTTTTAGTATCATCTTTTACTCTTTTTTCATTGGATATTTCCCCTTTAATCTCTTTCCCAGTTTTATGTACATCAAATAGACAAGAAAAGCAAACTCATTAATCATTTTCTCATTTCTTTTTGCCGCTAACTCAGATTCAACTTTAACCTTCTGATCTTCTTTGCTTGATCGTGTTGTGCCTCTCAGGCCATTTTTCTTTGGACTAGGTCTTATAATTGCTTACCCTGGTTTTTGCCGATGCTGGTCGAACAATGTCCTCAGAGATTTCCCTTTGAGCGACCACTGAAAAGGAAGAAAAACAGAACATTGGCCAGACAAAAGTAAAACATAGACCCATGATTACTACTACTGTCATTTTTACACATAACCCCCATATGGGTGTTTCACTTGGCGACCAAGCCGAGCTATAGCCATCTCTCTCTCGCTCCCCCTCTCTCTGTCGCAGCCCTCAAATGGATGATTTATAAGACAAGCAATTGAACAGAAATACACATCTGACAAGGAGATCTACTAATCACTCGAAATTGCCCTAAGACAAGGAAACCAGGGTTTAACTTTAAAACTCTTATCATACCATACTAAACACTTAGCACCAGAAAAATTATGAGCTAAGATCTGCAAAGAAGTTTGCACAAAGAAAAGGAAGTGGAAGGGCCCAACTTCGGGAAAGCCATGATGATAATCTGAAGCAACGAAGGGAAAATGATGATACGAATTATAATTATAATTATCTACTCTAATTCTCTTTTATTATTAATAATTATTTTTTATTATTTTTTAATTAATAAATAAGATTATATTCTTAATAAGATAAAATTATATTCTTAATAGTAATTTGTCAAATTTATATAATTGTAATACTCGAATTAAAATTCAGTTAAATATTATTATTTTTAAAATATTTAATTTATTAAATAATCATTAGATATTAATACTCTCAAAATAATTAATTCTATCTTTTTATTTTTACAATAACCTTACTTTCAATCCCTCAATTCTCAATTTATACTCCAAATTTGTAATTTTAAAACTCTAGGTTAACATTATTCGGTATCAAAATGGCGTTGTTAAAGATTCTACTTCCATTTCATCTAAAAAAAAATGTTTATACCTGTTACTCGATAACAATCGAAAATTTTGGTTATTACCGATTTGCGGCGGCGAAAACAGAAAAACCCCAGATCCAGATATGGACATGACTATGATTGGTTTAGGGTATTTAAATATGTTTTCCATACTTATTTTGTTTAATTTATTCTTTTTTATTTGGTAAACATACTTAGAGGATAGATTAACTTTATTCTGATTGGATTTAATTATAATAAAATGAAAACATTTAAAATTATTAAAATGGACAAAATATTTTGAATTATATTAAACAAAAATTGAAAAATTTAGAATCAAAAATATCATTATCCCCAAACAAAAATATTACTCAATTATTCATCTGGGTCATGGGACTCGAACGACATCATGATCTAAAGCAGAGCGAACACCAACAAGGTTGCGAAAGCACATGTAAACCCCTAGCACGTGCGAAGGCGAAATTTGACAAGCAATTTGCAACTTTGTTGCCTTATTGTTGTTGCCTTGCGGTCAACCTCCAGCCAAACTCTATGGTGACCTTTTTGCAAGGCTAATTTTAAGCCCTGCAATATCCCCATAGTTCCTCGACGAACCAAGTGCAGTAGCTAATGTGGAATGCAAAGCCTCCTAACCATGCTCTACAGTGCCTCCAGATAACCTTTGCAACACTAGCAAAGCCTGGATTACCTTTAGAAGCTCCATAAATGTCAACTTTTACCCATCCTACTGTAACTAAATCTTGTCTTCCTGGCAACCTCCTGATTACCAGAGCAATCTCAATTTCTAGGCATTCTATGTGAAACTTGCAAATAGTCTCCAAGGAATAATGAACTGGAGGGGCTTTGACAAGGGTCTTCACATTGCACCACTTCCAGAGCCACTAACACCTGATTGCAAATATAATAGGCCCGTCCTTCCAGCCAGACCAGCCAAGACAGCCTTGCATATTCTCCATTGGCTTGTCTCTAATGTTAGCATTAAAGAACTAAGCTCCATGAGTTAGATAATTTGTTACCAAAATTTCTTCGCTTCTCTACAGTCGCTCAATAGATGCTTAATAGATTCCTCGTAAGAGTTACAAAGAGAACAAACATTACTGGACAAGACCCCCCCTTCTCCATCTCTCCATATACGTCATGGTTCTACCAAAAACTACTTGCCACAGAAGACACTTAATTTTCTCAAGAATGTTAGTCTTGCCAGCTTGGAGTTCCAGTTACTCACCACAGTGAGTACGAGAGAAAGACCCCCTTCTCTTTTCAACCGTTCGTTTATGACTTTATGCTATTGAGTAGTTCCAAAGTCGATCATTTACGTTGCAGAGGAGTCCTTAATCCTAATGTTTTACGCGGTTGCTTGCCAATTTGAGCCTTCCTCCCTATTACTCTTTGTTCTTTTGCGCTATGGTTTGCTTTTATCACAGCAATCTAATTCATCATTAAGGTAAGCAGGTTAGGTAAGGTTTTATCAAATAATATTTGATATCGAAATTGCTTGGGTTTTAATAATTCAATTTGTTGATTTAAATTTGAAGATTAATGCCAGTTTCTAATGTACTATCTTCGTTTCTGCTATTGATCATAGTAGATTTGTATAAAGAGTGAATTCGAAACTGGAAACATATAATTCAAAATTTTATCTTCTAATTTTAATTTCCAACGGTCGAAATGATCTTGTTTTAATGATGGAAGCTATTATATTTAGTTTAGAATTCTGGCATGACTATTTGAAATTTGATGATGTATTCCTGCACATTCTATTGTTGGAAAAAGTTAGAAGGTTCAGGTGTATTCGGTTTAAATTTTTGCCCTTTTGTCGATATAGGTTATTGAAAGATGCAATTTACCAAAAATGCAAGATGCAATCGAGGTTAGCGGTTATTCTTGTTCGTGACAGGAAAGACTCTGAAACTTATGCTCGCAACAAAAGGAAAGCTTGTGGGTTTGTGGGTATTAATTCTTTTGAAGTAAATTTGCTTGAAGACGCGCTGGGACAGAGTGGTTCTCAAGTTTATGTCTGGTTTCAACGAGGATCCTTCAATTCACGACGACATACCTATGCAACTACCACTGCAAAAATGACAAAAGGAGATTCTTGGCTTTTTTAAGTTTGAGGAAAATTTTGGTAAATAAAAAAATAAACATCTCATAAATCCAAACTGAAGTTGAACTACAGTAGTGTTTGTTTGTCTATCCCTAGCATATGAATGAGTAGAATGTGGGCCATGTTGGTACCATCCAGAAAGATGTGGATGGTTCCCACCCCGTGAACATTAGGTGTCTTGCCATGCGGGGAAGAGAACTGCTATTTGTCCACGTACACCTAAGGGGCTATTTGTTCCATGCACACCTAAAAGCAACTTAAAATTTTCAAATGCGAGCAAAAGTTTTCACATATTTTAAGAAAAATTCAGTCTTTTGTGAATTATAAAGCTTATTTTCTAACGAGTACAAGTACGGTGACAATATATATTTTTCTTATTTAATATATTTTATATAGTATAAATAGAAGATAATGAATATTATAAGCTATTATTATTCATAGGTCCAATACTAAATATGTAAATTGAAATGTAAACTTAGTTGTTAAAAATTTCAAAATAAATTAAGTTATTAGATTATTCAGCTCAAATTAAATTTTTAAAAAATAATATATGAATATTTTATTAACAAGATAATTGTCTATTATAATAAAAATTAAATAATAAATTTCACACAATTATTTATAATTTAATATTATATTTAATAATATAATTAATCGTATAAATAACTTGAATTAAATATAAATTCATAGTTATGTTAAGAAATAAAATTAAATTTAATTATTAATGTCAAGATGTTTAATCATAAATACTGTATCACCCACCTCAAGAATGTCTTGAGTAAACATAATTGTACCTTAACCCAAAATCAACAGAAGTAGGAAAAAGCCAAAAAGAAGCTTAACCATAAGTATAATACAATAGTAAACACCAAAGAGAAACCTCAACAACCTAAGTCAAACATAAATCTAACCACACACTCAAGAATTAATCAAAACGAGAAATTTATCTTGAGTATTTTTGTTTTTGCTCATTAAAAATTATCTAATCCAAGCTTGCAGAGACCCCTTGTACAGAAAAAATCATAAGTTAGCACATTGAAATTTCTTTTTTTGTTTTTTCTTCTCTTTTTTGGCATAATATGGATTTATAAGCTGCAAAATTAGCAACAAAAAAACAAAAGAAAACAAGCCAATAATTAAAAAAAAAAAAAAAACAAAAGAAAGCATTCTAGACCTTTATTGAAAAATTGAACAAGCACCATCACCAAAGTCACCAGCCACCGATCTGTGCATTGCTAAAGGTCACACGCCGATAAGGAGCCAGAACTGGGAAAATCAACTGAAGATGAAAACCTGTCCTCAATAGTCACTAGTGCATGTGCCATTGCTAGTCACCATCACAACTTGAGACCCTCACTACTTGAAAGTCGAAGCGCTGATCTCACCATTAATGGTAGAGTGCTAGAGGAGCGTTGTTCTCTGGACAAACTCGTGCCACCGTCACGAGCTTCCCCTCTCACATGCGCCACCTCTAGCCACCATCACCATGCAAAATCGACATGATCAACTTCTCTAATGCTAATTCGTGGCCTACAAAGTCTCAGTTGCTGACGACAACCTTTCTCTCTCTCTAAGTTAAGTTTATCCCCACTGCTCCATGCCATTATGCCCATAGATCCACTGCTTTTTGGATTAAGAGCAGTTCAGTTTCATTTATAGAATTAGCAACAATAGTCTTGAAAAATACACAAATGACTTTTTCATCATGCTCCTTCAACATGCCTCCCATTCCTGCTAAGTTGAAGGAACTGATGATTGATGCATCTGTGTTGAATTTGAAGCAACCCACTGGAGGTGATTCCTAAGCCCGATCTTCCAAACATACCAAATTTTTTCGAGGGACGGAAACATTTGTAATGTCAATCAGACAATCATTAATAGAGAAACAAACAATGTTGTAACCACTTAACCTTTGACCACTACAGCACCTGAACTCTGATTAAATCACAAATTATTTCAATGACAAATGGTTTCTCTTGAAAAATTAATTTGTTTTGGGCTAGCCAGGTAGACCAAATAATGGCCAAAAACTCCATTATCCATATTTCAGTGGCATTAACTCCTTTTCCAATACTAAACCATATCTCCCATAGAATGGTCATTGAAATCAGAGCAACCCACTTTATAACACACCACTATATGCAACTACACCAAATTTGCCACATAAGGTTATAATAAAGGAATAAATGATCAACAAATTCTTGTGTTGAGTAGCATATGGGACAATTATCTTCTCGTTGATCATCACCCAATGCCCATACTAGCCATTCCCATACTGGTAATCTTCCTTATAAAAGTTGCCAAACAAATATTTCCATCTTAGGAGGAGCCAGACCACTCCAAATGCAAGGTTTTATCACTGAATTCCCTCCCCATAAACTTTCTTGGAGATTATAGTAAGATTGAACCATTAATGCACCGTTATTTTCATACTGCCAAATAAACTTGTTTGATTTTCCTTATGTTAAGTAGGATAGTCTATGAGTGTTAAAGAACAAGTCCATCTAATCCAATTCCTAATTGAACAATTCCCACCTCTAATTGATTTGCCACCCTCAATTTTCATTTACCCATATGTTAAAGGTATTAACCAACCCTAATTTCTGTTGTGGATATCTTGTTCTAAATTGTTCATTTCTCACCCATGTATGGTGCCAAAATCTATTTGATCTCCTTTTTCAAGCAAATATCAGAAGTTAGATTTGACAAACTTTATAGTTGTAGTGTTCGATTGCAACACCAAACAAACTCCCTTCCATGTCAGAGACATCTTTCCTAGTTTTGATTGTCACTCCCATAGCCAATAACAATACTCTTCAAATCTGACCTTGATGGTTTTCACCCAAGTCATCTACTTTGAGTTTTCCATCCTCCATAACCATTTGAGAAATGAGTGTTGATTGTAATCCTTAAGTCTATCAATACCTAATTGACCACATGATTTTTCCCAATACATTAAACCTTACTTGACATGATGGATCCTCCTATTTGCCCCATTGTCTCCCCAAAAGAAAGAATGTTGAATTCTTTCTTTTATATTGTTAACACTCCAAGACATCTTGAAAAGTAATATAAAATAAATCGGAAGGGAATAAAAATGAGATTTGATCAATACCAATCATCTGACTTTGGATAGAAATTGAGATTTCTATTTGGCTAATTGGGACTCCATCTTGCATATAACAAGATCTCAAATACCTTTCATTCTTAGACTAACCCTTAAGGGAAGCCCTAAATATTTCAAAGGAAGGGTGCCAACCTGATACCTTTAAAAAGAAACCTAATTTTGCACCCACACCTCCTTAACATTGACTTCATATATAGCTATTTTAGAAAAATTGATTTTCAACTTAAAATAACTCTAAAAACATCAAAGAATCCTTTTGTAGTTTCTTATGGATTTAGTCTTGGCTACACTAAAAAATATGGTATCATCTGCAAATTATAATCATTCAATGTTAAATCCTTTAATAAGACCCACATCTAAACCCTTCTTAAGAAGAGAATTAAGACTTTTAACAATAAGTAAAAATAGGAAAGGGGATAATAGATCCCCTCACCACAATCGTCACACCATCTGAAATTGTTTTGTTGAATTATTATTAACTAAAACAAACAATTAAAGGGTTGAAATACACTTTTATATCTATCATCTCCACCTTTCACCAAAACTCATATACTTCATACGTCTGTGAAGTAGTTTCACTCGACTATATCATAAGCCTTTTCAAAATCTTTTTGAATCAAGATCCCTCCTTCTTTTCTTTTCTCCATATCTTCTATAATCTTGTTAGCAATGAGGACATTATCTAAAATTGATCATCCCTTGATGAACACCAATTGAACGTCTTATATAACCTTTCTAATAACCAATTAGAAAGATAAATTAAATTCATTTGGAACCTGGAGCCTTATTGCCATCATAATTCCATATCACTTCCCATACCTTAACCATCGAGAAAGGACTTCATAAAATTTCATTTTCACCCACACTCAATTTATGAAAAAAAGATTCATTCATTTGCAAACAAGATTGCTCTGATACATCTAATTGTAATTGAAAATGCGAAAGTATTACTGACTTGATTTGTTGTTGTTGTGTCATTGTTTGCCCATGAACATTCATATGGTTTATGAGATTCTTAATGATATATGTTGGAAGCCCTAATGCGAAAGAACTTCAAATTCTAGTCTCCATTCGCCATCCATCTCAAATAGGATTTTTGAAATCATTTAAGCTCTTATTTTCACAAAGCCTCCCAATAATTAGTTCTGTGTCCAGCTAATTCAACTCTCTCTGTGTCGGATAGATTTTGAGATTCTTACTTTAATAAGAGCTCCTCTAGTTGAATGTTGGCATTTTTTAGTCTCGCTTCCCTCTCTTCTTACTCTTTATAGCTCTATAACTTGAGGAAAATTTTCACTACTTTTAATCTTTCACTAATAACTCGGCTTGGGGATGTATTGACTATCGAGTTCGCCTATGTAGCTTGAATTCTTGCATTGACTTATTCATTATTCAACCAATGATTAAAAAACTAAAATGGTATAATGCCCTAATTCCTATTTTCAACTTTGATACAGATGCTAGAGTGATTAGAAAAGCTAACTCCATTGCTTAAGTTCTAGCACGACCCCAATCTACTCTATATTAATTAAAAACTTGTTTATTTGACTCATTACTAAAGATTCCTTGAAGTTGCTCTAAGTTCACTTCTCTATGCATCAACAAATCTATTAATTTCATATTGTAAACAAACTTATTAAAATGTTGAATAGCTAATTTGTCAGTTGACACTCATATCTATTAATCCTTTGACAATATTGTATTAAAATCCCCTTCTATATACTATTAACTCTCAAATTTATATTTTAGACATCTCAGTTCATTCCATAACTCTCGCTATTTCGCAAAATTGTTAAGAGTATAAATATTAACAAGGACAACCTTTTTCTCCTATGGAATGATTGATCCCTCCAAAACAATAAAATAGTTGGCCACCAACTTATTATGTAAGATGAATATCAAGGAGTTTTAAAAAATGGCTAAGTCTCTCATCGATCCAATTGCCTTAATAACTACCATCTAAATAACTGCGTTGCCCCATATTTGTTACAAAATAGACTCAATGGGATGTGTTAATTTCATTTCTTAAACAAACAAAATTCTTGATTTAATAATGACGACCCATTTATGTATTGCTCTTCTTTTAGTAGATTTCCTTAGCTTACGAACATTAATTAAGTTAATAATCATAATACAAAAGATACCTTATCTTAATCTGTAACCACACCTATGATTGCTTCCCCTCCGTAACTATCTCCATTAAGGCAATCTGAATGATGGTAGCACTTATTTTCTTGACCACTTATAACCCCAACAATTGCCTAACTTTTAACACCTAAGACACTTCCATACATATCACCTTATTCTAAAACATAATATAGTCATCAGATAACTGTTTATCCTTTAATAACACTTCTTTGGTTAGCATATTAAAATAGATAGAAGATTTAGTTGATACTTTTTGAATCACCCCCATAGCCTTCCTTCTACCTTTAGGAGGTTTTGGTGTCATAGTGGGCCTTTGTGAATAAGTCTAACAAGTCAGTGATGAGGTATCTACCACTATCTTTATTGCAATTTAGGGGCTTGTTGTTACCTCTACATCATTTTTATTCCCAACAAACTGACTATTGCCCTTACCCTACTCTATTACATCATCTCATTGTTTATTTAAAGAGCACATCTTTTGATATTTCCCTTGAGTTTATACCAAACCCTTCTTGCCTCCTATCAACTTATTTATGCCTTAAATTGAATTACCTAATGGTTTTTCATTAACTTATTTATGCCTTGAATAGAAATGCCCAGTGGTTTTTCATCAACTTATTTTTGCCTTGAATTGAAATACCTGGTGGTTTCAAACTCCTTAATGTTGGCATAATAAAATCCTTAAGTTCATCCACACGAAGCCCATTACTAAGTTTACCAATCTACTAAATATGATAAATGAGCCACATACCCTTATACCTAATTAAACAAATTTTAATCAGACAATTCTTGCAACTACATTTTGCCTTACTTGTCATATTATCTACTAACCTTGGGACTCTTTAAAGACCTCCTTTACCCTTTTGACATTGGGCATCCATCTTCCCTAGCTTTTGACATGACTTAAACCTAATTAGTCTACTTTTAAGCCACACATTCTCCTTTACTAATCACCCACCAAGCCAAAGTCTCCTTATCACGTTTTAACATTGCTAGACCATTAGAAACATCATTTATAGCCATGTTTGATCCTCCCTCACTAATATAAGAATTCTTAACTCCTCACAATGACCCAAAAACAGAATAATCAATAATATAATTCACATTCTTATTCTTTTAGCAATTCATCAAACTTAAAATTCTTAAAACCATTTCACAGTGTATACAAAGAGTAACTACAAAACTATAAATTCCTACTTTCACCATAGCCAGTATGCCTACATTAAGGAGGACCAAGATTAAGAAGCAGCAAACATCCAGTTGTGCTTTCTTTGCTAACTACACCTCGAAGCCTAAAAAGGCATCCCAACATTTCACCAAGAATGACAAGAAATCAACATTCTACCCCTGAAAAGGTAAACCAATCACTAACACCTATAATTGTCAATCAAACCTCACACAACTAGGAGAACAAGGTGAAATACTTTGAAAATGCTCTTAAAGTCACCCTTTTTCTTTACTTAACACTGCTTCCCTCTTTACAATTGAGTCAAATGTCAACAATACCTTTGACATGCTAAGCACTGTTACTCTAAAAGGGCAAATATTTGGCTATTGTAGTGATTGGTGGAGAAAGTCTCAACAATAAGGGTTTTGAATCACCCCTTATTAAGTATCGATAAATCCACTCATTATCTACACCCTTATTGGAGTAGTAAAACAAGACTGACTGCATTTTTGGATGGTTTGATTGTACCTCTATTGGGCTTCCCCTGTTCAGTGAGCCTATGTTAGGATCATAATAAAAAGGAACAAAATCCATGAATAAATTGTGTGAGAGAGAAGAAAAAGATAAGGAGAAAGAGAAATAAGAAAGCAATTGAAACAAGAAAATAGGGTTTAGAGAAAAAGGAGAAAAGGATAGAGAGAAAGAAAGAAATCAATTGAGTGAAGAGAATAAGGTTTTGAATTAATTCATTGTTTGCCCACCTTCTATGTATTAGTATCTATATATATAAAAACATCTAGTGGGCTCTCATTACATATTATTTAACCCATTAGTATATACTATTAGATTACCCCCATCACTGACAATAGATTTAGGGTATGGATTCTAACACTTCCTCTACCCCAGAATCATCCTTGTCCTTAAAGACTTAACAATTCCTAAATGGTGGCTGAGTGGTTGCCGAGGTGTCACTCTCACCCTTCTCACCTTTTAGTGCATGAAATAACTTTTGAGAGCATTAATGACCATGTGTATACTTGTCCCTACATCGGTAGTATATTCTAGCCCTCTTCAATTCATCTTATAACATATAGTTTGAGGTTCTCTTGGATAGGTCTTGAGCTCTCTTAGTCATTGATGCAGAAAATCCCAAAAAGACGTGGCTTAGGGACCCAACACATACAAAGAATCAAAGAACAACTAGGAAAGCTAAATCAGAGTTTGATAACAGAAACCCTAGACCCAATATTCGAAGAAACATGAACCTAGGGTATTTAAGAAGGATATGGACGCTACACTCCAGAAAAGAAAGGAATTAGGAGTGATAAGTCGATTTGAACGCCACAAGAAGAAGTACCTCTTGATAAGTTCTTTAGTTCTTAAAAGAACCGAGGGAAAAAAAACCCTTACTTTTTATTTCACTCAACGTTGTTTGATCTTTTATGTTACAAAGGGTGTCTATTTATAAGCTAAAATAACAATTCTAAAGAAGTACAAATTCCTACTTAGGAGAATTTCTTATTTAGGAGGAATTCCTATTTAGGTACAAATTCTTACATAGAAAATAAACTCCTAATTTGGAGTGACTGCTATTACTTAGTCCTAATACTTTAAGTACTCCAATGATATTAATAAGGTCTGGACTCTTTTCCAAGATTGAATTCGCACCATTTGAAACTTGGTTGGCCTGAATGTCCATAATCAGCCCATTTAGTTCTTCTTTCATCTTTTTGACTCTAGCCCATGCTATTAGGCCTCTTGGAATGTGCAATGGACCTCTTGCATCCATTGAATCTCTAACTCATGTTATTGGGTCTTCTAGAATGTTCAATGAACTTCTAAAATCCATTGAAGCTCTAACTTGTGTTATTGGGCTTTCTGGAATGTGCAATGGACCTCTTGCATCTTTTGAAGCCTTCCACCCTTAATCTCTACGGTTCTTATCAGTCATTGGCATGGCTATATCTATTTATGGCTTGACTAGAGTACTATGTTTTCTCCTTTTTCCAACAACACCAATAGCTACCCCTTGTAGGACTATAAACTTGAAGGCCTCCTTGAGTGTGGCTGGCTGGAGCATCTTTACCATCAACTGGATCCCATCATCAAGCCCACTAAGAAAACTTGAAATGAAAAATGGTTTAGTAAGTGAGGGATTTCTAACTAGTAATAAGTAGTAGAAATCCTTAAAACGCTTCTAGTATGCTCTCACCCTTGCTATCTATTGTAATTTATAAAACTCTTTAGTGGCGTTTGACCATGATGGATCCCTAAAATGGTAGCAAATTTCTTGCTTAAATAAGGCCCATGTTCTGTTGGGTTTAACTACTAATCACCCTTGCAGTTAGATATCAACTCTATTGTCTATATGCATGACCATGATTTCTACTTTTTTATCCTTTATCATGTCATAGTATTAAAAATAATAATTGCACTTCCTTAACCATGCGTGTGGATTCTCACTATTGAAGTTTGGCAGCTTCAGTTTTGGTAGCTTAAGTGGCAATTTTAGATTCCTGATGCATGACGGTCTCATAACAAAGCTTCCTTTACTTAAGTCCAAGGGCTAAATTCTAAGAGATAGAAAGATACCTTATCTCGTGGAATTATTTGGCATTCTTGTCACCTCTCCCTTGTTTATGTACCTAATGGTTGCTCGTGCGGTGAGAGTTTTCATCATTTGTTGCATTGCAATTTTAGTTTTTGCTCGAATACTCTCAATGAGCTACCTCTCTAGTGCTTGTACTTGGTCAAGTAGAGAGTCTATCGATTGAAACTTTTTGACTAGTTGTTGTATCAATTGCTCATGTTATTGAAGTTGTTCATCCACTATCTTAAGTCTCATGTTCTCAACTATATTCAGATTATTCTTTTTTGCTATAGTTAGAGCAATGTCTATAATTAGTACTCTGATACCAAATTGTTAAAATTGTAATAGAAAAGAATATAATTCATGAATAGAATATGTGAAAAAGACAAAAAAGGAAAAAAAGAAAAAAAAGAAAAAGAAAAAGAGAAAAAATAATTGAGAGAAATAATTTGAAAAAAAAGCAAGCGGATGACAAAAAAAAAAGAAAAAAAGTAATTGGGTGAAATAAATAAAATTTTAAATTAATTTATTATTTATTTATTTTTTATATATATAATTTTTTAGTAAACTGACTTCAAGTATGAATCCTAACATCCTAACACCCCATCCTCGAAAGACCGAGCAACATTCACATGCGCTGTAGCTCGTTGGCTTACCGAAACAACTCCGAAGGACCCCCGCGAACCCGATTGGAGGAGGGACCCAGCTACGGTCCTCAGTGATGGATAGTTGGCAATCTTCGCACCAATTCGGCTGTCGAGTAATCGCTCCCTGTTAAACCGACAAGAGGCACCGAAGGCGTGCCGTCGGTGGTCGAATTTGACAAACCCAAATCACCGGCCAACTATGCTAGGTTTGTTGGCGATGAAAACATCCACCACTCTTCCCCATCGTTGAAAACTCCTCCACAAGCCCTGAGGATAGATCGTCGCTAGTAGATTGTGAACAAACAAAGGTGTCGCCGTCGTCCTCAATCTCGCCATCGTCGCGGAATGGTCTCTATCGGCGTGAAATTTGTATTTACGTCGGCCTGTTTTTGATTTTCACTGTAGCTCTCTCTTTGTCGACTCTAGCTTCGTGATCAATATTGTATGAATCAAAAGTGTTTGATTTTATTTGTTATCTTGTTTATTTAATTTTTTTCATTTCTCTATCTTCCCTTTGTCTCGATTTTTCTGTTCACCTAATTTAAACTTTTAAAAATTTTTTCTGAACCCCGCTGCTAAGTCATTCACTTCATCTTCTCTCTCCTTGGCGCACGCACCTAACCTTTCCACTTTCTCTTCCTGCCCTTTCGACCCCGATTTCTTATTGTTCGTTCGTCAATCCTAATTATTTCCTATGCACGCAGACAAAAGGGATCAAGCTGCGACCCAAAATCTCAATACTTGAAGTGAGAAAGTAGCGACGTAATTCCACGTTAAACAAAAAAGAAAAGAAAAAGGCACAGACTTTCTTTCCCGTCGTTCTGTTTGTTGAGTAATGTTATCACAAGTAAACAATGTCAATGTATAAAAATGTCGTTATAAAACCAAACTCAGCAGAATCTCATAAAGTTTCAGAGCAGAGAATGTAGTAAATTTTTCCCTGTGAGAGTTTGCTGAAGTTCCTAATAATCAATTTGAGTCTACGTGTTTTTTGTTTTTGTGGTTTTGCATAAAATTTTTAGTACTGCTTGCAGTTTGGTATGCTCCCACCACTACCACCCATCCACCATCACATTCCCAGACACCTCAGTGGCCAATTGGGCATCAAAAAGAGTTGCTGCCTACTGCCTATGATCCGAAGGGAACATTGCCATGGCTTCGGTTTGTTGATTCAGACTTGCGTCATTGCTTAATGATTTGAGTTTCCTTTTTCTCTTCTTTTCACCTTTTTGTATGGTTTAATCATGTTTAACACATGTAGACTGAATGCTTCTAATTTAGGGTTTGCGACACAAAATACGAGACCTTACATCGTGTTTTCAAATTTAACACGTAATTTAATTTGTATCGAGCCGAACCTAGAGCCAACTTTTGATCTAAATTTCACAATAACCATCACACTGACACTGAAAATCTCATTTTCTAGGTAGGTATACATTATTTTCTTTTAGTGAAAGTCTTAGAAAGAAATTTAAGTTCCATTTCTCCATAAACGCATATTATCCCCCATCTTTAAGACTAAAAGGTCAAACCCGTCTGTCAGGAGTTATATAAAATGATGATGGTTTCTCTGTACATGAAAGCTGGTTGATTAGAGCTTTCTGTTAATTGTTAAAATTTTTATCATAAATGGCTTCTGTATCCTTAATCTCAACTTCAACCCACCGTTAAGCAACGTAGATCCAAATCACTTAAAAATCATGTGGCATCAAAAATCATAGGAATGAGGTTAAATTACGTCGCGATAGTAAAGAATTGGGTAACTCCTTTAAGATCAAGAGGAAAAATATGATTCTTAATTAAATAATTGCTATTATTTGACTAAACTTATATCTTATTTGATTTTTTTTTTTGGTTAATTAGTTGTGATTGATACTGGAACTTGAAATTTTTAATTTTAAAGATAATTCTAATATTAGTGAGTTAAGGATCATTAGTTGTTTGCATAATTTTAATTATATATAAGTCTGCACATTGAAGCTAAAAAAGTTCAAAACCGCCTCAAATCCAAGATTGGCAAAAACAACTGTGTACATAATTATAGTCAAGAAGTAGTCACCTATCCATGGTATGTGCAAATTTATTTTTATTTTGATTAGTTTATTTATATAAAAATCATTATAAAATTATTTTATTCACTTAATATAAACATCATTAAAGTTATGGCATTGAAAGAACCATAACAATTACTAGTAGTCTTTTTTTTCTATGTAATCAATAATTTTACAACATTAGATGCAACGTGAATTTTATGAAGCCTATGTATGTATTGGTAATTTGCATGCACCACGAATTAAATTAAATACAGGCCTAATTTGAGTCTTGAGGATCTTTAATCTTTTCAAGAAATTCTACTTATAATTTTCTATGATCAATAATTTTACAACTGTATAACTCAAGCTAAGAAGGCTCTGATCTCAAGGAATAGAATGAGGCTCTCACATATCATTAAGTTTGTCCTGTCCATACCTACTTTAAAATAGACAACCACCGCATAACGTCCTTCTTTAATCGCGAAGATGCACATTAGCGAAATGATGTAACAAGTTGAAGAGAAAGGGCAATTATGGTCATCAGACCGAAAGGATGCTGCCTATGAAATTGGGAGGAATAAATTTCGAGCATCATTAGAAAAAAACTACTGTTGTGTTTAAGCTAATAATCTGCGGCGGTGTCGTCACCTAAATTTTAAAAATGCAACTTTTTTGGCATGTCATATCAAATTTGAAGAAATTCTTTCACCGAACAGTTTATTTCTTCCCTTATATATATATATATATATTTAATCAATATGTTTGTCATGTTTCTGATTCATGGAGAACCAAAAGTTTCTTCCATTTGAGATCGAAGCACATTATTTGCTAATCAAAAATTGATGGGAAATTAGACACAGTTAGGGTCATTTGACAAATTAGAGAATGATAGTTGCACATTATTCAAAAGATAGTTATGATACACCATCGCTAATTTCTCTTCCATAGAAACCAATGGTTCATAGTCTGCATTGATCATTACTACATTCCGAAAAATTGGAAACAAACCAATCGATATTCAATTTCCCTATGATTTATGTATTCATCAATGTCTAAGTCTCACCTTCGCCAAGGGAGTTGATTGGATTTGCTTCATGTCGGGCAATTTCTTTCAACATTGGACAATTTGGAGTGTTTTAGCACCTATAAAAACCTCCCAGTTACATGGCTTACATGTTGGTCTTATTGCAATCTAAAAGAGGGAGATGAATTGGGTTTAATTGATTTTGGTCATTCAATGCTCCCTTAATCCCAATTCTAATCAAGACAATATTAGATAAATAATAAATAAATATAAAGCAAGCAATATAAACAAATATATGAATAATAAAATATAAAGAGAGCTAAGGAGAAAATGAGTGCACAATAATTTATAATAATTTGATTCAAATCAGAAATTTACGTCCATTTTAAGATTTTTTTCTTAAGAGTTCAATTCACTAATCACCCTTTTTTTTTTTATAAAGTGAGGATAACTCTTTACACTTTAGTCCCATGAAACTTTCACAAAAATACGTAAGTTCTTTACAACACTTAAAGATTCATGTTCTGACACTTTATTATCGAGAATTTTTGCTCTTTCACAATCTAAACTATTCACTCTTAAAACTCTTACTCTTAGATTGTTTCTTTTAATGACTTTTCTCTTGATTTTTCATTTTTTACTAAATGTTTTATTCAAGTGGTCAAGGTATCTAATAAAAGAGTTCCTAAGCTCTCTTATAGACACAACAAATAGTTGTTATGAGTTGATTTTTTTTTATAAAGAAAATTAATTACAATTTAAACTAAAAACAAAAAACTTTTTCTTTAAGAGTATTGGTTAGCCATAACATTTGGATTAGTCTATTGGTAAAAATTTTTTGCAATTATTTTATCTTTTTATATTTCATACCTTCCTATCACATTAATTGACTGCAATTACAATCTTATTAATTGGACTATTATCTTTATAACATTTTGCTCTTTATAGCTTGAAACTTTTTTGCTCATTTGGTCAATCACAATAACTAATTTGATTGACTAGTCTAAACTTTTGGCTAAAACTAGCTTTCTTTAACTTAAAACTCTTCTTTGTGTCAAATTGACTACAAAAATTACTCTAGTTGATTGGTTCAAACTTTTTGTAACTTTTATGCTTTTATTTTGATTTTCTCATGTTGTCTAGTTGATAAGTCTGGTTAATTGGTTTTAAATTTATGTCAAATTTTGAATCTCTATGATTCTTTCATTCTCCTTTTAAGATTTTCAAAAAATTCATCCAATATCTTTCTAAAAATAAAGATATGACAAAAATTATAAAATTTTTGATAATAATTAGCTTATTTCAAATTTGTAATTCAAATATCTTTACAAATATAAAATAAATGTTAATACCATGATCAAATCATGCAAAATTATAATCAATCATGAGTAGATTACTTAATCAACCAAATATAAAAGATAATTCAAATGAATACTCAATCAAGCATGGGAAATATATCAAAAAACAATATAATACAAATGATCCTAATAATATCAACATTACAAATGGAATAGTGAAATTTTACCCTTAAAATTATCTCTTCCACATTTCAGTTCCTTAAAAAAAAAAAAAGATATATTATAAGTACCTTTTTGTATAAATAGATCAAAATAATTATAGAGTAGTCATTACTAAGAAAATATAAATAATAATTATGAAGGATAATTAATTAGAGAGATAGAGGGCTATAAAGTTGTACGCAAAAAAAGAATGGTAATCAGGACATCAATTAGCCAATAAGGAAAAGCAATGCTTAAGGCAACACAAAATAGTGATGCCAAGCTTGAGCATGGGCTATAATAAAAAAAAAAAGAAATCAAAATGCTCCATAACTTCTTCATTCCATCAAATCTTTTAATTTGCACTTGATGTTTATTGCACTTCTAGAAGGGAGACAAAATGCTCAATTCTTTTCTATTTCATGGGTATCTTTTTCACTTTTTCATAACTTCACAAATCAAAGTATCCTAAGTATAAAAATTGGTAATAAGAAGCAAAAATTGAGAGAAATATAGGAAAAGTACACCATGTGGTATGCCCATGTCACAAAAATAGTATATGGTAGTAATAATAATAATAACATAAAATTAACTTTGTTAATTGTGCTCCACATGAATGTACCAATAGTTTCATTAGAGAAAAAAAAAATTGTTTGTGTGTACATTACTTTTCCCCTTCATCCAATGCAACTAAGCAAACAAATACCACTAAGCACATCTCAAGTTGGATTGATTGTAATTATGATGACACTTATGTGTCATTTCTTTACTTATTTGCACTTCACATTGCCTTGAATGACAACAATAAAATACTTGCTATGAAGATTGCATAGGCAATCTCCATAGCTTTTTTATATTTTCAAACTCGGTTTCATAATCACAAAATTGTCAGCTTAGTATTGCAGATCACCTGCGCAATTACAAGGACAAAATTAGAGAAAACATGTAATTGGGGATAAAAGAAAGTAAGGACATCCACAAAAAGTAAATTTTTTATTCCAATGTGCACGATAAAGAAAATTATTGCTTAACTATGTCCATGAATATCCCTACATGAACCAAGGCATCCAAGTTTTGAATAAATATATATAACCAAACTTTAGAAGAAGTATACAAATCATTGGCTTCAAGTGATGGAAGGACAATTAATACTTGTTTTCATTAATAAATGTAATCTTTACTTTAATGGTTAATGGGACAATGAACCATGAGACTACTTGAGAACCAACTAAGTCATCGATTAAGAAGAATTCATGAAATGAACTTTTTCACTCTTTGCAAATTTAATAAATAATATTTTAAGTGTCTTTTCTATTCCTAAGACTTGCATTCAAGAATTTGAAATATGCCATTCACCTTTTGATTTTGGGTCATTAACACAAGAAAGTAGACATGAGGTCTAATATAATGAAAAATGTTCACAAACATAAACACTAGGCATACTTAAAGAAACTAAAATTAAAATAATAATAATAATTAATAACTAAATTGATGTATAGTGCACATGATTCAATTATGTCTTACTAATTTTTATTTGCATGCTTTTTAATATGTTCTTTCTTTATGTATATGTATTGAAACTCAAATTTGTATCTATGGTAGGCAATTGCTAATGAGTAACCATTCGCTTGTATTATATTACATGCAAGTTTCTCATGGTTATTGCAACAAGGTGATGTCGTTAATCTTACAAAAAAAAAAAAACACTCATAATTTCTCTACTCATTATATAAAGTATAACCACTCTTTAATATAAATGTAATATTTACTTAAATGGTTACTAGGAAAATGATGAGATTACTTGTGAACTAAGGCATTAGTTATGAAGAATTTAACAAATGAACTTTTCCACTCATAATAAATTTAATACCTAATATTTTGAGTATCTTTTCCAATATTTGGATTAAATAATAATTAAAAAATCTGTGATTTTAAAGCTAAAAAAGGTTAGAAATGCATGATAAATGTGCCATGTGACACATATGTGATATATATATATATTTAATGGCATACAACACAATAAACACAATAATCAAATTTTTTCAATAAGTGGGACGCAACAAAATAAACACAGTAAGCAAATTTTTATTTTAGATGAAAGGGGTGATTACATAAAGGGAAGGAAAATAAATTACAAGAGAGAGGGTGTGTGAGAGAAAATAGATTAGAGGAGGAGAAATACTAAATATATAGGGAGATAGTTTTTAGGGAGTTCCAAAAACTTGATTTTGATTCAAGTTAGAACTCCTTTTATAGGGGTTTGTAAAGTTGGTAGCTTTAAGCACTCTTTGTTGAGGTGTTTGGTGTTGCCAAAAGTTATTTTGGATCCTTGTGAGTTGGTAGTCATAAGCATTTTGTTTAGGGCTCCATCAAAAATTGTTTTGGATTTTTTTAGAGCTGGCAATTCTGAGCTCTTTGTCTAGGTCTCCACCAAAAGTTGTTTTGGATTTTTGTAGAATTGGTAGTCATAAGCACTTTGTTTGGGTTTCCATCGCTTTTTTTTTTTGGATTTTTATAGAGCTAATAGTCAAAAGCACTTTTATTTTATTTGGGAAAAAAAATCCCAAAACAGTCATCCTTATTGTCTTGGAGGAGATTGATGTTTGGCTCACTTGCGTTCAACTAGGCCATAGAGTCATGGTCCAAAGAGTGTTTTGATTATAACAACTATTGCATTATTGCAAAATATTGATCTTCAATTTAGGTTGTGGCTAATAGAGTGATTACATGAGACTTTTGGGTTAGAAAAGAGTTGTTTGAAGGTTAAGATTATAATGTGTTTTGTATATTGTCTATTAATTCTTGGATAGAGGGTTTCAAAATTTTATCATGAATTTTGGATGAATCCCACCACTTGATTTTGAATTTTTTAGCAATTATGTGAGTATTGTCTTGGGTTTCTAAATGAAAATACCAAGTTAGTACCTAGGGTAGAAAAAAATTTTGTAGAGTAAAGGAAAAGAAAAGGAAATATTTTTTTTTATTTGGGGAGGATTCATATTTGGTTTTGAACAAGTCATAGTGGATGAGGATATTTGGGGAGGAACCAAAATAGTTCCACTATTGTTTGAACTAGTTAGGAATTTTTGTAGGGTTAGTTTTTGTATCAAAATATAATAACTATGAATGACTAACCTTATGATTTTGAATAAAAAAAGTATTATACTAGGCTTGTTAACAATCCCTTCTATTGTTGGTAGTTCTAATCATAATAGTTTGATTGTCAAATTCACCATCTTCTACATCATCTTTATGGTCATAGGCTCATCTCAATTGCCTTCTTACTTTAGGAGCCTCATAGTCCCCATGCCTCCTTTACAACTTTGCTATTGTATTATCTTACTCCTCCATCCTCTCCCTCATATCATTAAATCTAGTATTCATTCGCTCAAATTGTTATTGCATAACTTTGATAATGAAAGATATATCACTAACTCCCTTCTGAGCTTCACCTTTGTCTATAGAAGTCATATTATTACTTCTGTACAAAATGATTAGGATACCTCAAAGAACATTCCCTTACGTGTTTCACTTAAAAGCAAAGGTGTCACACTCCCTCCTGTTTGGTGAAAAATTGAACTAATTGGAGAACAAGGAGTCAAAAAAAAAAAAAGATATCAAAGCAAACAAATTTAATGAACTAAACTCACAAAAATTAGTATATGAGGGTTAAATCTAGAGGACAAACTTGGATGACATAACAAGAAAATAGATGATATAATTGGAGTTGAGTAAGAAAATTATATTATTATTATGGCCAATGTGACCAAACTGTATTAAAGACCCTTTTGCTTGATGAAATTAGATGGATTCCTAGTACAAATGGTGTATAGACTTGCTTCTTGCAATGAATATAATGTGAGGAGCTAAAGTTAATTACTCAAGTATTAAGAAAAATATTAGCAATAGTATTATGCATTCATATATTTGAAGGTGATTTGTTAAGTAAAAAATTCCTCTTACGAATAGATTATAATATGAAACACATTTACAGTTCCATTTGTATATTATGAGTGAAATGTCATGCCATTTGGATCAAAAAATGCAACTTCTGAATATCAAGAGATTATGAACAAAATATTTAAAACATACTCAACATTTTTCATTTTTTATATTAATTATGAATTGGTGTTCTCTAATACTATCAAATAACATTTTAAACATTTAAATCTCTTTCTAAAGGTTATAGAAAAGGTGAGTTTAGTCGCATATATTTAAAATATGAAGTTACATTAAAACAAGGTCAGATTCTTTGGACACTTTATAAAGAGTGGAACTATAGTTCCCATTGGTCGAGCAATTCAATTTGTTGGGGGCAAAATGTTACCTTAATTATCATTTTTTTGTGAACATGGTACTTCAATGCCTACTAAAGCTTTGTTAGGATGAAATGTGGAGAGAACCTTAATATTCAAAAAATAAATTTAAAATACTTGTGGAAAAACTAATCATCATCAAAGACATTTCTGCTTGATGAAATTAGATGGATTCCTAGTACCGAAGGTGTATAAACATGTTAGTTGCAATGAATATAATGTGAGGAGCTAGAGTTAAATAATCAAGTATTAAGAAAAATATTTGCAATAGTATTATGTATTCAAATATTTGAAAGTGATTTGTTAAGTCAAAAATTCCTCCTACAAAGTGATTAAAATATGACACATATTTACACTTCCATTTCTACATTCTGAATGAAAGCTAATGACATTTGGATTAAAAAATGCATCTTGTGAATATCAAAAGATTATGAACAAAATTTTAAAAACATACTCAACATTTGTGATTTTCTATATAAATGATGTATTGGTGTTCTCTAATACAATCAAATAGCATTTAAACATTTAAATCTCTTTCTAAAGGTTATAGAAAAGGCGAGTGTAGTATTATTTATTAAAATAGGAAGTTACTTTAAATTAAGGTCAGATTCTTTCGACACTTCATAAAGAGTGGAACTATAATTCCCATAGGTCATGCGATTCAATTTGTTGGGGGCAAAATGTTACCTTAATTATCACCTTTTGTGAACAAGGTATTTCAATTCCAGCTAAAGCCTTGTTAAGATGGAATGTGGACACAACCTTATTATTGAAAAATTAAATATAAAATACTTGTAGAAAAACTAATCATCATCAAAGACCCTTTTGCTTAATGAAAATTATATGGATTCCTAGTACCAATGGTGTATAGACTTACTTGTTGCAATGAATATAATGTGAAAAGCTAGAGTTAATTACTTAAGTATTAAGAAAAATATTAGCAATAGTATTATGCATTCATTTATTTGAAGGTGATTTGTTAAGTAAAAAATTCCTCCTACGAATGGATTATAATATAAAACACATTTATAGTTCCATTTGTATATTATGAGTGAAATGTCACGCCATCTGGATCAAAAAATGCAACTTCTGAATATTAAGAGATTATGAACAAAATATTTAAAGCATATTCAACATTTGTGCTTTTTTATATTAATGATGTATTGGTGTTCTCTAATACTATCAAATAACATTTTAAACATTTAAATCTCTTTCTAAAGGTTATAGAAAAGGTGAGTTTAGTTATATCTATTTGAAATATGAAGTTACATTAAAATAAGGTTAGATTCTTTGGACACTTTATAAAGAGTGGAACTATAGTTCCCATTGGTCGAGCAATTCAATTTGTTGGGGGCAAAATGTTACCTTAATTATCATTTTTTGTGAACATGGTATTTCAATGCCTACTAAAGCCTTGTTAGGATGGAATGTGGAGAGAACCTCATTATTCAAAAAATAAATTTAAAATACTTATGGAAAAACTAATTATCATCAAAGACCTTTTTACTTGATGAAATTAGATGGATTCCTAGTACCAAAGGTGTATAAACGTACTTGTTGCACTAAATATAATGTGAGGAACTAGAGTTAATTATCGAGTATTAAAAAAAATATTAGCAATAGTATTATGGATTCAAATATTTGAAACTGATTTGTTAAGTCAAAAATTCCTCCTATGAATTGTTTATAATGTGAAATGCATTTATAGTTCCATTTGTATATTATGAATGAAATGTAACTCCATTTGGCCTAAAAAATGCAACTTTTGAATATCAAAAGATTATGAACAAACTATTAAAAACTTATTCAACATTTGTGATTTATTATATTACTAATGTATTTGTATTCTTTAATAATATCAAATAACATTTGAAACATTGAAATCTCTTTCTAAAGGTTATAGAAAAGGCAAGTTTAGTAATATTTATTAAAAGATGAAGTTACTTAAAATTAAGGTTAGATTCTTTGGACACTTCATTAAGAGTGGAACTATAGTTCCCATTGATTAAGCAATTGAATTTTTTTTGGGGAGAAAATGTTATATTAATTATCTTTTTTTTTGTGGAATTAAATATAAGGTACTTGTAGAAAAAGTAATTGTCTTCAAAGACCCTTTTCCTTGACCAAATTATATGGATTCTTGGTACCAATGGTGTATAGCCATTCTTGTTGGAATAAATATAATATGAGGAGTTAGAGTTAATTACTCCAAGATTAAAAAATATATATATATATATATTAGAAATAGTATTATGTATTCAAATATTTGAAAGTGACTTGTTAAGTGAAAAGTTCCTCCTACAAATTGATTACAATATCAATCACATTTACAGTTCCATTTGTATATTATAAATGAAATGCAATGTCATTTGCACTAAAAAATGCAACTTTTGAATATCAAAAGATTATGAACAAAATATTTAAAACTTATTCAACATTTGTGATTTTTTATATTAATGATGTATTGGTGTTATCTAATACTATCAAATAACATTTTAAACATTTAAATCTCTTTCTAAAGGTTATAAAAAAGGCAAGTTTAGTAGTATCTATTAAACAGATGAAGTTACTTCAAATTAAGGCCAAATTCTTTGGACATTTCATAAAAAGTAGAACTATAGTTCCCATTGATCGAGCAATTGAATTTGTTGGGGCCAAAATGTTATTTTAATTATCGTTTTTTGTGAATGAGGTATTTCAATGCCAGCTAAAGCCTTGTTAGGATGGCATATGGAGACAATCTCATTATTTAACAATTAAATATAAAATACTTGTAGAAAAACTAATCATCATCAAAAACCCTTTTGTTTGATGAAATTAGATGAATTCCTAGTATTGAAGGTATATAGATGTACTTGTTGCAATGGATATAATGTAAGGAGGTAGAGTTAATTACTCAAGTATTAAAAAAGTATTAGCAATAGTATTATGCATTCAAATATTTGAAATTTGAAAGTGATTTATTAAGTCAAAAATTCCCTATACGAATTAATTTTAATATGCAATGCATTTATAGTTCCATTTGTATATTATGAATGAAATGTAACACCATTTGGATTAAAAAATGCAACTTCTGAATATCAAAAGATTATGAACAAAATATTTAAAACTTATTCAACATTTGTGATTTATTATATTAATGATGTATTAGTGTTCTTTAATAATATCAAATAACATTTGAAACCTTTAAATCTCTTTCTAAGGGTTATAGAAAAATTTTCTTTAAAAATTTCCAAAAAAATTCTTCTTTTATTTTCTTAAGGTGCAAGATCACTATAAAAAGTATCCAAATCCTTTCAAAAAAATTTTTGAAAAAATTCAATTTTCACTTATTGGTGCATAGGATTACGATTACTGTAAAAAGTATCCAAATCCTTTTAAAAAATTTTCCTAAAAAATTCCCCTTTCATTTTTTGGTGTGTAGAACATTGTAAAAAGTATCTAAATCCTTTCAAACATTTTCAAAGAATTTCCTTTCACTTTTTGGTGTATTGAGTTACCATAAAAAGCATCTTAATGTTCTCAAAAAAATGCAAAAAATTCCATTTTAACTTTTGGGTGCACTAGATCACCATTAAAAGTATTCAAAAGAATTCAAAAACTCTAGAAAAATTTATCCTTTTTATAGCCTATCCAAATTCTTGAAATCATAATAAGTGTGCCTTTATGACAAATCATTAGAAAAAAAAGTAGAGAGAGAGAGAGAAAGAGAGAGAAATAATGTATCTATAGGAAAGGCATATCAATAACAAGTGACTAGTTGTATTATTGCTTGTGATGACATTTTAGGGTGCTTATGACCTTTGCCAAAATATAATTGTGCTCTTAAACCATGATGAATCCTAATAAAGCAAACCAAGTTACTCACAATGTTCCAATCACTCCTAAACTGATTGGTGGTGACTTTGAATTTAATATACATACATTACAATGCCTTGGCCTTTTTTATGATTAAAAGCACTAAATGTCCTACCCTCCTCCGCATCTGCCAAGCTTCCTTCACCAGAAACCCATCATGATAGCATGGTGACTCTAGTAGGGACTTTCTTGAGAGACAAGCTACTTTAACTTGTTTTTATTTTGTGCTTTCATTTATTTTCTGCTTGACATTTTATTTATTTATCTTTATCTCATTCTAATATTTATGATTATCATTTGTATTGTAACCTTAATTACACACACTCATAAAACCCTTGTACACATCCTTTGTATAGCCTATGGCTTTTATGTAAGATAGTTTTAAAATCTCTCATTCAAACTAATAACTCTTGCTTGAGCCTCCATTGGTAAGGAAGGGAATGTTCTAGGAACCTTTGGCCTAGTTTAGATCTATTAAACCACACACCTTATTATCATACTGTTAGAGACATCCACTTATTAAATTCATTCCTTATAGGATAGGAAGTCCAAGGCATCTTTACCCAATTCATTCCATTATACATCATTTCATTCTATTTATAGTTTTATCTATAATACTTTACAATTCATGCTTTAATTTTGTAGGCCTTGTACTAACATATTTCCTGATGTCAAAAATTTTTCCAACACCTTTCATTTACTCTTAATTAACAATGCACCCCTCTTTAGGACAAATGATAGCTGCACAAAATGTATGCACCTGATGTCACTCCAGCACATTACCTTATTCACACTACTTTTGGTGAAGTTAAAAATATTCTTAAATTAAAAGACGAAGTGACAAGAAGAACTAAGCATTCCATGAAATAAAAATTGACCTTTTACAAGAGAAGTCAAGGCCATCAAAGGAGATAATGTTTGCACTCTCCTAAGTGCATCAACCTTTTTTTTGGTTTAAAATTGAAGACTCCAAATTTTAAAAGTATGATGACATGGGACCACATGCAAACCACTTGACCATATATATTCAAAAGATGCCAACATAAGCTCACAATGAAAAACTCTTAGTGCATTACTTTCAAGACAATCTCATGGGTATGGCCTCCCATTCTACATCAAATAAGACTAAAAAATTGTCATAAATTGGAAAGAGCTAGTGGTTGCCTTTAAGACTAAGTTTAAGCATATCTCTATGGTAGAACCTACTCATATAGATCTTTAAGCAAGGGAAAAGCCAGAAGAGACTTTCCAATAAGAATTTAGAGATGGTGGGTGGAAGGATTCAAAGGATGCAAGAGGTTTATTGCACATTCCAGAAAGCCCAATAACATGAGTTAGAGCCAAAAAAGATGAAAGAAGTACTAAATGGGCTGATTGAGGACATTCAAACTAACTCAGCCTCAAATGGTGCGAATTCAAACTTGGAAGATAGTCAAGGTCTTATTAATATGATTTGAGTACTTAATGGGCTAGGATTAAGTAATAACATTCACTACTAAATAGTAGTTTATCCTAAATAAGTGATTGTATAAAAGTGAGTTTCTTGTGTAGAAATTTGTCCTATATAAGAATTCTTCCTAAATAAAGATTTGTCCTAAATAGGAATTTATGCCTCTTTAGGATTGCTATCTTAGCTTATAAATAGGTACCTCCTTGTAAGCTCTAGAAGATCAGACAACTTTGAGAGAAATAAAAAGTAAGGGCTTTCTCCTTTGGTTATTTAGAGAACTAAAGAACTTATCAAGAAGTACCCTTTTTGTACCATTTAACTTGACTTATCACTCCCAATTCCTTTCTTTTCTAGAGTGTGGCATCCATATCTTTCTTAAATACCTTAAGTTTGTGTTCCGTTGAATGTTGGGTCTAAGATTGTGTTATTACAGTATAATTTAGCTTTCTTAGATATTCTTTGATTCCTTATGTATGTTGGGTCCCTAAGTCATGTCTTTTGGGGTTTTCTACGTTAGTTGGTATCAAAGCTAGACTCTAAATTAGGTTGAATCAACTAATTTTTCAATTTGTTACCTTGCAATTTATTTATTTCTATTTGATTTGCCTGTTAAGCACATTGCCATTGAAATTTGCTATTTTGTCCATTTGCAACCCTTCTCACTTTGCTTGTTTGTTTGAGATCATAACTATCAAAAACATGCTAATTTTAATTCCAATTGTTGTCTTTAAGTATTCTACTATTTTTTTGTTGAGCGAAAAAAAGAAAAAAAAAGAAGAAAAAAAAAGGAATGAAAAAAAAAGAACCAAAAAGAAAGCATCAAATTCAAGTTATTGATAAAACTTAAACAATTTGGTTATATTGGCAATAATAATAATATGTTTTTCTTACTCAACTCTAATTCTACCATTATTTTCTTATTATGTCATTCAAGTTTGTCATCTAGGTTTAACTCCCTATCCTGATTTTTGTGAGTTTAGTTCATTAAATTCATTTGCCTCGATATCCTTTTTCATTTTTTTTGACTCCTTGTTCTCCAATTTGTTCAATTTTATGCCATTTATCTTATTTTGTTTAAAATCAATTCTCTTGATTTAGTTTGTTTAGTTCTTTAAAGAGTTGAAAAGGAAAATTCAAGTGGTAAAAGGCAAAGTGCAAATTCATATTAAGAAAAAGCTGTAAAAAGTGTAAACATAAGAGACTGTGACACCTCTTTTTTTGAGTGAAATACGTAAGAGAATGTTCAGTGAGGTTTCCTAATCATTTTGTGCAGAAGTAATACTATGACTTCCATAGACAAAGGTGCAGCTCAGAAAGGAGTTTGTGATGTGTCCTTCATGATCAAAGCTATGCAACAACAATTTGAGCTCATGAATACTAGATTTGATGATATGAGGGAGAGGATGGAGGAGCAAACTAATACAATAACAAAGTTACAAAGGAAGCATGGGCAATATAAGGCTCCTAAAGTAAGAAGGCAATTGAGATGTGCCTATGACCATAAAGATGACGAATTTAATGATTAAACTTCTATGGTTAGAATTGCCAATAATAGAAGGGATCAGGGAGATTTTGGGAGGCAAGGCACCTATGATCATGATTTGGCAGTATTAAAATGACAATTCCTCCACTCCAAGGTAAGAATGATCTTAATGCATAGCCAAAATAGGAGAATAAGGTTGAATTGGTTTTTTATTGCCATAACTATTTTAAGGAGAAAACACTAAAGCTTGCTGCTGTTAAATTTACTGATTATACTATTATTTGGTAGGATCAACTTGCTTTGACTATGAGAAGGAATTGTGAGTAGCCTATTGATACATAGGAAGAGATAAAGGCTATCATAAGGAGGAGGTTTGTCCCTAATTACTATTATAGGGAGTTGTACCAATGGCTGCAAGGGCTCACTTAGGGTAATAAAAGTGTGAAGGACTACCATAAGGAGATAGAGATTGTCATGATTAGAGTGAATGTAGAAGAAGATAAAGAGGTGACCAAGGCTCAATTTTTATAAGGGCTAAATAGAGACATAGTCAACGTGGTTGAATTGCAACACTACATGGAATAAAAGACATGATGCACATGGCAATGAAAGTTAAAAGACAACTTAAATGAAAGGGTTCTATATGATTTGGGCATAATTTGAGTTCTACCTTATCTAGGAAGCCGAATTAGAGTAAAAGGGATGAGAAGGTCGATTACGAGTCCAAAGCTGAGCTATCCAAGAGCAAGAATGTGGGTTCTAACAAGGAGGCAGGTAATTCTAACCCTTAACCAAGTAGAAATAAAGATGTTAAATATTTTAAATGTTTAGACAGGGGTCACATTACATCTCAATGTCCAAATAAGAATGCAATGATCTTGAGAGGTAATGGTGATGTTGAAATTACAAGTGAATCATATGATAATTCTGTGCCATCATTCGAGGGTGAAAATGATGGACAAGAGTACCTAGTTAATGAAGTAGCTCTTGTCACAAGGCGAGCATTAAATATGTAAGTGAAGGAAGAAAATGAGGTGCAACAAGATAATAACTTTTAGATAAGGTGTCTCATCAAAGATAAGCACCTTTGCTTTCTATTTCACTCAAAGTTGTCTGATTTCCAGAGCTTACAAGGGGTGCCTATTTATAGGCTAAGATGGCAATCCTAAAGAGGCAAATTCAACTTATCTTTGATGAGACACCTTGTCTAGGATGCTTCATAGTAGGTAAATTCAACTTCTCAACCATAGTTGTGCTAGCAACATTAGTGTAACTCCCACCATCAATAATCATACTACATACCTTATCTTTGATGAGACACCTCGTTTAGAAGATATTATCTCGTTGCACCTCATTTTCTTCCTTTACTTGCACATTCAATGCTCGCCTTATGATGAGAGCTACTTCATTAATTGGATACTTCTCTCCACCACTTTCACCCTTTATTGATGGCACAGAATCATCATCTTCATAGTCATAGGCACGTTTCAATTGCCTTCTTGCTTTAGGAGCCTCATGTTCTTCGTACCTCTTTTGCAACTCTGATATTGTATTAGCTTGCTCCTCCATTCTATCTCTCATATCATCAAATCTGGTATTCATGTGCTCAAATTGTTGTTGCATAGCATTGATCATGAAGGACATGTCAACAGCTCCCTCCTGAACAGCACCTTTGCTTTTTGAAGTCATATTATTTTTTTTCTGATTTAGAGTCAGGCTCTGATACCAACTGATGTGGAAAACCCCAAAAAGACGTGGCTTAGGGACCTAACACACACAATGAATCAAAGAACAACCAGGAAAGCTAAATTAGAGTTTAATAACAGAAACCCTAGACCTAATATTCGAAGGAACACAAACTTAGGGTATTCAAGAAGGATATGGATGCCACACTCCATAAAAGAAAGGAATTGGGAGTGATAAGTTGATTTGAACTTCACAAGAAGAAATACCTCTTGATAAGTTCTTTAGTTCTCAAAGAACCGAGGGAGAAAAACCCTTACTTTCTATTTCACTCAAAGTTGTCTGATTTCCAGAGCTTACAAGGGGTGCCTATTTATAGGCTAAGATGGCAATCCTAAAGAGGCAAAATTCCTACTTAGGAGAAATCCTTATTTTGGAGGAATTTTCGGACTAATTCCAGCAGATACAATTAACTACTATTTAGGAGTGAATGCTATCACTTAGTCTGACCCATTAAATAGTCCAATTATATTAATTAGGCTTGGACTCTCTTTAAAACTTGAATTTGCACCATTTGAAGCTTGGTTGGCCTAAATGTCATGAATCAACCCATTCAGTGCTTCTTTAATCTTTTTGGCTTTAGCTCGTGTTATTGGGCCTTCTAGAATGTGCAATGGACCTCTTGCATCCATTGAAGCTCTAGCTCGTGTAATTGGGCCTTCTGGCATGTGTAATGGACCTCTTGCATCCATTGAAGCTCTATCTTGTGTTATTAGGTCTTCTGGAACGTGCAATGGACTTCTTGCATCTATTGAACCTCTAGCTTGTGTTATTGGGCCTTCTGGAATGTGCAATGGACCTTTTGGATCTATTGAAGCCTTCCACCCATTACCTCCATGATTCTTATCACTAAGTATGGTTTGTATGAATGACTTGTTATGCCATTTGGTCTTATTAATGCTCTAAACACTTTTATGCGACTAATGAATCATGTTTTTATGTCCATTCATTGATAAATTTAAGGTTGTAGATTTGATGATATTTTGGTCTACAATAAAAGCTTAGAAAAGCATTTTGATCATTTACATTCTATTTTAATGGTTTTATGTTCTAAGAAATTGTATGCAAATTTGAAGAAATGTTCCTTTATAGTAATTAGATCACATTTCTTGGCTATATTATGAGTGCTAAAGGTATTGAGGTTAACAAGGAAAAAGTTAGGGCAATTCGTGATTGGCTTACACCTAAGTCAATTAGTGATGTGCATAGCTTTCATGGTCTAGCTAGTTTCTATAGACACTTTGTTAGGGACTTTAGCACCATTGCTGCATCACTAACTTAAGTTATAAAAAAGAACATGAGTTTTAAGGGGGGTAATGATCAAAACAAGACTTTTAATTGCATTAAGGAAAAATTCAATTCTACGTCATTACTTACTTTACCTAACTTTGCAAAAAATTTTGAGATTGAGTGTGATGCATAAGGGATTGGCATTGGAGCTGTTTTGATGCAGGAAAGGTGCCCATTGCCTACTATAGTGAAAAGTTAAGTGGAGTAAGTCTCAATTATCCTACTTATGATAAAGAGATGTATGCATTGGTATAGGTTTTGGAGACATGGCAACATTACCTTTGGCCTAAGGAGTTTGTCATCCATACCAACCATGAATCCTTGAAGCACTTAAAGGGACAAGGAAAGTTAAATAAAAACATGCCAAGTGGATCAAATTCATTGAGACCTTGTCCTACATAATCAAATATAAACAAGGTAAGGAAAATGTGGTAGCTAATGCATTATCTCGCAGGTATGCCCTTATCTTTATAGTTATAGCAAAATTATTAGGATTTGAATATATTAAAGATTTATATATAGAAAATCCTAACTTTGCTAATGTGTATGGAGCATGTGAGAAGTTAGCCTTTGAGAAGTTTTATAAGCATAAGGGTTTTCCTATTTAGGGAAAATCATTTATGTGTGCCTCTGAGCTCTTTGAGGGAGTTGGTTATGAGAGAAGCTCATAAGGGTGGTCTAATGGGTCATTTTAGAGTTAGGAAAACCCTAAATGTCCTAATTGAATATTTCTTTTGGCCATACATGAAACGGGATGTTAAGAGGGTATGTGAGAGATGCATAACATGCAAACAGGCTAAATCTAGAGTTTTATCCTATGACTTGTATACCCTCTTACCTATAATTAGCCATCCCTAAGTTGATTTATCTATGAACTTTGTATTAAGGTTGTCATGATCTAAAAGGGGTTAGGATTCTGTATTTGTTGTTGGTGATAAATTTTCAAAGATGGCACACTTCATCCTAAGTCATAAAATTGATGATGAAAGCAATGTAACTGACTTATTCTTTAGAAAAGTAGTACATTTGCAGGACATGCCATGGAGCATTGTTCTAGATCAGGATATAAAGTTTTTAAGCTACTTTTAGAAGACTTTGAGGGTTAAGTTAGGTACTAAACTATTGTTTTCAACTACTTATCATTCACAAATTGATGGGCAAACTGAGGTGGTTAATTGAACTCTTTCAACTCTTTTGTGTGTTATTAGTTGAATGAATTTGAAAATATGGGAAGATTATTTACCACATGTCAAGTTTGCATATAATAGGAGTGTTTACTCTGCTACTAGTTACTCTTTATTTGAAATTGTATATGGTTTTAATCTATTGACTCCTTTGGATTTGGTATCTATACCTATCGATGAGTATGGTAGTTTAGATGGTGAACACAAGGCTGATATTGTAAAGAAATTGCATGAGAAGTTGCAACAACATATTGAAAAATGAACTGACTAATAAGTATCCCGCGTCAACAAAGGGCGAAAGAAGGTAGTGTTTGAACCTGGTGATTGGCTTTGGGTGTATATGCACAAGCAATGGTTCATAGTTTAGAGGCATTCAAAGCTACAATTTAAAAGAGATGGTCCATTTCAAGTTGTAGTACAAATTAATGACAATACTTATAAGTTGGACCTGTTGGACCTCCTTAGTAAGTATAATATGAATGCAACATTTAATGTTTTTGATCTTTCCATTTTTGATTTAGGTGATGATTTAAGGATGAATCCTTTCGAAGAGAGGGGGAATGATGAGAAGAACCTTATAGATGGTGGGTGGAAGGCTTCAAAGGATGCAAGAGGTCCATTGCACATTCTAGAAGGCTCAATAACACGAGTTAGAGCCAAAAAGATGAAAGAAGCAATAAATGGGTTGATTGAGGACATTTAAGCCAACTCAGCCTCAAATGGTGTGAATTTAAGCTTGGAAGAGAGTTAAGATCTTATTAATATGATAGGAGTACTTAATGGGCTAGGATTAAGTAATAGCATTCATTCCTAAAGTTTATCCTAAATAAGTGATTGTATAAAAGTGAGTTTCCTATGTAAGAATTTGTCCTAGATAGAAATTCTTCCTAAATAAAGATTTGTCCTAAATAGGAATTTATGCCTTTTTAGGATTGCTATCTTAGCATATAAATAGACACCTCCTTGTAAGCTCTAAAAGATCAAACAACTTTAAGAGAAGTAAAAAGTAAGGGCTTTCTCCTTTGGTTCTTTAGAGAACTAAAGAACTTATCAAAAAAGTACCTCTTCTTATGGTGTTCAACTTGACTTATCACTCCCAATTCCTTTCTTTTCTAGAGTATGACATCCATATCCTTTGAATGTTGGGTCTAAGGTTGTGTTATTACAGTATAATTTAGCTTTTTTGGATATTCTTTGATTCCTTATATGTGTTAGGTCCTTAAGCCACGTCTTTTAGGGTTTTTTTGCATCACTTTCAAGCAATATACATAATAATGACACAATATAATTGTCTAGGTCTAACCTCTAATACTAGAAAAAGAATTGTTTCCACTTTCCTGAACACCTTGAAACCCTATTACTATAAAAAGATGGTAGGAAATGGATCAGGAAGCGTTATAGATTTGGTGATTATAGGAGAAAGAATTAACAAGGGCATATGAAAGTGTAAAATTTTTGATATTGTTATTGACTCTACAACATCTAAGAAAATTAGTGTGACCAAAAAGAAGGAATATGAGGTCCAAGTGATTGAATATGATAGTCAGTTAAGACCATATCCTGTTTACTAGTCATTCAGCAACTTATAAGAGCTATTTAATCCTCACTAATCATATCAATCTCATAGCATGTTAGCCCTATTTTCATACCAAAATCCTTAACCATGACCTTCTCAACCAAATCTTTGTGAGTTAGCATCTTTGAGTAATCAAGTTGACCCTAAAAGGCAAAAAAGAAGGAAATTTGACCCTATATTAATGCTTTATTCTGAGTTGCTACCTTAGCTTATTTAAAACAAATTGGTTACCATTATAGCTAAGGAAAAACTAAAACCACCTTGTTTTAACTAGTATGATGCTAATGCTAAGTGCAAGAACCATGGTGGACAAACTGGACATTTAACTGACAATTATTGGACCTTTAAACATAAAGTCTAAGAGTTAAGGGATAGAGGATGGACTGACTTTTCAAAAACTAAGAGGAAGCCTAAAGTCAATGCTAATTCCTTTCCCAATTATAAGGTTATGAATCAAATTAAGGAGTGCTTACATGATGATTACAGATGACCAAATTCTAGTTTCCTCAAAATTAGCATGGTAAAGGTTAGGGCACTAGCTCGTAGGTGCCCACCCTTTTGATATCAAAGAAACTCAATACCACCCAAAATATTTCTCTTACCCACTCAGGTCTCACCTTCTCCTCTAACACTTTATTACCCTTTATTGGAATGGCAAGGTAATCTAGTGAGACAATAATTGTTAAGTAGACTTCATGATTAAGCATTGACATTAGAGTCAATGCTTACAATAACCTCCAACATCACAAGAGTTAGGGGTATCACTTGAACTAGGAGATGTTACACTTCATAATGCATGTAAAAGCTTAAGTAAAGAAAAGAGAAAACCATTGTGATCTTAAATGATGTTAAAGAAATCCCTTTTCAAAATATGAATCACATAGAGTCATCCAATAAGTAAAACCCAAAACCTAGGGAAATCATTATTGATAAAGAAGATGGATTGCTCCTTAAATATATTAAACAAAGTGAGTACAGTGTGGTTGAGCAACTCAATTGAACCCTAACCAAAATCTTAATCCTCTCTTTATTAATGAACTCTGGGTTTCATCAAAGATCTTTGCTACATATTCTCAAGTAGGCATATATCTTAGTTGACATTTCTTTAGCCATTTTTGAGCATATTGTCAATAATATCATGACATGAAATTGCATTAAATTCTTGGATGAAGAAATTGTAGTTGAGTGGCATAACCATACCAAGACATTGTACATTTTGGTCATCTTTAATGGTTGCAACATGTCTTGTGTAATCATTAAAAAAATTCAAGAGATGTTCCTATTAGAACAAAATCCTAAAGATCCATTGTCCTTTAGTAAGAAAGAAATTATGGAAATTAATAAAATGACTTTTAATGAAGCACCTACAAAATTGTATTACCAAGACACAAAATTTATACTAATTTACCTTATTACCAATCATTTTATTGGTTCAGCTACTTTACTGGTTGACAAAAAGCTACGAGCAACTTATTAATTTAAGATGTTTGGACTTATCCTAGTTCAAGTGGTATAAAGACATTTTCTTTTTAAAATTTTTTACTAGAGAAGATAGTCAAAGTATTTTTTGGAAAGAAAAGTTTTTATTTGGGTTATCATTAGTCTATCTATAAATTTGTAAATTTGTGTGTGTTGCATACTGAATGGTATCAGAGCCAAAACCTAAGGGGTGAGGTATCTATTGTTTTAAGTTGTTATTCCATATCCTATAAAGTTGATCTTCTAAGTAGTCTTAAAGGTCTGAATTTACCTGTGATTCATTTTTGAAACCCTAAGTTGCATTGCCTTTGTATCTATTGTTGTTGTGTTAGAATGTTAAGGTTATGGAATAAAGCATCGATAGTGATATGATGAGTCATGGATAGGTTAAGGACAAATAGACTATTTAGGAGTAATAGTTTAGTTAGGGATAGTAGTAGTAGTAGTAGATTTTCAAAAAATAAAATAATAATAATTAATGAAAACTTAGATAATAATTATTTGCCAAAATTAGACTTTGCCTTCTTTCTCCTCTTCCTAAGTTTATAAACAAAGAAGTTTCTTTTCAAAAGTTGATTATGTTATAAAAATAGTTGAAAAATATTTGCCCTTAACTCAAGGCTACAATGATTTCTTTTTGTTATATTAGGGGCTTATTAGCTCATACCAACATAAGTATAAGTTTCTTCATATTGGTATGGTTTAGATAGTATTGAAACCTGCTACTAGACTAGGTTCAAATAACTCAAGAATGATTTGTATCAAAGATAAAAGATACAATCGTTTTTGACATGAAATTAGGATATTGGCAAATCTAAATTCATGAAGAAGACAAGTATAAAATGACCTTTACAATTCCATTTGGACATTACAAATGGAATATAATGCCTTTTAAGTTAAAAAATGCACTCTCTAAATTTCAAAAAATCATAAATGAGATATTTAATACTTATACAACATTCATTATAGTGTATATAAATGATGTGTTAGTTTTTTCTAACATGATTGATCAACATTTTAAGCACTTAAAGCTTTTCTTAAAGGTTATTAAGAAAGTAGGTCTTGTTGTATCAACAAGAAAGATGAAGTTATTTCAAACCAAGGTTAGCTTACTTGGTCACTTCATCGAAAATGACACAATTATTCTTATTGATCGAACAATTGAATTTACTTTTAAATTCCCTGATGAAATTAGGGGAAAACAACAATTACAAAGGCTTATGATGCTAAACCTTTATTGGAAAGGCTAAAAAGGAATCCTCCCTAGTAGAAGGATGAACATACATGAGTAGTTGAGGAAATAAATTTAAAATCTAAAGGGCAGCCTTGTTTAGCCTTTTTGCATCCTGATGCGATCAAAAGAGTTGAAATTGATGCATCAGACAAGGGTTATGGAGGAATCTTTAAGCAAAGGATTAACTTAAAAGAACAGTTAGTTTGTTTTACTTCTAGAATCTGGAAAGGAGCTAGAGTTAATTACTCTACTATTAAAAAAGAAATTCTTGCTATTGTGTTATGCATTAAAAAGTTTGAAAATGATTTAATAAATCAAAAGTTTCTTCTAAGAATTGATTGTAAGGCTACAAAAGATATCCTTACTAAAAATGTTAAAAATCTTGCCTCTAAGCAAATTTTTGCAAAATGGCAAGGAATACTTTTTGTAGTTGATTTTGAGATTAAGTTTATTAAAGAAAATTCTAATGTATTATCATATTTCCTAACTCATGAGTTTTTGTAGGGAATTAATCAATGAGTAAAAGGCCATTGGTGCAAAGGCCTCAGTCCCTAGCCAAGTCAGTAAATTCATCGGCTAAAGGAGCAGATACAAGAAAAGAAGTTGATAAACTTTGAGATGATGCTTATGAGTGTGCATTGGATAAATCCATTATATGTCCTTTCATTCCAAAGCATATAGATTTTCTATGTACTATAAAAAATAGCTATACTTAGCTCAGGCCTAATATGGTCACAAAATTCTATCTTAGAGATGATATGTTTCCACAAAACAATGTGAAAGCTTGCTTGTATTATCAACAAATACTTTATGAAATAGGCTTAATGGTTATTAAACCTATTGAAAAAGGCTCATGAAGCAGCTTTAGTTATGGCTTTAGAGATTGGGCTTATGCTAAGTTTAAGGTAAAGAAGATTCTTTACCTAGAAGACTAGCAAAATGATCTCTTTAGCTACCATGAACTAAAAGAATGGTGGAAGGTTAAGACCTTCAATTATTTTGATTATATTGAAGCTTAGGAAAAGGCTTTGATATATGAAAATTAGCAAAAGAAATTTAGTTCATTCAAATACATCTTCCAAATGACCCAAAGAAATTTCCTAATTGGTTTAAAATTTAGTTTTTCAAATGGGGTTTACACCATCTAACTTTGCCCCATAAGGTAAGAACTATTTATGAACAATTTTGTACAGCTAATGAAGAGGTTAAAGACTTATTATTAATATTTGTTGCATGGTATCATGTCCCATGGATTATTAAATGGGATTATGTTGTTATGGCCAAGCAAATGAATGTTTTAGATGTGGACATTAAACATGTTCCATGGCTGGCTAAATTGGTTAAACAGATTAATATCCGTTGGTTAGAAAAGTTTGATTTTTTTAGTGATGGAGTCTACACTGCAAAAGGAGTTGTTTGCATTAATGGACCCAAGGTTCCATCACCAAAGCTGCCTCTAACCACTCCAAAAGAGATACTAAAGGCTTTAATGGTGTCTGTGTCAAAAGAGAGGTTATTGGAAATGATGCCTAACTTGTTCCATATGTCTAAAGAACACTTACAGATGGAACAATGAGAAAGTAGCCAAAGGTACCTCGATAATTAGGATATGATGCAAGATTCCTAGGATCTATATGCATAAAGTGACAACTAGCGGTGGAAGAAAGAAGACAAACCACTTTAATAAAAGTGGACTAAGACATCTCCATCTCTATATTTAATAATTTCTTCCATTTGTCTGTTTACTTGTTTAACAAGTTTAACTACCTTTTCTAAAGTCAATCTATTATGTAATTTAACTTGATCCCCACTTATAATTGTAGGTACTAAAACATTAACTTTTGACCTATTAGTCAAAAGCAACATTGTGGTCCCTTTGTCTACATAATTTGAGGGAATTTCCTCAATTCCTATAACTGTGATATTCATAACCTTATAATATATCTTGTAAATAAGGATCAAAATTTTTTGAAGTTGACATCCTATCAAATCCTTCAGTCTTTATGTCTAAACATAGAGCATTCATTAAATTAAGATTTGACAAGAATAATGTAAAATTTGAAAGGCAACAGAATCAAATAGGTCCATCAATTAAGTTTGATTCAACAACTCCTAGTAAGGAGTCATGGAACTAGTTGTGTCTCTTACCTCAAACATAGATAATAGTTGAGTTATTTAAACCTAATAAAGTAGTAGGTTTTAATACTACTTAAACCATCCTTAAATGGATGAATTTATATTTCTATTGATGAGAACTAATAAGTTCTTGTGATAATAAGAAAAAATTATTATAGCCCTGAGTTAAAAGTAATGCTTTTTTTATAGTTGTAACAACATAATTGGCTTTAGAAAGTAAACTTCCTTATTTATAAAAATAAGAAAAAGAGGAAGAAGGAAGAGTCCAATTTTATAAATAGTTATCTACATTTTTATCAATAATTATTTTTTTATTTCTACTAAAACTATTTATCTTAGAAAGCCAATTTGGTTACCTATCACTACTGTCAACAATTTATGCCACAACTCTTTAATGCCTATCCTCAACTAACATGAGCAGCAGAGGTAATGTGACTTGGGGTTTCAACTATAAATTATAAATAAGATTAAAATTTTAAGCAGTAACTAAGAGATCCTTGGCTTTGATACCATTTCTTCTTGGCAGCACATAGGAATATAGTAAAGAACTAATTTACGGAAAACTCTCTTCTAAGTTTAAATTCGCACCATTTGAAGCTGGGTTGGCCTGAGCATCTTGAATCAGCCCATTTAGTGCTTCTTTAATGTTTCTGGCCCTAGCTCATGTTATTGGGCTTTCTGGAATGTGCAATGGACCTCTTGCATCTATTGAAGCCCTAGCTCATGTTATTGGGCCTTCTAGAATATGTAATGGACCTCTTGCATCAATTGAAGCTCTAACTCGTGTTATTGGGCCTTCTGAAATGTGCAATGGACTTTTTGCATCCTTTGAAGCCTTCCACCCTTCATGTCTACAATTCTCATCATTCCCCCTTTCTTCAAAAAGATTCGTCCTCAAATCATCACCTTGTTTATACTTGATGACGTAGGGAAAGGTCTGAATGAATTTGATCCACTTGGCATGCCTTCTGTTCAACTTTCCTCATACAAGTAGGATAGGAACTACATAATGACCCATGCTTTCCCTCACATATCCTTTGAAAATAAGTTCTTCAACCTATCTTTTATGCTCCTTTGTCTCCTCAGGATTACTCTTATATGCTGGCCGATCTTGGATGGATGCACCAAGGATGAAATCAATTTGATACTCAATTCCTCTCTTAGGTGGCAATCCACTTGGGTCATTGTCATAGAATACACCTTCAAATTCCTGAAATAGAACAACAACAATACTAGGCAAAGATGGCTCAAACTTGTTAGTATTAAAATAAGCCACTTTATACAAAAGTATGATCTTAGGTTGTTTGGCAAAAATTGCTCTTTGTACATCACTTTCTTTTGCATAGGAACTTTCTGTTTTCTTCTCTTTCTCTTGTGTTCTCATGTTTTCTCCTCTTTTTTCTCTTTTTTCCATCTCTCTTTTCTGTTCACTCTCAGTTTTTATCCTTAATTGATCCTTATAAGCTTGTTGAGGTGATAATGGTACAAGAGTGACGGGTTTATCATTCATTACAAAGGAATATTGATTCTTGAATCCATCGTGCATAACTCGTCTGTCAAACTACCATGGCCTTCCTAATAGAATATGGCCTGCTTGCATAGGTACAACATCACATAAAACTTCATCACAGTACCTTCCAATAGAAAATGACACAAGCACTTGCTTATCTACCTTAACTTCACCATTCTCATTCAACCATTGAAGCTTATATGGTTTAGGATGCTTCATAGTAGGTAAATTCAACTTCTCAACCATAGTTGTGCTAGCAACATTAATGGAACTCCCACCATCAATAATCATACTACATACCTTATCCTTGATGAGACATCTCGTTTGAAAGATGTTATCTCGTTGCCCCTCATTTTGTTCTTTCACTTGCACATTCAATGCTCGCCTTGTGATGAGAGCTACTCCATCAGCCGGATACTTCTCTCCATCACTTTCACCCTCTGATGATGGCACAGAATCATCATCTTCGTGGTCATAGGCACGTCTCAATTGCCTTCTAGCTTTAGAAGCCTCATATTCTTCGTGCCTCCTTTACAACTCTGCTATTGTATTAGCTTGCTCCTCCATTCTATCTCTCATATCATCAAATCTGGTATTCATGTGCTCAAATTGTTGTTGCATAGCATTGATCATGAAGGACATGTCAACAGCTCCCTCATGAGCAGCACCTTTGTCTTTTGAAGACATATTATTTTTTTATTTTTTTCTGATTTAGAGCCAACTAATTTAGAGCCGGGCTCTGATACCAACTGATGCGGAAAACCCCAAAAAGACGTGGCTTAGGGACCCAATACACACAATGAATCAAAGAACAACCAGGAAAGCTAAATCAGAGTTTAATAACACAAACCCTAGACCCAATATTTGAAGGAACACGAACCTAGGGTATTTAAGAAGGATATGGACGCCACACTCCAGAAAAGGAAGGAATTGGGAGTGATAAGTCGGTTTGAACGCCACAAGAAGAAGTACCTCTTGATAAGTTCTTTAGTTATTAAAAGAACCGAGGGAGAAAAACCCTTACTTTCTATTTCACTCAAAGTTGTATGAATTCTTGATTGTCTGATTTCCAAAGCTTACAAAGGGTGCCTATTTATAGGCTTAGATAGCAATCCTAAAGAGGCAAAATTCGTATTTAGGACAATTCCTTATTTAGGAGGAATTCCTATCTAGGTACAAATTCTTATATGGAAAATAAACTCCTAATTTGGAGTGACTACTATTATTAGTCCTAATATTTTAATTACTCTAATGATATTAATAAGGCATGGACTCTCTTCTAAGTTTAAATTCGCACCATTTGAGGCTGGGTTGGCCTGAGTGTCCTGAATCAGCCCATTTAGTGCTTCTTTAATGTTTCTGGCCTTAGCTCGCGTTATTGGGCTTTCTGGAATGTGCAATGGACCTCTTGCATCTATTGAAGCCCTAGCTCGTGTTATTGGGCCTTCTAGAATGTGCAATGGACCTCTTGCATCAATTGAAGCTCTAACTCGTGTTATTGGGCCTTGTGAAATGTGCAATGGACTTTTTGCATCCTTTGAAGCCTTCCACCCTTCATGTCTACGGTTCTCATCAAAAGGAGATAAGACTAAGAGAAAAGAAGCGGGCAAGAAAGCAAATTTGAGAGTTTGCATGCAAAAGAAAGTGATGTTAGGATAGCTTTCTATTCAACAAAGCTTATGATTGTTCTTTTGTACAAAGAAGCTTATTTTAATACTAATGAACTTAATCCCTCTTTGCCTAGTGTTGTTGTTTCTCTTTTGTAAGAATTTAATGGTGCTTTTCTTTAAGAACTAAGTGATTTGCCACCATTAAACGGAATATAACATCAAATTAAATTTATCCCTAGTGCAATAATTCCAAATCGATTGGCCTATTGAAATAATCTTGAGGGGATAAAGGAGCTTCATAAGCAAGTTAAAGAGCTTATGGCAAAAGGGCTATGTGAAGGAGAGCACAAGTCCATATGCAATTCCACTATTGCTTATGTCCAAGAAAGATGAGACATGGAGGATTTGCATTAATTGTCAAGTGGTTAACAAAATCATTGTAAAGCATCACCATCCCACACCCCAATTAGGTGAAATGTTAGATGAATTGCATGGTTCATATATCTTTTCTAAAATTGATTTGGAAAGTAGATACCACTAAATTAGGATGGGAGAGGGAGATGAGTGGAAAACAACTTTCAAAACTAAATATGGTTTGTATGAATGCCTTGTTATGCCATTTGGTTTCACTGATGCACTAAGCACTTTTATGTGATTGATGAATCATGTTTTATGTGCATTCATTGGCAAATTTGTAATTGTGCATTTTGATAATATTTTGGTTTATAACAAAAATCTAATTAAACATCTTGACCATTAACATTTTGTTCTAAGTGTTTTATGTTTTGAGAAAATATATGCTAACTTTAAGAAATATTCCTTTTGTACTGATTAGGTCACATTTCTTGGCTATATTGTAAGTGCTAAGGTATTAAGGTTGACAAGGAAATGATTAGGGTATGACACTAAAGTTAATTTCATGATTAATTCTAAAGAACAACTCGTTCAAGACTTCTCCTTTCATTGGAAGGACTTATTTAGACAAAATAATCATGAAATCAACTTTGTTTCTACAACAAACAATATATTCATTTACAACAACCATATTGTTACAACTTTGGAACTCTGAATCCATTGAATTCCATCAAACAAAGGAGTTATTATTGATGTTGATTAGCCTTTCTTACAAGGATTGGATGGTTCAATTCATAGAAGATGAGGTTGGTACAACATTTCCTACAAATAAGGCTTCTTGTTTTATTGCAAAGACTTTTTAACACAAAATGAGAATGAAATTAACTTTTTATGTCTACACCAAACATTCCATTCATCACAACAAGCACGTCCTTACACATTTAACGCTTTAAAACCATTGAATTTTGTCAGACAAAAGAGTCATTGATCTTGATTAGATTTTCTTGCATAAACTAAATGCTTTAATTCCTAAAGGATGAAACTGTTTCTTTATTTCTTTCTAATAAGGTTTTTCTTTTCATTGCAAGGGCTCCTCACCTAAAATGATCTGAAATGTTGTAATGACCAACTTTTGGTGGAAAAATTGTCATTGGATCTAAATGATAGCTTTAATAAAGCTACTTTAACAAAAATGGAGGAAGATGGAACAACCCATTTTATAAAAAGAAGATTCTTTCAATTATGTTTATCACTTTATTCCATGTATAAATAGACCTCTCATAGGCCAAGAGGACCAAAGTCTAATTTCCTTCATTCTCTAAGTTTCCTTCTTTCTCTTTTTTTCCCTTTGTAAAATATAAGGTTGTAACAAAGTTTGGTGTTTAATGAAAGCTTGTAAGTATTTTAATTATGATATTATTTGTTTTAAGTTTATTTGTTTTATATTGGTGTGCTTAATTTAGTTTCTTAAATTATCATATATTTGTGTGCAAATCCAACAATGTCTATTGCAGCCACAAAAGATAATTTCATGATCATTTTTGTGTCAAAGAATTCTTGCAAGGTAAGGTGGCTCTCTATTGGAAGAAATGACAAGACAATCAAATTATTTAGGATTTGAACTATAAACACTTGTCAAAACGGCTAATCATTATCAAAAACTCCTTTTTTTTGATGGAATTTGATAGATTCCTAATACCAAAGGTTTATGGACATGTTTGTTGTGTTGAAGATAATGTCTATTGTATCCATAAAAGATAGTTTCATAATGATTTGGTGTAAATGAATTCTTGCAAGGAAAGGAGGAGCCTTGTTAGGAAGAAATGAAGAGCTAGTTTCATTATTCAGGAATTGAGCCATAAAGACACGTAAGAGAAGCTAATCACTCAGAAAATAGTTAAGAAATATGATTTAACCAATGCCAAAGAACATTTTCTTAAGGTTAGCACACAATTTCTTAGAACTTAAAACACTTAAAATAGAAGATAAATGATGAAAATATTCATCTAAGTTTTCATTATAGACCTAAATATTATCAAAGTACACAACCATAAATATACCAATGAATACACACAAAACACATTTCATCAATATGATAAAAGTACTTAGTGCATTAGTGAGACCAAATGGCATAACAAGCCATTCATACAAACCATACTTAGTTTTGAAAGCTATTTTCCACTCGTTTCCATCTCTTATCTTAATTTGGCGATATCCATTTTTCAAATCAATTTTAGAAAAGACATATGAACCATGCATTCATCTAATGTATCATTTAATTTAGGTATGAGATGGTGATACTTTACAATGGTTTTGTTGATTGCTTTACAATCAATACACATCCTCCAAGTCTCATCTTACTTAGGCACAAACAATATTGGAACTACACAAAAGCAAATGCTCTCCCTCACATGTCCCTTCACCATAAGCTCCTTAACTTTATTTCATTGTAACAAGCCTATTAAGATGGATTATGACAAGCCTATTAAGTTGGAACAAAAATGGACTTCATTTCTTGTAAACAAGGCATGTCTTTTTTCTAAAGAACTCATTCACACAAAATGATCATGAAATTAACTTTTATGCCTACACACCTTATTAGGAGTCATTTAATGGCAAATCCAGATCCAAATTTGACATTAGTGGAATCATTGATCTTGATTAGCTTTTTTTAATGGTATTGAGCATTTTATTATTCTAAAATTGATCCATTGCATACTTGTAAGAAGAGCTAATAATGATCAATGACTCCTTTGTTTGATGAAATTAATATTTAGTGTAGATATAGATGTTAATTGCATGATTCTTTTAGATGGAAGATACCTTGAAATAAAAGAAGAAGTCTTATTGTTAAGGAATTGGGTCATGATCTTAAGTTTTATGTAATGAATGATCCTCTTTTAGTAAAAAGTGCTAATCAAGAACAATAACACCTTTATTTGATAGACTTTAATGGATTCAAACTTTCGATCAAAGAAGTTTAATTGTTAAGTCATCAAGAGATGGTCTTATGTTTCAAGCAATAAAAGGTTCTCTTATGGTAATGATGGATCATTAAAAGTAATAGCTTTGTTATTGGATGGATTTTAGTGGTTTTAGACTACCTAAGCCATAATAACATGCATTTCACATTGAAATCAATGATTGGCATAGAAATTTAAATTAATTTCAAGATTCCTTTCTATTAATGACTCCTTAGGAGGAAAGGAGAAGCTTTAGTAGCAAGAAATGAAATAATAGTCTCATCTTTTAGGAAATGAATCATTCTACTCATGTAAAAAAAGCTAGTTAAGATGAATGACTCCTAAGTTTGATATAATGCAAAGGATTCATACAACCTAAGGTGTATTGATGTGCTTCTCACAGTGAAATTAATTTTTGGCATATACATGGACATTAATTGCATTATCATTTTGTAAGAATAATTCCTTGTAATGAAAGGAGAAGCCTTATTTGTAAGCAATTAGTTAATGGCCTTAATTTTTAAGCAATGAACTATTCTCACCTAGTGAAGAATGATAGTAAGAGTAACAACAACTTTATTCGATGCAATTCAATGGATTCAAACTATCTGAAAAAGAAGTCCAATTGTTAAGTATTCAAGAGATAGTCTCATGTTTCAAGCAATGAACAACTCTCTAGTTTTAAAGAAAGATAATCAAGTGTATAAGCTTCTTTGTTGGATGGACTTCAATGAATTTGGACTACCTTAGACATAATAGTGTGCATTTTGCAATGAAATTAGTGATTTGTGTAAATAATTAAGTTAATTTTATGATTCTTTTGTGTGGATGATTGACTACTTAGAATGAAAAGACAAGCCTCCCTGGCTAGAAATGAATTTGATATTCTTATCTGGAAACCATTCTATTTATGTAAGAAAAGTTTATTAAGATGTATGACTCTATTATTTGATTAAATTCAATGGATTTAGACAATACATGGTGTATTAAGGTGTATGTTGTAATGAAATTAATGTCTGATGTAGTCATGGATGTTAACCAAAAAATCATTTTGGGTGAATGATTCCTTGAAATAAAAGGATAAGTCTTCTTTCCATAGAATTAGTTGCCAATCTTAGGTTTCAAACAATGAGCCCTATTAGGAAGAAATGAAAAGATAGTCTCATTATTCAGGAATTGAACCATTGCATACTTGTATGAAAAGCTAATAATGATCAATGCCTTATTCACTTGAAGGAATTCAATGGATTTCTAATAGCAAAGGTGTATAGATGTGCATGTTGTAATGAATATAATGTTTGTTGGGATCCAAAAATTAATTTCAAGATTATTTTGTGCAAATGAGTTCTTGAAGTGATAGTTGAAGACTTGTTTGGAAGACATGAAGAGATAGTCTCATTAATTTGAAATTAAACTATTGCATATTTGTAAAAAAAAAACTAATAATGCCTCAACAAGTAGGAATCCATTGAAATTCATATTGCTCAAAATTCATACTTGTATAAAAATTCATTAGATATGTGAAGGAAACCATGACTTTAAGGTTTTTGTAATTCACATCTTACCATCAACATTTCAAACTCCTTAACATAATCTTCAATACATTTCACATTTCAAATGTATAATTCACGTGCTTTTGCAACAAATATAATGTTTGTTGTAGGCATAAAAGTTAATTTCAAGATCATTTTGTGTGAATGAGTACTTGCAATGAAAGGTAGAACCTTATTAGGAAGAGATGAAAATATAGTATCATTATTCAAGAATTAAACCATCAAATACTTGTAAGAAATGATAAAATTGATCAATGAAAGGCTAATTATTTTGTATGAATAAGTCCTTGTAACAAAAATAGGAGGCTTGTTAGTAAGAAATAAAGGGAAGGTCTCATTATTCATTAATTCAACTATTTTAATACATGTAAGAAAAGCAAATCAAGATCAATGATTGTTTTTTTTCATGGAGTTCAATCAATTCAAAATATCAAATGATGTGCCTAAGAATCAAAGACCTACCTGTATTAGGTTTAGGCAAATTTAAAGTAACTAATGTTTTGTTTATGGCACTTTATGATTCAATAAAAAGAATATGTGTAAGAAAAGTTTACGAAGATTAGTGACTTTTTTGTATGATGGAATTCAATGAAGTCACAGTGCTAAAGGTGTAAAACTTGCATGTTGCAATGAAAATAAAGATTGGTTTAAATAAAATAGTTAATGTTCACATTATTTTGTGTGAATGAGTCCTTGCAATAAAAGGAGATGCCTTGTTAGCAAAAAATGAAGAGACGATATCATTTTACAAGAATTAAATCATTCAATACCTATAAGAAAAACTAATTAAGATGAATGACTCGTTTTTTGATGGAATTCAATGGATTCATAGTACTAAAGATGCACAAATGTGCTTGTCACAATGAATATAATGCTTGGTGTAAATACAGATGTTAATATCGAGATCATTTTGTGTGAATAAGTCCTTGCAACAAAAATAAGAGCCTTGTAAATGACGAATGAAGGGAAAGTCTTGTTAATCATGAATTCAACTATTCAATACATGTAAGAAAAGCTAACCAAGATCAATGACTCCTTTATTTGATGGAGTTCAATGGATTCAAAGCACTAAATGATGTGCCCAAGAGTCAAAGACCTACTATAAAATTAAAGGGTAATTTTGGCCCTTAAATAGCAAGATTTATAACAAATAGTTTTAGTGGATAGCTTAAAAGGCTGGTGAAATTTTTATTTATTAAACAAAACTAAATCCCAAATATTTAATGCTATAAAAATAGAGGGATGCAATTGGTTGATAGATATAACATCACCAATAATTTTATTGGTACAACTACTTTATTAGTAGATAAGACTTACGAGTAACTCATTAATTGAAGATGTCTAATCTTGTCTCATTTTAAGTGGTAAATCAATGTTTTCTTCTCTAAAGTTTTAATTAAGGAAGATTGTCAGAGAATTTTTTGAAAAGAAAAATTTTTACCTAGTTTACCTACCTTATTAGCTGAAAGTGTGAAAAATAGATTAAAATCTTATTATGTAAGAGTTATTGATTACTCTAATTATACCTATGCTAAACTAGATGCAGAAGTTATAGCTAAAAGAGTTAAACTCTATAATGAAATAAAACAGCATAAGTAGTTACAAAATAAGAAGATATAGATAGAAAGGCCTAAGGAGACTTCTGTGAACAAATGAGTTATTCATCTATGAAATATTTGAAAACATTAAAAAAGAAAATAAAAAGCCTAGTTTGCAACAAAAAAAGAAAAAGAAAGCGATTGTTTGTTATAAATGCAAAAAGATAGAACATTATTTGAATAAGTATGAAATGAAACAAAAGATTTAAGAATTATTAATGGATAAAGACCTTAAGAGGTCACTAATGCATATCTTCTTATTAGAAGATGAAACAAAGGAATTACAATTAGAAATAGACCTTCTTAAAGGAGAAGAAACCACCTCTAAAGGGGATAATAGTTGTAATGGTCAATTCAACTATTATCAAGTTTTATATAAAATTATGACTTATTAATCCTTACAAAAGAAGAAAATTTGATATTGGATCTTATTAATAAGATTACAGATTTAAAAGAAGAATTAAGTACTCTTGAATATGTCAATTTAATTGATATGGTTATTACCCATTAATGACATACTTAGATTATTATCATAATCAACAAAGAACATATTTTTTCTACCATAACCTTAATTGATTTAGGTACTAACATGAACTGTATTAATAAAGGAATAGTTCCTTCAAAATACTTTTCAAAAAACTACCAAAGTGTTAAACACTATTAATAAGAGTAAGTTTGTTATTAAGTATAAGTTATCCAATCTACTATATGCAATGAAGGAATTTTGTATTGAAATTTCATTTGTACTAGTTAAAAAGTTATCACAAGATGTTATTTTGAAAAATTCTTTCTTCCATATGTTATATCCTTTTAATGAAATTAGTGATAAAGGGATTTTCTTAGAAATAGATGGAAAATTTATTAGCTTTAAGTTTGTGTCTACTCCTCAATATAGGGAGATAGATTTACTAAAAGGAAAAATTAAAAGAAAAGAGAGATTTATTCAATCTCTTCAAAGTAAAGTAAAAAATAAATATTTACAAGAAAAAATAAAACTCTTGTTATTAAAGCCAAAATATAAGAAATACAAGGACAAAAAGAAACAATAGTTTGCATTGAGATTCTTGCAACTTTTTAGGATAGATAAAGGCATGTGATAAAATTACCATATGCAGTGATTTTTAATGAAAGTTAAATTCTTACTAAGGCTCGACCCATAGCTATAAGGTTAAGACATTTAGAGATTTGCAAAAATGAAATAAGCAATTTCTTGAAGAAAGGGCTTACTAAAAAAATAGCAACCCATACAGTTGCCTAGTATTTATGTAGAAAATGCTATAGAATTGAAATGAGAAGTTCCAATATTGGTTATTAATTATTAATTATAAATTTTTAAATAAAACTTTGAGATGGATTAGGTATCTTAAAACTAACAAGAAAAATTTACTTAATAAACTACATAAACCCTAGATATTTTCAGTTTGATATGAAATTTGATTTTTGACAAATCTAGATTCATGAAAAAGATAAATGGAAAACAACATTCACAATTTCATTCAAACATTATGAGTGGAATATAATGCCCTTTGGGTTAAAAGATACACCCTCTGAGTTTTAAAAAATCATGAATGAAATGTTCAATACTTACTTAGCATTCATTATTGTTTATATCAATGATGTGTTAATATTTTCTAACACAACTAAACAACATTTTAAACAGTTAAACCTATTTTTAAAGGTCATTAAAAAAGTTGGTTTAGTCGTATTAGCCCAAAAAAATGAAGTTATTCCAAACCAAGATTGGATTCCTTGGTCATTGCATTGAAAATGGAACTATTGTTCTTATTGATCAAGTAATTGAGTTTGCCTATAAATTTTTTAATGAAATTAGAGAAAAATAATAATTGAAAAAATTTTTAGAATGTCTAAATTATATTTTTGAATTTTATAAACAATCTTGGTAGCAAAGGATCACACATAGATATGTAAAAGCTAATTTAAGAAACTAAATTAAGCACACCAATAAAAGAAAGAAACTTAAAAAAATAATAACAAAATTAAATACTCGCAAAGACAAAGTTTTCATTAAACACTAACTGTCATTACAAGCTTATATTTTACAAAGGGAGAGAGAATAAACTTAATTCTTGATAAGGAAAAATAGACTCTACTCGAGTAATCGAGAAAGGTTTTATTATACAATTGAAAAGGTGATAACCATTATTGAAGGGATCTTTCTTTTCTAAATCAAAGTTTTCCTTTTACTTCTCTTTCTAAAGTAGCTTTAATAACACTTATCCATAAGTCCCTCCATTAATGTTTCACTGAAAGTGGCTTTGTCCTTTTTACAACTCATATGAGTACTACTTTTTGCCTAGTCTATTTGTATGCCTTGTTATGGTTGGAGTAGGGCAATCATTATTTCCAATAACCTTTCTTTTGATATTGACTCTATTAATGTCATTAACATTTCTTTTGGGTTGGATGGTATGGTCTTTGGTGGTATGGTCTTTGGTGGTATGGTCCCTCCATTAAACCCAATCTCTGAAACCATATCCAGATCTAAAACCTCATTTTATGGGTTTAATAACCACTATGTTTGTTTCTTGTAAAATTTGTTAATAATATAGGCAATCCTTCATATTAGTATAAGGATACATGTCATTTTCAAGATAAAATCTAGTGACCTTATTAGGTTTTAACAGAGCATAATTATTTTGCACGACACACGAGAAATCAATGTGTTTAGGAATCAAAGGATATGTGATGGATTTATCCAATGCTCACTTATAAGTGTCACTATGAGATTTATCAACTTCTTTTGATTTTACATCTTTGGCTAGTGAATTAATCAACTTTACTAGGTATTGAGGCCCTTGTGTAAACTTCTTTTACTCATGTCATAGTTCCTTACAAAACTTCATGAGTTACGAAATTAGGTAAAAAATTTGAATTTCCATTAATAAATTAAATATCAAAATCAAATATAGAAAGTATTCCTTGCCAACTGCAAAGATTTGTTTAAATGCAATATTTTTAATATCTTTAATAAGGACATCTTTTACTATCTTACAATTTATTCTTAGAAAAAATTTTCTGATTTAACATATTACTTTTGAATTTTTAAATACATAATGGCTAAAATTTCTTTTTTAATAATAGAGTAATTGACCTTAACTTCTCTCTAAACTCTTAAAGTGAAGCAAATTAATTGTTTTTTTGAATTGATTCTTTGTTTAAGGATTCTTCCATAACCCTTATTTGATGCATCAACTTTAATTATTTTGAAAGCATCAAGATGAGGATGGGTTTGACATGATAGTTCTTTTATTTTTATTTTTATTTTTATTTTCTTAATTGCCTCCATATGTTCATTTGTCCACTCTTGAGGATTTTTCTATAATCTATCAACTAAAGGCTTAGCATCATCATAAGCTAATTCTTTAGAACATTCTGAAATATAATTTAAACATTTTAAAAACCTTTGAAATTGTTGTTTTTCTCTAATTTTATCAAGAAATTTAAAAGCAAACTTAATTGCTCGATTAATAGGAACAATATTTCCATTTTCAATGAAGTGACCAAGGAATATAACCTTAAGTTGGAATCACTTCATCTTTAGCCAATATGGCTAAACTAGCTTTTTCAATAACATTAAGAAATAAGTTTAATTATTTAAAATGTTGTTCAATTATGTTAGAAAAAGTTAACACATCATTGACATAAATAATAGTGATTGTTGAATAAATATTAGATATTTCATTCATGATTTTTTAAAACTAAGAGGGTACATTTTTAGCCTAAAAACTTTATATTCCACTCATAATGTCCAAATAGAATTGTAAATACTATTTTTTTTTTCTTTTTCACGAATCTAAATTTTCCAATAACCAAATTTTATGTTAAATTTTAAAATATTTGAACTTTATAAAGTATATTGAGCAAATCTTTCTTATTAAGTATAAGATACCTAATCTATCTCATAGTATTATTTAAAGGCTTATAATTAATAATCAATCTTAAAACTCATTCTAATTTTGTAGCATTTTCCATATAAGATGTTGGACAACTTTATGGGTTATTGCTTTTTCTAATAAGCCCTCTTCAAGAGATCTCTTATTTCATCTTTTTAGATTTCTAAGTGTCTTGGCCTTATAGTTATGGTTAGGTTTTAGTAGAAATTTGACTTTCATCAAAAGTTACTTTATATGGTAAATCTACCACATGCGTTTTTCTATTCCAAAAAGTTGTAGGAATCTCCGCACAAATTGTTGTTTCTAATTTTCTTTTTATTTCTTATATTTTGACTTTAATAGAATATTTATTTTTTTCTTATAAATATTTAGTTTTTACTTTGCTTTGAAAAGATTGAATAAATCTCCCTTTTCTTTTAATTTTTCTTTGAAGTATATTTATCTCCCTATATTGAGAAGTATACATAAATTTAAAACTAATAAGTTTTCCATTTAGTTTTGAGAAAATCCCTTTATCACTAATTTCCTCAATAAGATATTATATGTGTAAGAAGGGATTCCCCAAAATAGCATCTTGCAATAGATTTTTAACTAATAGAAATGGAATTTCTATACAATTCATGTTAGCACTTGAATCAATTAAGGCTATGATAGAAAAGATATATTCTTTGTTGATTACAACAGTAATCTAAGTATGCAATTTATGGGTAATAACCCGATCAATTAAATTGACATATTAAAGAGTACTTAACTTTCCTAAGTATCTGAAATGTCTAAAGGTTTATTTATTTTATTAGACATAGATTCCTAAACTAAAATTCTTCCTTTTAATTCATTCATTTCAATTTTAACTAATTAATCTTAGCTTTAAGCTCACTAATCAAAGGCTTTACTGCAGTTATTCCAGGTTTTAAACTAGAATGATTACTTCTAACTCTTTAGATAACAATTTTTAAACTATAATCCTATTTTGATTCTTTAACTTTAATCCTGTCTTGAGATAAACGAAGATATTTCTCCAACTATTCTCTTTTCTCTTTTGGATCAATAATCTTATCAATAAGATCCAATATCAAATTGTCTTTTTTTTGTAAGAACTAATAAGTCATTACTTTTATATAAAACTTAATAATAATTGCATTGACTGGTACAACTATTATTAGAATTCTCTTCTGAGGTAGTTTTTTCTCCTTCAAGAAAGTCTACTTCTAATCCTTATTCCTCTGTTTCATCTTTTGATAAGAAGATATGCATTAGTGACTTCTTAAGGTCTTCATCCACTAATAATTCTTAAATCTTTTGTTTCATTTTATACTTGTTCAAATAATGTTTTATCTTTTTGCATTTATAATAGACAACTATTTTCTTTTTCTTTTTCTACTACAAACTAGGCTTTTCTTTTCTTTTAACTTTTCCTTTTCATAAAAGGATTTCTTTTGAGGAATGGGTTCATAGCCATTCTTTCTAAATGTTTTTGGGATGTTTCATGGGTGGATAACCCATCTATTTACAATAGTCTCTTAAGGCCTCTTTACCCTATATCATTTCATTTTGTAACTGCCTATGTAGTTTTATTTTGTTATAGAGTTTAATGCCTTCAATTACAACTTCTGCAGATAGTTCACCATAGGTATAATAAAAGTAGTCAATGGCTCTAGTATAATAAGAGTTTAATTTATTTTTCACCCTTTCAGCAAATAAGGTAGGTAACCTAGACACCTTAAGTTAATGAGTTGGCCATAAGTCTTGTCTACTAATAAGGTAGTAGTACCTATAAAATAATTGGTGATGGTATATCTTAGTGTATTAACACTATTAGCCAATTGCATCCATTTCCCTTTTTTTATAGTATTAAATATCTAGGATTTAGCTTTGTTTGGTAAGTAAAAAATCCTCCAACTTTTAAACTGTCCAATAAAATCATTTATTAGAAATCTTGCTATTAGGTTAAAATTACCCTTTGATTTTGTAATAGTGGCAAACATCAAAATGTAATAAAGTAATATGAGAATCAAATGTTTAGACATCCCATCCAAGTTCCATTCTATAATGTTGTTACCATCGTATTATATGTAATTGTCCTTAGGCCACTCCTTTGATAAAAGGTCAACCAAGGTTAGTTTAAGACAATAAAATTTGGTGGGGACTTTATTAAAAGTCATCTTGTTAATATTTATAGGTTCATTCTCATAAAAAGGTGATGGTTCTTTTATCATAGGTATTTGTTTTGATAAGAACATTTTTTCTATTTCTTGATGTAATCTTCGATTTTCGAAGATTCTTGTTCCTCTTTTCCTAAGATAGGCTTCATTGTCTTTTAATCTAACGTTTTTTTTTTTAACCTTTTAACTATTCCATCTATTAATTATAGGCCTTTAGGATTTTTACTTAGCTATTATAATATATTTTTTATAATGATATGGGTTTAAATAAAACCTTTTTATTTAATTATAGTTTAAAACCAAAGGTTTTAGAGCTTGTTGAGCTATTTCTTCAATCTTGTCTTTAACTCTATTAAACTAACTTTTTATAGATTGAAGATAAAAATTAGTATAATTTTCTTATGGTATAATAGCGCTTATAGATGGTTATGCCTTGTAGGGTAAAGCTACAACCTCATTGTATTTTATTTTGACACTTAAGTTTAATGCAGGAGTTTAAATACTAATAACCCTTTTTCATTTTTTGGTAATGTAATCTTGATTTACCCTCGGTTGCAATTTCACTATCCTCCCTTAAAATCATTGTATGCTTGTTAGGACATTGTGATTAAATGTTCCTTCTCCCTTAAATGTCAACATGGGTAGAGGTATGAAAGGTAGAAGGGGTTAAAGAGATAAGTATAACAAAGGAGGTATAAATTTTGGAAGGTAAGAGGAAAGGCAAGACTATGATTTAGCCTTCATCAAAATGAAGATTCCCCTATTCCAAGGTAAGAATGATCTTGGTGTGTACCTAAAATGGAAAAAGTAGGTTGAGTTAGTATTTGATTGCCATGACTATTTTGAGGAAAAAAGGTGAAGTTGGCAGCCGTGGAATTCACAAATTATGTTGTAGTTTGGTGGGATTAGCTTGTGCAAAATAGGTGTAGAAATCGAGACTACCCTACTGACTCTTAGAAGGAGATGAATGCTATGAAGAGGAGATGGTTTGTTCCTAGCCATTACTACCATTATCTTTTTTTAAAGATCACAATGTCTTACGTAAGGGTCTAAGAGTGTTAAAGATTACCATAAGGAGATGAAAAGCAAAGAGAGAACAATTGAAAATGAGTCAAAAAAGAGAAAAAGTTGAGTGTTGAGAAGAAAGAGCAAAAACCAGTAAGCATTTATGCAAAAGGAAGTGATGACAAGGTTACGTTTTTGGAAAAAAAAAAACCTATGTTTATGCTTATGTACAAAGATACTTATTTTAGTGCTAATGCACTTAATCTCTCTTTTCCTAGTGTTGTTAAATTTCTTTTGCAAGATTTTGAGGATGTATTTCCCTAGGGCATTCTAGATGGTTTACCACCTATAAAGGAAATTGAACATCAAATTGATTTTATTTTTGGAGTAACAATTCCAAACTGATCTATATATATATAGAAGTAACCCCAAGGAAACCAAGGAACTTCAAAGGTAGGTTAAAGAGCTTATGAAGAAGGGACATGTAAGAGAAAACATGAGTCCGTGTGTGGTTGTTTGTGCCCAAGAAGGATGGGACTTGGCAAATATAAATAGATTGTCAAGCTATCAACAAAACCACTGCTTTTTCTCTAAAATTGATTTAAAAAGTGGGTATCATGAAATTAGAATGAGGGAACATGGTGAATGGAACATAGCCTTTAAAATAATTACGGTTTGTATGAGTGGTTAGTTAAATTATTTGGTTTAACTAGTGCACCTAGTACATTCAAGAGATTAATGAACCATATTTTGCATGCTTTCTTAGGTAGATTTATGGTTCCTTATGATCTATAGTAAGGACTTAAATATCATATTAAGCATTTGCAAAGTGTGCCAGATGTTTTAAGAAAAGAAAGATTGTTTGCCAACTTTGAAAAGTGTTCCTTTTGCAAGAATCAGATTGTATTTTTAGGAAATGTGATTTTGGCTAAAGCAATTATAGTTAATGAGTAAAAGGTTAAGTCCATTAAAGAATGACCAACACTTAAGAATACTTCTGAGATGCAAAGTTTTTGTGGTTTGGCTAGTTTGTATGGGAGATTTTTCTAGAATTTTAGAACAATTGTCATACCATTGGCTGAAATTATGATGAAAAGTCGGGTATGTGTGGGGAAGTGAACAAGATAGTGCATTTAAGGAAAAATTACTTCTGCACTACTTGCTTACCTAATTTTGTTGAAACTTTTTAAATTGAGTATGATGCTTCAAGTATTAGCATAGGGGTTGTTTTGATGCAAGAGTAGCAACTTATTGCATTCTTCAGTGGAAAATTAAATGGGGTAGCTCTTAATTATACAACTGATGACAAGGAGTTGTATGCATTGGTAAGGGCCTTAAAGTCATTATAGCATTATCTTTGGCTAAAGGAGCTCGTGATCCATACTAACCATGAGTCCTTGAAGTATTTAAAGGGATAAGATAAGTTGAAGGGCTGGAATTCCTTAAGACATTTCCTTATGTGATTAAGTATACGAAAGAAAAGGGAAACTTTATGGCTAATGCATTATCTCAAAGGTATATGCTTATCTTTACTTTTAATATGACATTGTTAGGATTATAGCACATTAATGATCCTGATTTTGCTAATGTGTTAGATGCATGTGAAAAGGCTGCCTTTGGAAACTTTTATAGGCATTATGGGTTCTTATTTGGAGAAAATACATTATTTGTGTTTAAGAGTTCTTTAAGAGAATAGAAGTGTATGTGGGAGGTTTAATAGGGAACTTTGGTGTTAGAAAAATTTTAGATATTCTGAATGATCACTTCTTTTGGTTGCATATGAGGCAACTTGTTAAGAGGATGTGTGAGAAGTTTATTACTTGTAAATAAGCTAAATCTAGAGTTGACATATATATTGACATTGTTTTGGGTTTACCCAAGTCAAAAAAGTGAAGGATTTTGTTTTTGTTGTTGTTGGTAGGTTTTGGAAGATGGCACCTTTCATTCCTAGCCACAAAATTGATAATGCAACTAACACAATCTTCATTGAAATTGTGCATTTACATGGCATTTCCAAGGACTATTGTTGCTGATCGAGATGTTAAGTTTTTTGGTTACTTTTGGAAGACTTTGTAAAAAAAGTTAGGAAGTAAACTATTGTTTTTAAATACATGTCATCCTCAAATTGATGGACAAACCAAATTGGATAATAAAACACTAACAGCCTTGTTATACACTATCATTGAAAATAACTAGTAGAATTGGGAAGAGTGTTTTCTATATGTTGAATTTGCTTATAGTAGAACAATCCATTCAGCAACTAATTGTTCTTAATTTGAGGTTGTTTATGGCTTTAGTTTGCTTACCTTTTTCGATTTATTGCCATTACCTGTTTGTGCAACAAGCTAGTTTGGATAAAAGAACTATGAATTGGTTAAGCAATTGCATGAAAGGGTGCATCAACACATAGAAAGGAGGATTGAGCAATATACAAACTATGCCAATAAAGAGCGAAAGAAAGTTGTTTTTGAATTTGGTGATTGGGTTTGGGTGCATATGCACAAGGAGAGATTCCCTATACAATGGTGTTCAAAATTGCAACCAAAAGGAGATGTACCATTCCAAGTGATTGTGAGGATTAATGACAATACCTACAAATTGGATCTTCTAGGTAAGTATAATGTTAATGCTACTTTTGAAGTTTTCAATCTTTCTCCTTTTGATGTAGGTGATGATTTGATGGAAAATTCTTTTAAGGATAGAGGGAAATGATGGGAATCAAGTTAGCATATGTAGTGATCCATTGCACACACATAGTGGTTTGATAACAAGTAGAACAAAAGTAACAAGGCCTGAAGGAACATCAAGACTTAATAAACTTCATACAAGTTCAAGGACAACTTATTTGAAGGATTTGGGCTGAATTTTGAACTTCATACATGTATGTTATTAAGCTATTTTATAATACTAACAGGCCAAACAATGCCTTAATTTAAGCCTAACCAACCTAATCCTTTATTTAGTAGTTTATTAGGTAAGTTCATTATTTCCTATTTTGTTTTGGATTTACTACTCTATTTTGAATGTTATATATAAACATGTAATCCTCTTTTCTAAGGGTGAACTAATTGATTTTTAATAAAATTTTAGAGACTTCTCTCTTTGGTTGTTTTGAGAACTTTGGAACTTATCAAGATTACTCTCGTGGCATTCTAATTCTAATTTATACCTTTAGTTTGTGTTTTGTTAATAAACATTGGGTCAAGGGTTTTTTTTTTTCACACTTGCTAAACCTGATGTAGCTTTCTTAAGGTTTGAATTCCTTGTTTTACTTACGGGTCTCATGGTGCTCTTTGGGGTTTGCATCAAAATTAGTTGACTATCTCAAGTTTTAGGCAATGAATGATTCTCTCATTGGAATGAAAGCTAATCAAGAGTAATAGTTCTTTTATTTGATAAACTCCAATGGATTTGGGCCCTCTAAAGGATAAGTCTTATTGTCAAATAAACAAGAGACTGCCTCATGTTTCAAATAGTGAACGATTCACTCCTAGTAATGGAAGCTAATCATGATAATAGCTTTTGTATTAGATGGACTTTAGTGGATTCTTATTGCCCAAGACATAATAACTTGCATCAAGACATCAAATCAGTAATAGGTGTAACATTTAAGTTAATTTCATGATTCATTTTTGTGAATGACTTTTTGGTACATAAGGAGGAGCCTTAGTAGATTGAATTAACATGATGGTCCCTTCTATTATGTAATGAACCATTCTATCCTTGTAGGAAAAGCTAATCAACATGAATTGCTTTTAGGTTTATTATCAATGGATTCAAGTTACCCAAGGTGCATTAACATGCATGTCACTATGAAACTAATGTTCAGTATAGTCATGAACATGAATTGCATGATCATTTTGGATAAATATTCCTTGAAAAGAAATAAAAGCCTTATTTATGTGGAATCAGTTGATGGTCTCAAGTTTCAAGCAATGAACAATTCTCTAGCAATACACAAAGCTAATCAAGAGTAATAGCTCCTTAATGATGCATTTTGCCTATGCTTTGCACCAACATTTCCAATTATTGTTTCTCCTTGTGCATCACTTGACATTATGCTTAAATGGAATTAGTTCACCATATGTCATGCTATTCGCTGAGTTGTGTGAAGCATTGAAGAAATCAGGTCAAACCTTGGAATGGCGCAAATCTGGTCAAAAACATTAGATGATAAAATGGCTGCTGCTAGTTTGTTTTGTTTTCAATGATTCAAGTTTCTAAGTTACATTTAATATTCTGCAATATTCCTAGGCATTAAATAAGGTCAAGACTCATATGTCAACCCTTTGTGGCATCATTTTGGGGTAGCAAACTTTGAATGACAATTAAGAGTTTTCTCTCTTGCAATCCTATTGAATTTTTTAAGGTTTCTGTATCACTTAATAGATTCTAAGTGTGGTGAGCCTACTTTGAGCATCTGCATCAACATTGGTGGTGGTTTAACTTGTATCCAAATTTGGTGGATGTTCCAACTTAGCTTATTCTTACTCATTTTCTGTGAATTCTCATCATTTGGCACCATATGTTGGTAGAGGGTTTCATTTGTGCAAATTTCCTACCCAAAACACACTTTTCTACTCCCCTAAATACTTGTTGGCCTTCAACACACATTCCTTTAGCCTTAACACTTTTCCCCAGTTCTTAGAAAAGCACTCCTTTGAAATGGCTGAATGAAAAATGACTTTTGAAGAAGCTAATTCTCTATAAATGGAGTGAGAAATTAAGGAACTTAAATGCCAAATGCACCAGTTTTTGAATGATCAAAGAACAGCATCTTCCAATGCAGCTCCAAGTGAGGAAGAGGAAAATCCTTTTCACAATCAGGCAAGTGAAAACCAGACTCAAGAAAGGAGTTTGATGTGAATCTTAAAGAGCACAATGAAACCCACAAGCAAAACAAGGAATTCAAAACCCCAACAAAGTTAAATTAGGTTTAACAAAAGTAAAACTTTCACCCAATGTCCAAAGGAACATAATTTAAGGTATAAACCTAGACCCAATGTTCAAAGAAATATGAACCAAAAGTATAAAGAATGATATAAATGTCACACTTTAAAAAGAAGGGATTTGGGAGTTATAAGTTGGGTTGGAACACCATAAGATAGTAATCTTGATAAGTTTGCAAAGTTCAATAAAGAACTATAAGAGAAAATTCTCAGTTTTTTTTTTTTCACCAATGATCTATATCTTTTAATAATGAAATCAAGCCTATTTATAGGATAGAGTAACAACCCTTACACTAAAAGAAGAGATAATGATATACTCCTAAAATATAGGAACATTTCTATTTTATTGTAAACTCTTATTGTATAACAAAAGTTTACTTAATAGTGGATTTTATTACTTAACCTTAGCCTACTAAGCATTTCAATCATATTAATGAAACCTTGGTTCTCTTTTAAACTTGAATTCATGCCATTTGTTACTTGTTTAGCCTGAATATCCTCAATTAGCCCATTTAGTGCTTTTTTCATCATTTTAGCTCTTGAACATGTCATTGGCCTTTCATGAATGCTCAATGGATCCTTAAAAGCCCTCTATGCATTAATACCTCCATGAATCTCATCATTCCCCCACTCATTAAGGATTTGTCCTCAACTCATCACTTGTATCAAAAGGAAAAAGATTAATAACATTAAATGTTGCACTTGCATTGTACTCACCAAAAAGTCTAACTTATTAGCATTATCATTAATTTGTACCACCACTTGAAATAGACCATCTCCTTAGGTTGTAACTTTGAATGCCTCTAAGTTAAGAACCTTTCATTATGCATATGAACCTAATCACCAGGTTCAAACACCATTTTCTTTCACCCTTTATTGGTATGGGATGCATATTTCTTAATTTGTACAATTTGTTGTCGCACCTTCCCATGCAACTTCTTTACCATTTTTGTCTTGTGTTCACCATCAAAGCTAGCATACTCATTAATAGGTAATGACATCAATTCCAAAGGAATCTAAAGACTAAAACCGTACACAATTTCAAATAGAGAGTAACTAGTAATAGAATGAACACTGATATAAACTCTAAATATGGCAAACAATCTTCCCATGTTTTCAAATTTATGTGAATAATAGCACATAGTAAAGTACAAAGAGGTTGATTAACTACCTTGATTTGCCTATTTGTCTATCGATGGTAGGTAGTTAAGAACAATAGTTTAGTGCATAACTTAACCCATAAAGTCTTCTAAAAGTAGCTCAAGAACTTTGTATCTCGATTTGAAATAATGCTTTGAGGCATGCCATGCAAGCATACTACCTCTTTGAAGAACAATTATGTCATGTTATTTGTATTGTTAATTTTATGGCATGGGATGAAGTGTTTCATATTTGAAAACTTGTCAAAAATAACAGATATAGAATATCTACCCTTTTCTAATCAGCAGCCCCAATACAAAGTTCATAGATAAATCTTGTCAAAAATAACAAATATAGAATATCTACCCTTTTCTAATCAGCAGCCCCAATACAAAGTTCATAGTTAAATCAACAACAGATTGTCTAGGTATGGGTAAAGTAGTATACATGTCATAGGATAAAACTCTAGATTTGACTTGTTCATAAGTTATACATTTCTCACACATCCTCTTAACATCCTGTTTCATGTGTGGGCAAAAGAAATGCTCAACTAAAACATCTAAAGTTTTCTTAACTTTGAAATGACCCATTAGACCACCTTGATAGGCCTTACAAACAAGTAGCTCTCTCGAGGAACTTATACGCATACATAATATGTTCTCTTAAAACAAATAACCCTTTTACCTATAGAATTTCCCCAAAGCCATTTTCTCATAAGTTCCATAAACATTAGCAAAATTAGGATCATTAGCATGTAAGTCTTTAATGTACTCAAACTCCAATAATTTTGCATTCAAAGTAGAAGCAAGGGCATACCTTTGAGATAAGGCATTAGCTACCACCTTTTCCTCACCTTATTTATATTTAATGACATAGGGAAAGGTCTAAATGAATTCAACCCACTTGGCATGTCTTTTGTTCAACTTTCTATGCCTCTTTAAGTGTTTAGGGATTCATAATTAGTATGGATAACAAACTCTTTGGGCCAAAGGTAATCTTGCCATATCTCAAAAGCCTATACCAATGCATACATCTACTTATCATAAGTGTGATAATTAAGAGCTACTCCACTTAGCTTTTCACTAAAGTAGGCAATTGGTCACCTTTCTTGCAACAAAATAGCTCTTATGCCAATAGTTAAAGCATCATAGTCAATCTCAAAAGTTTTAGTAAAGTGAAGTAAGACAAGTAAGGGTGCATAACTTAATTTTTCCTCAATCAAATTACAAGCCTTGTGGTGGTCGCTACCCTACTTAAAGGCCATATTCTTTTTAACAACCTTAATTAAGGATGCAATAATGGTGCTAAAGTCTCTAACAAAGTATATATAAAAACTAGCTAGACCATGAAAGCTATAAACATCATTGACTTAAGTGTAGGCTAGTTAGGAATTGCCATAACTTTTTCCTTGTCAACTTCAATACCCTTAGCATTCATAATATTGCCAAGAAATACAACTTAATTAGTCAAAAAGGGTTAGTATACAATTTCTCAAAACACAAAGCATTTATAACACCTTTCTTTTGGCTAGAACTCACTACCTTACTTTTGTAAGATTTGGCCTTAGTGTCATAGAGTTAGGCTTTGTGTGTGCTAACTTGTGCCGCACTTAGTCAATCTTGCATGAAAAGATGAGCTAAGTAAATCTTAAAGAGTTTGAGAGAATCAGCGGAAAGCGTATGAGAGGCAAGTAAGTGAGTTGGAGGTACGAGAGAAGTAGAGAGCACAAAAGAGCTTTGCAAGTGAGCTTGTATTGAGCGTCTGAAAGTGTATTTACAAATGAGAGGAGTGACCTATTTATAGTTGCTCTACCTCCTCAATGTGTGGCTACAAATGAACATCTAAGATATTTACAAAGAATGTTCTAGAGAGAGCATTAAAGAAAGTCCTTACAAGAAGGTTCTAGGTGAGTGTCCTTGCTGGCCTTTGCTGGAAGTCTCTAGATGTAGGTCTTCTAGGTACTTCAGCACTCTTCTAGGACTTTCTGTTGTCGGACAGGGGCAGCAAAAGGGGCTTGGCAGTGCTGGCAGCCTGTAAAGGCTCAATCTGGCCTGGGTTTCTGCCTTCTCACTTGCTGGACGGACTGGACATAAAGTGTCCATGTGACACCCTTCCCCACTCATTTCTGTGATGTCCTCGTCGCATTCTCAACCTCATATTGTCGAATGTGATTGGCAAACTGCCAAAGGTGGTCCTCTCATTCCCAACTAGCCTCTTGGTCAGGCATATTCTTCCATTTCACCAAGTACTCGGTGTAGTTGGGGAGTCCCTTTCTTCGGATCACTCTGTTAGCAAGAATATGTTCCACCTCCTTGTTGAATTTGGTGACCACAGTCGTTGGTATGCACTTGGACTCACTTCAGCTTGGATCCTCTTTGTTTCTGTGGAAAGGCTTTAGAAGACTTACATGGAAAATGTTGTGGATCTTCAGCTTTGGTGGGAGTTGGACTTGGTAGACAGCCTTTCCTATGTGCTTGACCATAGGAAATGGTCCTTCATACTTCCTTACCAAGCCCTTGTGGACTTTGCATAGAGACTTGAATTGGTTGGGTAGCAGCTTCACCATCACCATGTCTCCCACTGTGTAGTCCTTTGGGCATCGCTTGGTGTTAGCCCATCTTTCCATCCTCTTGGCTGCTTTGTCAAGGCAAGCCCTTGTTATGTCAGCTTCCTCATGCCATTCTCTTGAAAACTTGTAGGCAGATGGGTTGTTGCTGGTGTAAGGAGAGGCAATAGCACTTAGTGTTAGCAGCTGTTGTTCCATGACAATCTTGAACAGGTTTTTGTTTATGGCCTCGCTCCTTTGGAGGTTATATGAGAATTGGGTAACATCGAGTAATTTTGCCCAGTCTTGTTGGTGAGCACTGACATAGTGCCTTAGATATCACTCGAGTAAGACATTCACTCACTCAATTTGCCTATCGCTTTGAGGATGGAAGCTTGTCGAGAAGTTTAGATCGGTCCCCAACAAATTGAATAGGTCACGACAAAATTTGCCCATAAAGCAAGAGTCTCTATTACTGATTATGCTCTTTGTCACACCCCATAATTTTACCACATTCTTAAAGAACAGGCGAGTATCTTTGCCCACCTTACAATCAATAGGGGCTAGAATGAAGGTGTCATACTTGCTGAATCGATTGACCACCACCATAATGCTTCTGTATCCCTTGGATTTTGGTAGAGCCACAATGAAGTCCATTGAGACACTTTCCCAAGACTTCTTGGGGATGGGCAGTGGCTCAAGTAGACCTGCTAGATGCTGCTGTTTTACCTTCTCTTGCTGGAAAACTAAGCAAGTCCGCACATAGTCCTCGACATCTGTATGTATATGCAGCCAGAAGTAATGTTGTTGGACAAGAACAAGGGTTCGTGCCATACTTGGGTGACCAGCCCATAGGGAATCAAGACATTCCTTGAGGATCTCCTTCCGCAAGTTTCCCTATTTAGGCACGAAGACTTAGTTCCCAACTATCATTAGGACTCCAACGTCCACCTAAAATCACTAAGTCTTCCCCTTACTAGCCAATCTTAGTAGGGTCTTAGTCAGATTGTCTTGCCTAGTACCTTCCTTGATCTGTTCAAGGAAGTTGTTTGTAGCTATACTAGCAAAAAGGGTAGCTAGTTCTGCCTTCTGGCTCAGCACATTAGCAACAGCATTGGCTTGGCCTAGCTTATACCACAGTGTGTAGTTGAATTCCTCTAGAAAGTCTTGCCAATGAGCTTACTTGGGCTTGAGTTTCTTTTATGTTTGGAAGTAGCTTGTAGCAACATTGTCAGTCATGATCACAAACTTACTTCCAAGGAGATAGTGTCTCTAGGTGCGCAAGTAGTGGATAATGACAATCATCACCTTGTCTTGGATGGTGTACCGCCTCTCTATGTCATTTAGCTTACAACTTTCATAGGCAATGGGATGCCTATCTTATATCAAGACTCCCCTAATGGCAAAGTCAGAGGCATTAGTGTGGACTTCAAAAGGCTTTTTGTAGTTTGGTAGTACCACGATAGGTTCCTCGGATATTTATTGCTTCAATCTCTCAAAGAAAGCTTGGCATTCCCTTATCCAATGCCAAGTGTGGTTCTTCTTCAGCAGGTCAGTTAAGGGCTCTACCACAGCAGAGTATCCCTTGATGAATAGAAGGTAGTAATTGACAAGCCCAAGGAAGGATTGCAGTTCTAGGACCTTGGTTAGAGGCTGCCATTATTGGATGACTTGCACCTTTGCTGGATCCATTATGAGCCTACCATCCTTGATTCGGTGGCTACGAAAGTCTACCCCTTGCTTGGCGAATGAGCACTTTTCCTTCTTGACGAACAACTCATTTTCCAAAAGAACTTGGAAGACTTACTTGAGGTGTTCAACGTGCTCCTCAAGTGTGTTGCTGTACACCACGATGTCATCAAAGTAGACTACCACGAATTTGTCAAAAAAAAGGATGTAGTACCTTGTTCATGAGGGTGCAAAAGGTGGCTAGTGTGTTGGTGAGGCCAAAGGGCATGACTAAGAACTCAAAGGCTTCATAACGTGTTATATAAGTCATCTTTGGCTCATCACCTTGTCTAATGCAAACCTAGTAGTAACCCGATTGCAAATTCAGCTTGGTGAAGTACCTCACTTTCCCGAGTTAGTCAAAAAGATCAGCTATCAAGGGTATTGGATACTTGTTCTTGATAATGACCTTATTCAAGGCTCAATAGTCGATACACATACGTAGCGATCCATCCTTCTTCTTTTGGAAGAGGACTGGGGCACTGAAAGGGCTTTCGAGGGTCAAATGTAGCTCGAGTCTATTAGATCATGGAGCTGCTTCCTCAGTTCAGCGAGCTTTGGGGGTGCCATGCAATAAGGGGCCATGGTAGGAGGTTTGGCAATAGGTTCCAGCTCGATGTGGCGATCCACATCTCGCTTTGGTGGAAGCTTCTTCAGCAGTTTGGAAGGCATCACGTCCTTAAAGTTGGCAAGGACACCCTGGACGGGTTGCGGCAGTGCAGAGTGGGTGCTGCTACGTCTTTCCTATCGCTTAGCTCCCTTATGGTAGCTACATAGCCCGAACCCAACTTGAGACCCCGTTTGAATTGCAAGGCTAAAATCATCAATGGTTGCGACTTCTCTTTGCACTTCAAGGCAACCACTCGGATCTTGCAAGTGTTGAAGACCACAAGAGAACTTGAAGCAGGAACAGGAAAAACCAAAGCTTCACAAAAAAATGCAAGACCAAACACCACCTTAAAGTCATCCATAGGAACAACAGTAAAGTCCAACTTACCGGTCCATTCTCCAATCTAGGTGGCTACTCCCTATGCTATGCCTTGGACAAGTTTTGCTTTCGAGTTCACTGCTTTAATGGTGCTATTTCCCTTTGTAAATTTGAGACCTAGATGCTTAGCCTTTTATACGTCCATAAAATTATCCATTGCCCCCATATCTAACATTGCACAAATTGCTTTACCCTCAATGGCAACGTCAATGTACAACAATTCCTTCTCCTTAGAGACTGCTAGGGAGAAAAGCTTTGAGAGATTACTCAATTGCTGGATAGATCCCATGTCAGCTTGGGGCTCTTCATTGGCCTTTTCCGGGTTGAGTACTGCCATCATAGCATTCCTTGCCTTGCGGTTGGGGCAGTCTCTCACCCAGTGTGATCCGTCACAAATGAAACAAAGCTTTGGGGGACTACCTGAGTTACGCATACCTGCAGGGTTCTTCTCATGCTTGGGACTGCCACCTGAGGATCTCTGTTATTCACCCTCATTGTGGCCAGAATCCTGCTTCTTCTGCTCGGTTTTCTCTCCCCCACTTTTGCCAGAGTTTGGCTTCTTGTCCTTGGAGTGGGCAGAGTAGTCAATGAGGGTCTTGGCAGCGGCAATGGCAGCATCCAGGGTCTGCATATTGCGCCTGTCTAACTTGACTCTTGCTCAATCCTTCAAGCTATCTTTAAAGTGAGAGAGAAGCTTCTTGTCAAACATCTTGATTTCAAGTATGACGGTAGTAAATTTCTTGATGTATCCAGAAATATTACCTGTCTGACTGAGACAATGCAACTTTCCCCTCACTTCACTGTCTGCATTGCGAGGTACAAAGTACCTGCACAATTCAGCTTTGTATTGCTCCCAGGTGTCAATGATGCACAAGCCTTTCTCCATCTCAGAGTGTTTCCATCTCCACCAATGTTGGGCAACATCCCTTATGAAGATTGGGGTGTTGTCTACCTTGGCAAGGTCATCAACAACCCCCATGACCTTGAAGTATTGCTGAAGGCCAAATAGAAAGTTCTCCATGGCAGTGGCATTTTGTGTGCCATTGTACATTGCAGGCTTGGGGACCTTCAAGCCATGCACTGCAATGGCACTAGTAGTGGCAGCTTTACTAGCAGTAAGTGAGTTGTTTCGGTGCAGTGAATCCATCTCCTTGTGGAGGTCATGAATCTCTCCTTCAACAAACTTGCGCAGGTCGGACAGACCTTGATTCAGGGAGCATAGTTCCCCCCTAAATGAGCAGCCAACCTCTTTGATCATGACTTTGGCAGCCTGCATGATCTCTGCATTCTCATGGATCAAGTTATTGACTTAATTGCTGAGTTTGCCTACTACGGAGCTCAAATTAGTGACGCTCCTCTCCAAGCCACTGACACAAGAGTCCATGGTTTCCCTTGCTAGAGCCTTGGACTTACTACACTTAGCTGGAGCATGCTGCTCCTCACGTCCATGAGCTTGTTGTCCCACTTGTTGCTCATCCACAATAGTTGCAACAAATCCTTCTTCGCTTGCCATGCTCGTAGCTTCAGCAAACACCAAACAACCAGGCTCTAATACCACCTGTCACGGAGTTGGGCTTTGTGTGTGTGAACCCATGTGGCATTTAGTCAATCTTGCGTGAGAAGATGAGCTAAGTAAGCCTTAGAGAGTTTGAGAGAATCAGCGGAAAGCATGTGAGAGACAAGTAAGTGAGTTGGAAGTACTAGAGAAGTAGAGAGCACAAGAGAGTTTTGTAAGTGAGCTTGTATTGAGCGTCTGAAAGTGTATTTACAAATGAGAGGAGTGGCCTATTTATAGTTGCTCTACCTCCTCAATGTGTGGCTACAAATGAACATCTAAGATATTTACAAAGAATGTTCTAGAGAGAGCATTAAAGAAAGTCCTTACAAAAAGGTTCTAGGCGAGTGTCCTTGCTGGCCTTTGCTGGAAGTCTCTAGATATAGGTCTTCCAGGCACTTCAAGACTCTTCTAGGCCCTTCTGTTGCTAGATAGGGGAAGCAAAGGGGCTGGGAAGTGCTCGCAGCTTGTAGAGGCTCAATCTGGCCTAGGTTTCTGCCACAGGCTGGACATAGAGTGTCCACGTGACATTAAGCTTGTAATTAGCCCTCTCCTCCCTTATGCTCCACTTTGGCTTCGAAGATGAAGTGGAATCCAAATTTTGTCCAAATCATGTAGATCTCTTCCATTTGAGTTGCTTCTCAACTTTCATTGTCATGTGCACCAGATCCTCCAACTCTACACAATGTTGCAATTCAACCATGTTAGCAATGTCTAGATTAAGCCTTTGTAAGAATCAAGCCATGGTTGCTTCTTTATCCTCCTCCATATTTGCTTGAATCATGGCAATCTCAATCTCCTTATGGTAGTCCTCCATAGTTTTAATGCCTTAAATGAGCCTTAACAGTCCTTGGTACAAATCCCTACAATAGTGATGAGGGATGAACCACCTCCTCATGATAGCCTACATCTCCTCCCTTGTACTAATAAACCTCCCATGATTCCTTTTCCTAGTCAAAACAAGTTGATCCCACTGAATAATAGTATAATCAGTCAACTAAACAATAACTAGTTTTAGCTTTTTCTCTTTGGAATAGTTGTAGCAATAAAAGACCAACTCAACCTTCTTCTCATATTCTAGGTAGGTTTCAGGATCATTTTCCCCTTTGAATGGAGGAATTTTCGTTTTAATACTGCCCAAATCACCATCATAGGTTTCTCACCTCCAAAAATTTCTCCAACCATTTCTATTATGGGCGATTTTTACCAAAAGTAACTAAAACTTCAAAATCAGCATTATCATTTGCATCATCACCATAGTCATCATGATGATTACGCCTCTCTTGCCTTCATGCATAAGGAGATTTCCATGTCTATCCCCTTTGCAAATTTGCTATAATAGCAACTTGCCTCTCCATCCAATCTCCCACCTCACCAAACACAACATCCATGAACTCAAACTATTGCTTTTTAGCTTGGAAAATGAATGAATCATCATTCTTGCCTTCCTCACTCACACCTTTATCTTTTGAAGTCAAGTTGCTGACCTGCACCAAAAACATCAGACATAACCTCACTTACACTCCCACACATGTTTCTCTCAATTATTGTTACCTAACCCTTGTGTTTACTTCTCTTTTGTGGCTTTTCTTCTAATGAGCTCACTCTCTTACCTTTTACCACTCTTAACTTCCCTTTTTAGCTCTTTAAGGAACTAAACAAGCTAAATTAAGATTAAGCAAATCAACTCACAAAATAAAGTAAGTAGGATAGAATTGACTTAATGGAAAACAAGAAATTAGAAAGCAAAAAAGGGACGTCAAGGAAGCAAATTAGAAGCGAATCTAGGTTTAACCTTTTTTCTTCCTTTTTTGAGGTTTAACCTCACACTTTTAGATGAAGCAAATTGAATTTTGACATCCCCATCTTTGAATTCAATTACTTCTTCCATTTGTCTATTAACTTATTTTACAGATTTAACGACTTTTCTAGTGTCCATTTTTCAGGTTATTTAATCTGATCCCAAGTAATTGTTTTAGGAACCATGACATTAGGTTTTGACCTATTAGTCAAAATCTAATGTAGTAGTCCCTTTCTATTAAGCCCATAGAAAGAGGATTTGGAATTGGATTTGGTTATAGTTTCAGAAATTGGGTCTATGCCAAATTCAAGACCAAGAAAATTCTTTATCTAAAAGATTGGCAAGAGGATCTCTTTTGCTACAAAGAGTTGAAAGAATGGTGGAAGGCTGAAACCTATAATTATTTTGATTATATTGATGCATGGAAAAGGGCCTTATTATATGAAAATTGATGAAGGAAATTTAGTTGGTTCATTCAAATACATCTTCCAAATGACCAAAAAAGATTTCCAAATTGGTTTTAACCTAATTTTTCAAATGGGATTTACATCATTTAACCTTACCTAATAAAGTTAATTATTTATGAATTGTTTTATGAAGCAAATAAAGAGGTTAAAAACCCATTATTAATGTTTATAGCTTAATATCATGTTTCATAGATTATTAAATGGGACTACACCATTATGACTAAACAAGTTAATGTCTTAGATGTTGACATTAGACATGTTACATGGCTAATAAGACAAATTAATATCGATGGTGGGAAAAATTTGACTTTTTTGGCGATAGAGCCTATATAGGAAAAGGAGTCATTTGCATAAATGGACCTAAGGCTCTATTAACAAAGCCCACTCTTACTAGTCCTAAAGAGATATTAAAGACTTTAATGGAGTTTGAATGAAAAGAAAGGTTATTAGAAATAATGACTGCTTTGCTCTAACTAAAATATGACACCTATGCCAACCAAGTTGAAAGCAGTCTAAGACATCTTAATGATGATATTATGCAAGATTCCTAGGACCTGTATGAGTTGTAGAGGGAGAAAGGACAAACAACTTTTAGTGGAAAAATTGTTGTAGGACTTAAAATGTAGCTTTCATAAAGCTACTTTAATGAATGTGGACAACCCACTTTGCAAAAAAAAAGATTCCTTTAATGGTGGTTATCACCTTTTTCTATGTATAAATAGACCTCTCATAGGCCAAGAGAGGCAGAGTTTAATTTCCTTCTTTCTTTAAGTTTGCTTCTCTCTTTTCTTTTCTCTCCCCTTTGTAAAATGTAAGCTTATAATGATATTTGGTGTTTAATGAAAACTGTGTTTTTATAAGTATTTTGTTTCTATTATTATTTGTTTTAAGTTTTTTTCTTTTATATCAATATGCTTAAAATAGTTTCTTTCCTAAATTAGTTCCTATATATCTATGTGTGATTTTGTGCTATTAAGATATAAATGGTATTAGAGCTAAGAACCTAATGGAAAGTTAATCTTCTAAGTAGTTGAAAGTTTAAACTCTTTGGTGTCTCATTGTTAAAACTCTAAGTCACACCGCCATTGTACTTGTGTTGGCTATGTATAGGCATTTAGGGTTGTGATTTAAGACATTGACAATGATATGGTGAGGCATGGATAGGTTAAGACCTAATCAATTGTTTAAAAGTAATAATTCTTCTAGGAATAGGAATAAAGAAGAATAATTAATGAAAATTTAGATAATAACTATTTACAAAATTGGACTTTTCCTTCTTCTTCATCTTCCCAAGTTTATAAATTGGGAAGTTTTTTTTTCTAAAGTTGATTATGTTATTAAAATTGTTAAAGAAGCTTTGCCCTTAACTCAAGGTTATTATGACTTCCTTTTGCTATCCCAAGAGCTTATTTGCTCATGCAAACAAAAGTATAAATTTATCCATATTAGGATGGTTCAGGTAGCACTAAAACCTGCTACTAGATTGCATTTAAGTAACTACGCAATTATGTGTTAGAGGTAAAAGGCATTATCACTTCCATGACTCCTTTTTTGGAATAATTGAATCCACTCTTAATGAGGGACCTATATGGTTTTCTTATTTTATGAACTTTACTTTATCATCATCATATCCTAATTTGATGCATGCTTTATGTTTGGATATTAAAACTAAAGGATTTGATATGATACCAATTTTAAAAAATCTAATCTTCATTTATAGGATACACTATAAGGTCATGAATACTGTTGTCCCAAGAATTAAACAAATTCCAGCAAGATATATTGATAAAGGGACTACTACATTATTTTTGACTAATATGTCAAAATCTAATGTTATGGTTCCCAAAATAATTGCTTGGGATTAAGTTAAATTATTTGAAAAATGGACACTATAATAGGTCATTGAACCAATTAAACAGGTTAACAAACAAATAGAATAAGTAATTGAATTCAAAGATGAAGATGCCAAATTTTGATTTGCTCTAATTAAAAGTGTAAAGGAAGAGAAAAAGGTTAAACCTAGATTATCTACCTCCTCGGTGCTAGTCATTGAGCTGGAAGGTATTAGAAGAATGAGAGATCAGGAAAGTCAACCTTAATATAGAGTTGACTTCCCTCCTTTAACTTCTGCTTTTGTGGTTAATAAACCTTTAGAAACTTCCAATCAGGCTTCTAGGCTTAGGTCTCCTTCTCTTTTTCTAATAAGGGATATCTAGATGAAGATAGGAGTCACTGATGTGGAAAACCCCAAAAAATGTGGCTTAGGGACCTAACACACACAAGGAATCAAGGAATATCTAGGAAAGCTAAATTAGACTTTAATAACCCAAACCTTAAACCCAACATTCAAAGGAACACAAACCTAGGGTATTTAAGAGGGATATGGATGTCACACTCTAGAAAAGAATGGAATCAAGAGTGATAAGTCAAGTCGAACACTGCAAAAAAAGGTACTTTTTGATAAGTTCTTTAGTTCTTAAAGGAATTGAAGGAGAAAATCCTTACTTTTTATTGCCCTCAAAGTTTTCTAATCTTCTAGAGCTTACAAGGAAGTGCTTATTTATAGGCTAAGATAGCAATCCTAAAGAGGCATAATTTCCTATTTAGGAGAAATTCTTATTTAAGAGGAACTTATATCTAGGACAAATTCTTACATAAAAAATTTTCATTTTTGTACAATCATTTATTTAGGATAAATTCCTATTTAAGAGTGAATGCTATTGCTTAGTCCTAACCCATTAAGAATTCTAATCATATTGATAAGGCCATGACTATCTTTCAAACTTTAATTCACACCATTTGTAGCTTGGTTGGTCTGAATATCCTCAATCAGCCCATTTAGTACTTCTTTCATCCTCTTGGCTCTAGCCCATGTTATTGGGCCTTCTGGAATGTGTAATGGACCTCTTGGATCCTTTGAAGCCTTCTACCCATCATCTCTAAGGTTCTTTTCAATCATTATGTCCTTAAGACTATTAATGAGATAGATGAAAAGGCAAAAGAGTTATTTTACCCTTTTGAAAAAGAATAAGAAGTATGACATAAATGTTATAAGATATATACCAATGGTATGCAAGATGTATATATTTTTACTTATTTGGAAAAGGTCTATTGAATTAAGAAAAAACCTTTTCCAAATTTTTTGGCCTTAAAAAAGTGTATGGTTCTTAAAAAGGCATATGAAGAATACACTATTAAAAAAGGTAATAGTTTTATTAGTTTTCACCCTTACTTTAAACTTAAGCATGAAAGTAGAGGAGAGCGAAGTCATCACTTTACCCTATAAAGTAGAATCATCTACTAATATTGTTATACAATAAGGAAATTATACCAATTTTTAACTTCAATCAATAGGAAATCAGCTTAATAAAATTGAAGAAAAAGATTAAAGAAGTAGTTCATAGAACTTTAAGACCTCTATTTTTATTTAAACCCATGTCAATATAGGAAATAGACTATAATATGTTAAATAAAAGTCCTAAAAAAATAGAATTAGTTGATGAAATAATCAAAAGGTTAAAAACATTAGATTGAAAGGAAAAGATGCTTTTGTTTTTTTTTTTAAAAAAGGAACATATTACAAAAGAAAAATTAGAGGTAAAGGATTATATGGATAAAATTCAAGAAATGTTCTTATCAGAACAAAATCTAATTCAAAAGGATCCATCATCTTCTTATAAGAAGCAAAGCATGGAAATAAACAAAATGATCATTAATAAAGTCCCCACAATATTATATTATCTTAAACCAACCTTAATTGACCTCTTATTATAGGACCGATGTGAGTATAATTACATACAATATGATGAAAGCAACATCTCAGAGTGGAATTTAGATGGATGCTAGTAAATTAGATTCCCATTCTACGATATTATATGATGATATTTGCCACTATTACAAAATTTAAAGGAGGTAATTTTGACCCCTAAATAGCAAGATTCATAGTAAATGGTTTTACTAGACAACTTAAAAGTTGGTAAAATTTTTACTTATCAAATGAGACTAAGTCCTAGATATTTAATGCTGTAAAATTAGAGAAAGGGGTACAACTAGCTAATAGTGTTAATACATTGATTTATACAATTACTAACTATTTTATTAGTATAACTACCTTATTAGTAGATAAGACATATGAGTAACTCATTAATTTAAGATGTCCAAATCTATCTCACTTTAGGTGGTATAAAGATGCATTCCTTTTAAAAGTTTTTACCAAAGAAAATAAACAGAGTATTTTTTGAAAAGAAAAATTTTTATCTAGGTTACTACCCTATTTGTTGAAAGGACAAAAATAGGTTAAAATCTTATTAGGGAGGAATTATTAATTACTCTAATTATACATACAGAAAATTAACTACAAAAGTTGTAGTAAAAGGAGTTAAACTCTATAATGAGATAAAATTGTATAGGCAATTACAAAATGAAAAGATATAGGGTAAAAGGCCTTAAGAGACTTTTATGAATAATGATTTATCCACTCATGAAATACCGTAAAAAATTTAGAAGAAAGGAAATCCTTTTATGAAAAGGAAAAGTTAAAAGAAAAGAACAAGTCTAGTCCATAAAAAGGAAAAAGAAAATAGTTGTCTATTTAAGATGTGGAAAAATAAGGCATTATTCTAATAAATGTAAAATGAAATAAAAAAATTGAAGAATTATCCATAGATAAAGACCTTAAGAGGTCACTTATGCATATCTTCTTATCAGAAGATGAATAAGAGGAATCAGACTTAGAAGTAGATCTTTTAAAGGGAGAAAAGACTACCTCCAAAGATGATTTTGGTAATAGTTATAATAGCCAATGCAATTGTTATCAAGTTTGATGCAAAAGTAATGACTTATTAGTCCTTACAAAAAGAAACGATTTGATACTATATCTTATTGATAAGATTATACTTCCAAAAGAAAAAAGAGAATAACTGGAGAAATATCTTCATTTATCTCAAAATGAGACTAAAGTTAAAGAACTAAAAGAAAATTACAACTTAAAAATTATTATTCAAAGAAATAAAAATAATCATTTTAGTTTAAAAACTAAAATAGAAATAAAGCCTTTGATTGGAGAGCTTAAAGCTATGATTAATCAATTAAAAACTGAAATAAAAAAACTTAAAAGAAAGAGTGTTAGTTATGTAATCTGTAAATGAACTTCTAGACATTCTAGATACTTCTTTAAAAAAAGAGTTAAGTACTCTTCAATATATTAATCTTATTGATAGGGTAATTATCCATAAGTGGCATACTTAGATTACAGTAGTAGTCAATAAAAAGTATATCTTTTCAATTATTGCCTTAGTTGATTTAGGCATAGACATGAATTGTATTAATGAGGAACTAGTTCCTTCAAAATACTTTTCAAAAACAACAAAAGTGTTAAACACTATTGATAAAAGTAAGTTGGTTATCAAATACAAGCTATCTCATGTAGTAATATACAATGAAGGAATTTGCATAGAAATTCCTTTCGTATTGGTTAAAAACCTATCTTAGGATGTTATATTAAGAAATGCTTTCCTACACATACTATAACCTATTAAGGAAATTATGCTAAAGGGATTTTCTCATAAATAGTTGGAGAGCTCATTACTTTTAAATTTATATCTACCCTTAATATAGGGAGATAGACATGCTTGAAAAGTCAATAAGAAGAAAAGAGAGATTTATTCAATCTTTTTAAAATGAGGAAAAAAAATAAATATTTACAAAAAAAGATAAATACTCCTGATATATAAGTTAAAATATAGGAATTACAAAAAAGTTAGAAAATATGGTTTATGCAAAAATCTCTATTGCATTTTAGGATAAGAAGAAGTATATGGTAGAATTTCCATATGAAGGGACTTTTAATGAAAGTGATATACCTACTAAAGTTAGGCCCATAGATATAGGACTAAGGCATTTAGAGATTTGTGAAAAAGAAATAAATGATCTTTTAGAAAAAGGGCCTATTAGAAAAAAGTAATAGCCTATGGAGTTGCCTAGCATTTTATGTGGAAAATCCTACAAGATTGAAGTGAGGAGTTCTAAGATTGGTTATTAATTATAAACCTTTAAATAAGACTTTGAGATGGATATACCCAATAAAAAAGATTTGCTAAATAGACATTATGAAGTTCAGATATTTTTTAAATTTGATATGAAATCTAGTTATTGGAAAATCTAAATTCATGAAAAAGATAAATATAAAACAACATTTACAATCCTATTTAGACATTATGAATAGAGTGTGATGCCTTTTGGGTTAAAAAAAGTACCATTATAATTTTAAAAAATCATGAATGAGATATTGATACTTATTTAGCATTTATTATTATTTATATTAAGGAAGTGTTAGTATTTTTTTTAACACAATCAAACAACATTTTAACTATTTAAATCCATTTTCAAAGGTTACTGAAAAGGTTGGTTTAATCGTTTCAACCAAAAAGATGAAGTTATTCCCAAATCAAGGTTAGATTCTTTAGTCACTTCATTGAAAATGGAACAATTATTTCTATTGTTTAAGTAATTGAGTTTGCCTCTAAATTTTGATGAAATTAGAGAAACACTACAATTGCAAAGATTCTTATAATGTCTAAATTATATTTCTAAATTCTATAAAGAATTAGCTTATTTTAGAAAAATCTACCCAATTGGAGAGATGAACATACAAAGATAGTTGAGAAAATAAATTAAAAATAAAATAATTGCCATGTTAAACTATTCCTCATCTTGATGATTTTAAAATAGTTGAAACTCATCAGATACAGATTATGGAGGAACCTTTAAGCAAAATATTAATTCAAAAAAACAATTAGTTCATTTCACTTCAGGAGTTTAGAGGGGAGTTAGAGTTAATTACTCTACTATTAAAAAAGAAATATTAACAATTGTATTGTATATTCAAAAATTTGAAAGTAATTTGTCAAATTAGAAAAATCTTGTAAGGATAGATTGTAATGTAGCAAAATATGTCTTTACTAAGGATATTCAAAATAGTGCTTCTAAACAAATTTTTGCTAGATGGTAAGGAATACTTTTTATGTTTGATTTTGATATTAAGTTTATTAAAGGAAATTATAATTCTTAATCATATTTCCTAACTCATGAATTTTTGTAAAGAACTAAGACATAAGCAAAATGCCTCTCATATAAAGGCCTTAATCCTTAGCAAAGTTGGTTAATTCACTAGCTAAAGATGCAAAAGTAAAAGAAGTTTATAAATTTTGTGATGATACTTATGAGCACGCTTTGGATAAATCCATTACATATCTTTTAATTGAAAAGCACATAGACTTTTTATGTATTATTGAAAACAATTATACTTAGCTTAGCCCTAATAAAGTTGCACATTTTTATCTGAAAGATGATATATATCCTTATAATAATATGAAGAATTGCCAATATTATCAACAAATACTACATGAAACAAACTTGGTGGTTATTGAACTTATAAAAAGAGGGTTTGGAACTAAATCTGGTTATGGTTTCAAAGATTAGGCCTGCACTAAATTCAAGATAAAGAAAATTCTTTATCTAAAAGATTGTTAAGGGGATCTCTTTGGCTACAAAGAGTTGACAGAATGGTGGAAGGTTAAGACTTATAATTATTTAGATTATATTGATGCATGGGAAAAGACATTATTGTATGAAAATAGGCAAAAGAAATTTAGTTGGTTCATTCAAATGCATCTTCCAAATGACCCAAAAAGATTTCCAAATTAGTTTAAAACCTAGTTTTTTAGATGGGTTTACATCATTTAACCTTACCCCATAAAGTCATAATTATTTATGAATAGGCTTGTGAAGTAAATGAAGAGGTTAAAGACTCATTATTAATGTTGGTAGCCTATCATGTTCTATGGATTATTAAATGGGACTACACCATTATGGCTAAACAAGTTAATGTCCTAGATGTTGACACTAGACATGTTCCATGGACAATAAGATAGATTAATATCTCATAGTAGGAAAATTTTGACTTTTTTGATGATGGAGTCTATACAGGGAAATGAGTCATTTGCATAAATAGACCTAAGGCTTCACCAGTAAAGCCCAGTCCTATTATTCTTGAAGAGATATTAAAGACTTCAATGAAATTTGTTATTAAAGTTGATTACGTCATTAAAACAGTTGAAGAAACTTTACCCTTAACCCAAGAAACTACTACATTAGATTTTGACCTATGCATAGAGTTATCCCACTTTTAATAATATTCTCTAAAGCTAATCTTCCAAAACGTTTCTTAATCCCTTAAATAGAAAACAATGTTAAAACTTAGCTATGATAGTTGAAAAATAGGAAAACTATAACTGTTACTAATTAGCTACAAAATAAGCTATAAAATAAGACTTAAAACATAAGAAATAAACATATATAAGTTGGGTTTTATCCCATTATTAATTAAGAGACCATACTAATATAAACTAATTAAAATAAGAAGAAATGGGTTGGAGTAAACTCTTATAATCACTCTAATCCAAGCAAGCCCATTCATGCCTAATCTTTCAGGTAAGTGAGCAATGTGATTAATGTGGCCTATAACTCCTTTTGCTTTGGCCTCTAGACTCTCCACACAAGAAATATGCTCCTTAAGAAGTAATCCCAAAGCTATTTGAAGATTCTTAGCATTTGAATGAGTAATTGACCCAAAACTATGAACCACACAATCTTGTATAGCCCCAAAATCACCATGGATTACAATAGAAACAATTCACATATGGTGGTTGTTGATAGATTTTCAGAAATTCCTAAGGATAGATTGTAAAATAATAAAAGATGTCCTTACTAAAAAAATTAAAAACATCACTTTTAAACAAATATTTGCTAGATGACAAAGAATACTTTTTATGTTTGATTTTGATATTAAGTTTATTAAAGGAAATTCTAATTCTTTACCAGGGTTCCTAACTTGTGAATTTTTGTAGGGACTAAGGCATACGTAAAGGGCCTCTCATTCAAGGGCCTCAGTCCCTAGCAAAGTCAATTGCTCAATTAATAGGACTAATTGTTCCATTTTTTATGAAGTGATTAGGGAATTGAACCCTTATTTGGAATAACTTCATCTTTTTGGCTAAAAGGGTTAAATTAGCTTTTTCAATAACTTTTAAAAATAAGATTAAATGTTGAAAATGTGGTTAAATTGTGTTGAAAAAAATACTAACACATCATCAATATAAACAATAGTAAATGCTAACTAAGTATTAAATATTTCATTCATGATTTTTTGAAATTCTAAGAGTGCATTCCTTAACCCAAAAAGCATTATATTCCATTCATAACATTTGAATGAGACTATAAATGTTGTTTTATACTTTCCTCTTGATGAATCTAGATTTGCCAATAATCATATTTCATATTAAATTTTGAAAAAATTTGAGCTTTATAAAGCTTATTTAGTGAATCTTTTTTATTGGGTATAGGATATCTAATCTATCTCAAGGTCTTATTTAAAAGCTTATAATTAATAATTAATCTTCAAACTCCTTGCTTCAATTTTGTAGCATTTTCCATATAAAATGCTAGGCAACTCCATGGGTTATTCAGTGTACCTAAATTAGTTTCTTTCTTTCCTAAATTAGTTCCTATATATCTATGTATGTGATCATGTGTTGCCAAGATAGGAATGGTATTAGAGCTTTGAACCTATTGGGATGTTAATCTTCTAAGTAGTTGAAAGCTTAAACTTTTTAGTGTCTCATTTTTTAAGGCCCAAGTTGCACCATCTTTGTACCTATGTTAGTCGTGTATAGGCATTTAGGGTTATGGTTCAAGACATTGATAGTAAAATGGTAAGGCATAGATAATTTAATACCTAATCAACTATTTATAGGTGATAGTTCTTTTAGGAATAGGTATAAAGAAACAATAATTAGTAAAAATTTAGATAATAACTAATTATAGAATTAGCCTTTTCTTTCTTCTTCATCTTTTTATGTTTATAAGTAGAGAAGTTTCTTTTATAAAGTTCATTATATTATTAAAACCATTGAAGAAACTTCACCTTTAAGTTAAGGTTATGATGACTTCTTTTTCCTATCCCAGGAACTTATTAGCTTACATTAATAAATGTATAAATTTATCCATGTCTTACAATTTATTCTTAAAAGGAATTTTTTATTTAACAAATTACTTTCAAATTTTTGAATACATAGCATAATAGTTAAAATTTCTTTTCTAATTGTACAGTAATTAACTTTAACTCCTCTCTAAACTACTAAATTGAATTAATCCTTTGCTTAAGGATTGCTTCATAAACCTTATCTAATACATTAGTTTTAATTATTTTAAATGCAACTAGATAAGGAAGAGTTAAACGTGACAATTCTTTTGATTTTAATCTCATTTTCTTAACTACTTTCGTATGTTCATCTACCCATTTAGGAGGATTTTTCTATAACTTGTCAAAGAAAGACTTCATATCAACTAATTCTTTATAGAATTCTAAAATATAATTCAGGCATTCTAAAAATATCTTCAATTATTGTTTTTCTCTAATTTCATTAGGAAATTTAGAGGCAAACTCAGTTGCTCAATCAATGGTAACAATTATTCCATTTTTGATGATATGACCAAGGAATCTAACTTTGGTTTGGAAGTGTATCTTTTTAGTTGAAACAACTAAATCAACTTTTTTAATAACCTTTAAAAATAGATTTAAATGTTTAAAATGTTGTTCAATTGTGTTAGAAAATACTAATCCATCATTAATATAAATAATAGTAAATACTAAATAAGCATTAAATATTTAATTTCTAATTTTATGAAATTCAAAGGGTGCATTCTTTAACCCAAAAGTTATTACATTCCATTCATAATATTCGAATGGGATTATAAATGCTATTTTATACATATCATTTTCATGAGTCTAGATTTGCCAATAATTAAATTTCATGTCAAATTTTGAAAATATTTGAACTTTATAAAAACCTATTTAGCAAATCTTTTTTTATTGAGTATAGGATATTTAATCCTTCTCAAGGCCTTATTCAAAGGCTTATAACTAATAACCAATCTTGGAACTCCTTGCTCCAATTTTGCATCATTTTCCACATAAAATGCTAGGCAGCTCCATAAGCTATTACTTTTTCCAACAAACCCTTTCTCTAAAAGATCATTTATTTCTTTTTTACAAATCTTTAAATGCCTTGGTACCAAAACTATGGGTTTGACTTTGGTAGGTATTTGACTTTTATTAAAAGTCATTTCATATGGTAATTCTACCACATGCTTCTTCCTATCTTAAAATGTAGCAGGGATTTCTACACAAACTATATTTTCTAGCTTTTTCTATAATTCTTGTATTTTAACTTGTATAATAGTAGTATTTATCATTTCTTGTAAATATTTATTTTTTACCTCACTCTAAAAAGATTGAATAAATCTCTCTTTTCTTCTTATTGACTCTTAATGCATGTCTATCTCCCTATATTAAGGGGTAGATAAAAATTTAAAACTAATAAATTTTTTCATCTATTTCTAAGAAAATTCCTTTATTGCTAATTTCTTTAATAGGGTATAACATGTGTAGGAAAGGATTTTTCAAGATAACATCTTAAGATAGGTTTTTAACCAATGTGAAAGGAATAAGTTCCTAAAACACCACTATCCTAGAAATTAAAGAAATTCTAGCAAGATATATGGATAAAGGGATTGCTACATTATTTTTAACTAATGGTCAAAATCTAATGTTATGGTTCCTAAAGCAATTGTTTGGGATCAAGTTTAATAACCTAAAAAATGGACACAAGAAAATGCCATTGAACTAGTTAAATAGGTTAACAGATAAATGGAAGAAGTAATGAAATTTATAGTTGAAGATGTTGAAATTTGATTTGCTCCATCTAAAAGTGTGTGGTTGAAGTTCCCAACTTCACCCTAGGATCTACTAGTCTGTGATACTCAGGGGGGTGAATCAGTATCACCCTTTTGAAAAACTCTGATAATTTAAGCCAAAGTACTATACTTCTTTAATACTTTAGCTCTTGTCAATATGCGGGTGGGTGAACAACTTCAAAGTCTTCTCAGAAATGAACTCTTTCTCAAATTCAACTAAGGTAGATCTATTGTTACCTACTAATCACAATAGTCCCCAAAATTACCTTTCAAACACCTTGCCTATTAAACGGATTGGTTGTTCTTGATTAGGTCTTCTTTTAGGTTATGGGTTTGATGATTCTTTAGCTTTGTTCACAACTCAATTCAAAACACAGAATGTAAATTCAAAGCAGGGACACAAGAGATTTACATGGTTCGGCTAACGTGACCTACTCCACGGTGGTAGGGATTCTTCCTCTACCAGGACAATCCACTATACTTAAGAATACCAATGTGGTATCCCCTATGATTATAATGTAGTTACAATAGATGTCTTAATCTTCTACTCCTTTCACTATTACAAATACAAAGCAATCACAATACAAAGAGTGTCACCTACTGTGTCTACCCTTATTTTGGCTTGTCTTGCCTCTGCTTGATTTGAATAGGCTACTTCACTACCGTTTGGAAGATCACCAAAACACTCTCTAACCTATCTTGAAGAAATCTGGAAATTCATTGAGTTCTCTCTAAGCTTCACAGAATGTCTTCACTAGGTTGTCTCACATGCACACTTTCAAAAGAGATAAGTCTTGGTTTATATACTGTCCTCTATGGAAACCCTAGTAGGGTTTACTGTAGCTGCGACAGACTTCCTTTCTTGCTCCTCCATATGGCTTCATACTATTGTTCCATTCAAGATTCAGCATTATCCTCCTTCTTAATTTATTTTTCTTGCTCTTTTCTTTCTACTGAAATCTCATCCTTTAAATGCTTGAATGAACGGCCAAGATTGTCCATGAATAGTTAAAAATGTACAGAAGAAACTACCCCCGTAACTGCCCATCTTCTGGAAATGCTAAGTTAAAATTTTGTAACCTTCCCTTCTTTTAGACTCCCTATCTGTCTGTAACCTCGGAATTATTCCACTTCTTCGGAATCACTCCGTAACCACGAAATTACTCCGTAACTACAGAATCACTCTGTAACCCTAGAATTGCTCCGTATCCTCAGACTTCACTGTTCATCCGCTTCCGAAATTGCTCCACTCCTACAGAATTACTCCGTACGTCTGGAATTTACTCCGTAACTCTGAAATCCATTGTTCATCCTATGGAGTGGTCATCTTACTAACCAATGTTATGGAATCTTCCTCCGGACTTGTCCTTTGGACAATCTTACGGAATCATCCTGCGGACCATCTTATGGACTCATCTTTCGGACTTCTCCTGTGGACCACCTTACGAAATCTTCTTACAGACTCCTTATGCGGACCGTCTTACAGACACTTCCTCTGGACTTTTTTTCTTAGACTTAGTCTTAGGACATGCTTATGGACTTACAGATTTAACTTCTTATGAACTTATTATCCGTATACAACCCTGTCACACTATTACACTAAAACTTAAGCAATGTTAAACTCCCTCTACAACTTCACTCCAAGGAGATCACTTAACGAGGTTATTTGACATGCTAGTCTTATCCTGTAATTCTTGAGATATGAGCCACTTAAGCTTGCACACTTAAATCTGGTTGACAATAATTACAACCCATACAAGGCTGTAGGAACAACAATCTCCCCCTTTGTAATTGTTGGCAACACTTACAACAAAAACTATTATGCAACAGTCCTTCATAATCTTCTTAGAGTAATAATCTAGAAGCAGATAGATTACAACTCCCCCTTCCTTAACAGCTCCCCCTGCACTGTTGCTTCTCTCCCCCTTTGCCAACCAATTACAAATCTGAAAAACCCGCAAAATAGAGATGGAGGATTCACCTGAACTTCAGGCTTGAGGAGGCATTTGCACAAACAGACTCATTCTGTGCTTTTTAAATAGCTCTATGGACAGAGGTTTAGTTAGAATATCTAAGATTTGATCTTTAGTGCCAATATACTCCAACTGAATTGTGTACTCTTCCACTTGATCCTTGATAAAGTGATACTAGATGTCAATATGCTTGCTCCTTGAATGTTGAACTAGATTCTTGCTAAGATCAATTGCACTTTGATTATCGCAAAGTACACTTACTGGTAATTTCACTTCAACACCTAAATTTTCCAATTGTCTTTGCATCCATATCACCTAAGTACATACTGCACAAGCAGCCATATACTTAGCCTCAGCTATGCTCAAAGCAACATTGTTTTGCTTTCTACTTAACCATGCAACACACTTTGAACCCAAGTAGAAGCTACAGCCACTAGTTGATTTTCTGTCATCTGTACTTCCTGCTTAGTCTGCATCAGTGTATGCTTGTAGTTTTACAGAATCCATGGCAAGATACCATAAAGCCATTCCAGTGTCCCTTTGAGGTATCTTAGGATTCTTTTTACTGCAAATACACGTGATTCCTTAGGATCAGCTTGGAATCTGTTGGTAATGCACACAGCTTGCATAAGATCAGGCCTTGATGCTGTAAGGTACAGAAGGCTCCCTATCATCTTCCTGTATTCTGTAGGGCTTGTACTCCTTCCTTCCTGATCTTTTGTTAACTTGCAACCCACTGTCATAGGGGTACTGATAGGTTTGCTATCCTCCATGCCAAACTTTTTCAGCATCTCTTTGACATATTTTGTCTGAGAAATAAAAATACCTTCTTCACACTATTTTATTTGTAATCCAAGAAAGTAAGTCATTTCTCCAATCAATGACATCTCAAATTCCTCACTCATCTTCTGTGCAAATTCTTGGCATAGCTCAAAGTGATCCCCTCCAAAGATGATGTCATCTACATATACTATGGTTATCAACTGGCCTTTCTCTGAGTTGAACACATATAGGTTATTATCAACTGTTCCTCTTCTGAAGTTCAACCTTCTCAAATATGCATCCAACTTGTTGTACCATGTTCTTGGGGCTTGTTTAAGGCCATACAAGGCTTTCTTCAGCTTGTACACGTGTGTCTCATCCTCATTGATTTGTACTCTATCGGGTTGTTCTATATACACTTCTTCTATCAAGAGCCCATTCAGAAAGGCAGATTTCACATCCATCTGATAAACTTTATACCTCTTATGTGCTGCCAAAGCTAAGAACATTCTAATAGTTTCCAGCCTAGCTACTGGTGCAAAAGTTTCATCAACATCTACTCCTTCTATCTGAGTGTAGCCTTTGCAAACCAGCCTAGCCTTCTTCATTATGTTTATTTCTAAACACCCATTTTGTTCCTATGACATTCTTGTTAATGGGTCTTGGAACTAGCTCCCATGTATCATTCTTCTCGATTTGATCTAGCTCCTCATTGATAGCTTTGACCCAGGCTTTGTCTCATGCAGCCTCTTCAACAGATTTAGGTTCAACTTGTGAGAGTAAAGTAGTGGCTCCCACAATTCTTCTTCTTGTTGTAACTCCTGCTAATGGGTCACCTATGATCTGATTTCCTTGATAAGCATTGGACTAAGTTTTCTTTGTCTTTCTCTCTTGCACAATCTTAGTTGCAAGAAGGTCTCTTTCTTCATCTTCAGACCCACTCTTCTCTGAGTCTGAACTTACTTCTTTCCCCTTTTCTTCATGTTGGTCTGATTCTTCATCTATCTTAAAGTCATCTTCTTCATTGTCCTCAGCTTCTCCATTTTGCATTATTTTCTAGTTTTCATCTATTCTCACATCACTGGAAGTGACCACTTTTCCTAGTTTATGTAGGAAAACTCTATAACCTTTTGTCTTTGCTGAGTATCCCACAAAGATGCCTTCATCTGACCTAGCATGGAATTTTCTCAAGCTTTGCTCCTTGTTCTTCACAAAACATGGATTGCCAAAGATTCTGAGATACTTGGCTATTGTCTTCTTCCCACTCCATAGCTCATATGGAGTCTTATTAGTATTGGGCCTTAGTAAAACTCTATTCAGTAGGTGCACGGTTGTAAATGTTGCTTTTGTCCAAAATCTTGTGTGAAGCTTGGATTCCAGCAGTAGAGTTCTTGCCATTTCAACCACAACTCTATTTTTCCTCTCTACCACCCCGTTTTGTTGAGGTGTTTTTGTTGTTGCCATTTGATGGTGAATTCCATGCTTCTCAAGGTAATTTTCAAACGCTTCATTTGTGAATTCAGTGCCTTGATCTAACCTTAATACTTTGATCTTCTTTTTAATCTCATTTTCAGCTAATCTTCTGTATCTCTTAAAGCATTTCAAAACTTCTGACTTGTGTTTGAGGTGCATGATGCAAGTCCTTCTGGAATAATCATCAATAATCAAGATGAAGTACCTCTCACCATTCAACCCTTTTATTCTTATCGGCCCACACAAATCAGTATGTATAATGTTAAGCACTGCTTCAAAATTGAACTTTTTGGTCCTATACTATTTTCTGGCATGTTTTCCTTTAGAGCATGCTGAGCAGACATACTCTCTCTCTCTCCTAAGGTCTAGAATGTCTCTGATTGCATGAGCAGTGGTCAGTTTCCTCGTGTTCTTCTATGTTAAGTGTCCTAGCCTCCTATGCCAGAGTTGATTTTCTTCTTTTTTTGTAAGTAAACAGTTGTTTGTCTTGTCCTCATCAATCACATATAAATTTCCAGCTGTTCTTTTCCCGGCTGCAACAGTATTGCCTTCTTTACTCTTTACTTGGCAACTTGTTTTTGTGAATATCATTTCATGGTTTTCATTGCATAGTTGGCTGACTGATGCTAGATTATATCTGAGTCCTTCAACGTGCAGAACATTTTTCAACTTTCCTTTTCCAATATTTACTGACCCCTAACCATTGATGTTGAGTGAATCATCATTGCCAAACTTGACTCTTCCTTCCCTTGACTTGTTCAGTTTTGATAATTTACTCTTGTCTCCTATCATGTGTTAAGTGCATCCACTATTAAGGATCCACTGCTTATCCTTGTAGTCAGCCTTTAGTGCAATTTTAGCTATATTAGCTACCTCCATTTTAGCTTTATATTCCTTCTTTTGAATTGGGTTGAAGATAGCTTTCTCATTTTTCTCAGCTATGACTGCACCAATTGTTTTCATTATGCCATTGAGTGCCTTCTCTTGCTCAAGGAGAAGTGTCATGCATCTCTCGGCATTATGGCCATCCTGCCCGCACCTTTCACACTGTTCCAAGTCTGCCAATATAGCAAACTTGTTCTTTGAAACCACTGGTTTGGGCTTCCACCAACAATCCTTGTCAGTGTGTCCTTGCTTTTTACAGTATGTGCAAAAACTCACGACAAGTGTCCTCCTCTGAATTTTGTATTGTCTCCCCTTGTATGCAGCATCAGATCTTCTCAAGTTGGGGACATATACTGGTCTTCTCCACCAGCATTTACTTGCCTTATGACCCCAAACTCCACAATAAAAGTAGTAACCTTGAAACTGCCTCTTCTTAGGTCTAACCACAGCTTGTCTTCTTTTGTTCATTACTTGCTGTGTAGGCAAGGTTGCTGGCTTCTTTGCTTGTGTGGCTTTCATTTCAGCCACCTTCTTCTCCTTCTTCTGGTCAGCTATAGCCCTTGGCTGGCTGACTTTCTTTTCTTCATTTTTGTTTGCAACCCTAGGTTGCTTCTTCAAATCTTCTTTATTTTCAGCCTTCACTATTCCTGGCTGATCAGTCTTTTCTTTCTGAGACTTAGCAGCTATGGGCTGCTACTCTTTAACCACATACATCATTTTTGGCCCTGGCTTTGGTTTGATAACTGTCTTCTTTTCTTCAGCTATCTTCTCCTGAGTCACAGCCTTCTCTTTCAACTTCTGTGGCAAAGTCTCATTCTCTTTAGGCAGTGCAGCCTCAGATTGCTGCACTTTCTCTTCATTCTTCTTTTCTCTTGCAGAGCTTGTTTCTCCTACCACTTCAAGCTTCTGTAAGTTCTCTTCACTCTTTTTGAGTTGTTGCTGGAGTCTCAGCAACTCTATCTCCATTTCTTCAATTGTTGAAGTCCTTAAGGCAAGCTCCATTGTAAGGTCTTCACATATTTTGATCTGTTCTTCAAATCTTCTCTTTAAGTCAATATGTTCAGCCCTTATTTCATCTTTTTGACTTTCTGCTTCCTCAATCTTTGCTTCAACTTGTTTTATACGGGCCTCTAACCTTCTTATGGTTCTGCCCCATCTGATTATCTCCTTTGAAGCTGCTTCTAACTCAGCTTCAAGATCTGGTTCTTCTTCATCAACCTCCTCTTCCTCTTCAGAGGTTGAACTACCACATTGAGCTGATGCCATAAAGGCATGCTCATCTGATAAGTCTACATCTTCCTCCTCATCAGCTTCTTTTGTCTGGCTCACATAACTCTTGAATGAGCCTCTCTTCTTCTTCTGTGGGTTGGCAGTCTTCTTGCTGGACTTCTCTGATTTGGATGATGGTCTTCTCCATTTTGAATCCTACTCATCATCACCATCCTCATCTTCATCATCAAGTTTCACTTTGCACTAAGAAGCAAAGTGTCCAGTCTTCCCACAACGATAACATCTTAAGGACAACTGTCATTTTCCCTTCTTAGACCCCTTTTGAATTTCCTTGTGAGGTAAGCCAACACTTCACCTTCACTTTCTTCCTCCTCATCATCATCATCCTCACTGGATGATTCTTCCTCTTCTCTTATCTTCAAGTGTTTCATAGCTTTGAAAGCTGCCTCCTTTGATGGCTTTGATATTGAGGAGCTTTCATTTGACTTTATTCTCATCTCATATGCAATGAGATTGCATTGGAGATCATGCAGTGACATAGAATTGAGATCTCTACTCTCCTCTATGGCTGCCACCTTTGAGGCAAACCTCTTAGGCAGAATTTTCAGAATTTTCTTCACAATAGATGAGTCCTTCTTGTTCTTCCCATGACTTCTAAGGTCATTTACAGCATCAATAACCCTGGTGAAGAACTCTTGGACTATTTCATTTTTCTGCAGTTTGGGAGATTCATATCTCTCCTTGAAAACTTGAAGCTTGGCCTCCTTCATTCTGCCATCACCTTCATAGACCTTCTGCAATCTGTCTCATATCTCCTTAGTAGATTTGCAGTCCATAACTTTAGAATATTCAGCATCTGTCAATTCTGAAATGATGACATTTGAGGCCTTCCCATTGATCTCAAACTGCCTTAATTCCTCTGGGGTTAGATCTTTACCTTCTTTTTGAGGTACAAAACCCTCCTGTACTGATTTCACCACATCCATGCCCATGGTTTCAAATACCACCTGCATTCTCGCTCTCAACATATGGTAGTTGGTTCCATTGAAGATTGGAACCTTTTTGCTGTAAGTAGTGCTGGTGCTGGTACTGGTATCCATTTCTTAGTATACTGAATAAATTAAAACTTCTGAAACCCTTCAAACTAGTACACCAAGCTGTTAAGCTTCAAACTGGTGAACCTAAACTCTGATACCAATTCAAGTTCCCAACTTCACTCTAGGATCTACTAGTCTGTGACACTGAGGGGGGTGAATCAGTATCACCCACTTGAAAAATTTTGATAATTTAAGCCAAAGTACTTTACTTCTTTAATACTTTAGCTCTTGTCAATATATGGGTGGGTGAACAACTTCAAAGTCTTCTCAGAAATGAACTCTTTCTCAAATTCAACTAGGGTAGATCTATTGTTACCTACTAATCACAATAGTCCCTAAAGTTACCTTTTAGACACCTTGCTTATTAAACGGATTTGTTGTTCTTGATTAGGTCTTCTTTTAGGTTATAGGTTTGATGATTCTTTAGCTTTGTTCACAACACAATTCAAAACATAGAATGTAAGTTAACAGCAAGGACACAAGAGATTTACGTGGTTTAGCCAATGTGACCTACTCCACGGTGGTAGGGATTCTTCCTCTACCGAGACAATCCATTATACTATTATACTTGAGAATACCAGTGTGGTATCCCCTATGATTACAATGTAGTTACAATGGATGTCTTAATCTTTTACTCCTTTCACTATTACAAATACAAAGCAATCACGATACAAAGAGTGTCACTTACTATGTCTACCTTTCTTCTGGCTTGTCTTGCCTCTGCTTGGAAGATCACCAAAACACTCTCTAACCTCTCTTGAAGAAATCTGGAAATTCGTTGAGTTCTCTCTAAGCTTCACAGAATGTCTTCACTAGGTTGTCTCATATGCACACTTTCAAAAGAGATAAGTCTTGGTTTATATACTGCCCTCTATGGAAACCCTAGTGGGGTTTACTGTAGTTGCAGCGGACTTCCTTTCTTATTCCTCTATATGGCTTCATACTACTATTCCATTCAAGATTCAGCATTATCCTCCTTCTTAATTTATTTTTCTTGCTCTTTTTTTTCTACTAAAATCTCATCCTTTGAATGCTTGAATGAATGGCCAGGATTGTCCATAAACAGTTAAAAATGTACAGAAGAAACTGCCCTCGTAACTACCCATCTTCCGGAAATGCTAAGTTAAAATTTCGTACCCTTCCCTTCTTCTAGACTCCCTGTCTATTCATAACCCCAGAATTATTCCGCTCCTTCAGAATCCCTCTGTAACCACGAAATTACTCTGTAACTACAGAATCGGTTTGTAACCCCGGAATTGCTCTGTAACCTCAGACTTCACTGTTCATCTGTTTCCAGAATTGCTCCGCTCCTTCTGAATTACTTCGTACTTCCAGAATTTACTCCATAACTCTAGAATCCACAGTTCATCCAGTGGAGTGGTTTTCTTATGGACCAATGTTTGGAATCTTCCTCCGAACTTGTCCTTCGGATAGTCTTACGAAATCATCTTGCAAACCATTTTACGGACTCATCTTTCGGACTTCTCTTGCGGACCACCTTATGGAATCTTCTTAAGGAATCCTCTTGCGGACCGTCTTTTAGACACTTCCTCCGGACTTTGGCTCCTAGACTTAGTCTTAGGACAGGCTTACGGACTTACAGATTTAACTTCTTATGAACTTATTATCCGTACACAACCCTATCACATTGTCACACTAAGACTTAAGTAATGCTAAACTCCCTCTACAAGTTCACTCCAAGGGGATCACTTTACGAGGTTATTTGACATGCTAGTCTTATCCTGTAATTCTTGAGATATGAGCCACTTCTACTTGCACACTTAAATCTGGTTGACAATAATTACAATCCATACAAGGTTGTGGGAACAACAGAGGTGAAACCTCAAAAGAGGAAGAGAAAGGTTAAACCTAGATTCTTTACCTCCTTGATGCCTGTCACTGAACTAGAAGGTATTTGAAGAACAAGAGAGCATATTAGTCAATCTCAACATAGAGTTGACTTTCCTCTCTTAACTTTTGCTTTTGTGGTTAATGAATCCTTAAAAAAGATCTAGTCAAACTTCTAGGCCTAAGTCTCTATTTCTTTTATGTTTTTTATTTTAGTTTTTAATTGATTGATATTAGCTTTAAGCTCTTCAATTGAAGGTTCTATTGCTATTATTCTAGTTTTAAAACTAGAATGATTATTTCTAATTCTTTGAATAATTGTTTTTAAATTGTAATCTTCTTTTCATTTTAACCTTAATCTCGTTTCAAGATAGGTCAACATATTTCTGCAACTGTTCTCTTTTTTCTTTTGGATCTATAATCTTATTAAAAGATCCAGTATTAGATCGTCCTTTTTTGTAAGGACTAATAAGTCATTACTTTTACATAGAGCGTAATAATAGTTGCATTGACCATTACAACAATTACCAAAATCATCTTCGAAGGTAGCCTCTTCTTTTTTAAAAAGATCTACTTCTAAATTTGATTTCTCAGAATCCATCTTTTGATAAGAAGTTATGCATAAGTGACCTCTTAAGGTCTTTATCTACAAATAATTCTTAAATTTTTTTTATTTTGCATTTATTAAAATAATGTTGTATTTTTTTTGCATTTGTAACATACAATTGTTTTCATCTTCTATTTTTGCAGACCAAGATTTTTCTTTTCTTTTAGCTTTTCCTTTTCATATAAGGATTTCTTTTGAGATATGGTTTTATAACTCACTCTTCTAAATTTTTTTAGGATAGTTCATGGGTGGATAACCCATTTGTTCACATAAGTTTCCTATAGCCTTTTCACCTTATATCTCTTCATTTTGTAACTACCTATACAGTTTTATCTCATTATAGAGTTTAACTTTTTCTGCCACAACTTCCACATCTAATTCTTTATATGTATAACTATAGTAATTAATAACTCCATGATATGATTTTAAACTATTTTTTACCCTTTCAGCAAATAAAATAGGTAACATAGACACATTTTTCTTTCTAAGAAATACTCTAGTTATCTTCTTTGGTAGAAACTTTTGAAAAGAACACATTTTTGTACCAACCAAAGTGAGATAGATTTAGACATCTCAAATTAATGAGTTCCTTATATGTTTTATCCACTAATAAGGTTATTGTACCAATAAAATAGTTAGAAAATGTATAAATGAGTGTATTGACATTGTCAACTAGTTACACCCATTACTTTAATTTTACAATATTAAATATCTGGGACCTAACTTTGTTTGATAAGTAAAAATTCCACTAGCCTTTAAGCTATTTAGAAGTCAAAATTACCTCTTTTAGATTTTGTAGTAGTAGCGAACATTATCATATAGTGGAGTAGAATGAGAATCTAATTTTCTAACATTTTATCCAAATTTCACTCTATGATACTACTTCCATCATATTACACGTAATTATACTTAGATTATTCCTTTAATAAGAGGTCAATTGGGATTAGTATAAAATAATATAATTTTATGCAGACTTTATTAAAAGTCATTTTGTTTATTTCCATGCTTTCCTTCTTATTATAATGTGATGGATCTTTTCAAACTAGATTTTATTTTGATAAGAATATTTCCTAAATTTTATTCACATAATCCTTAGCCTTTGATTCTTCTTTTGTAATTTACTCCTCTTTTTCTAATATAGAAGCATCTTTTTTTCTTAAACCGAGGCTTTTAAACTTTTTGATTATTTCATCGACAAATTCTATTTTTTCGGGATTTTTACTTCACATATTATTGTCTATTTCTTTTGTTGGCATGAGTTTAAATAAAACCCTATTTGCATTTATAGTTTAACTAGAGGTTTTGGAGCTTTCTAAGCTACTTCTTCAATCTTTTCTTTAATTTTATTAAGTTGATTTCCTATTGATTGAAGATAAAAATTAGTATAATTTCTTTATTGTATAATAGCATTAGTAGATTATTCTACTTTATAGGGTCAAGCTATGATTTCACTCCCTTCTACTTTCATACATAAGTTTAAAGTTGAAGGGTAAATACTAATAACCCTTTTTCCTATTAGTATATGCTTTATGTTTTATGTGGGAAGTGAATAAAAGAGTGCATTTAATCTGGTTAAAGAAAAATTCATTTATACGCCGTTACTTACTTTATCTAACTTTACTAAATTTTTTGAAATTGAGTGTGATACTTTAGGTATTGCAATAAGGGGTATTTTGATGGAAAAGCAATGACTTATTGCTTTCTTCAATGAAAAATTAAATGGGGTAGTGCTTAATTATCTAACTTATGATAAGAAGTTTTATGCATTAATGAGGGTCTTATAGACATGGTAGCATTATCTTTGACCTGAAGAGTTCATGATTCTTACTAACCACAAGTTTTTGAAATATTAGAAGGGATAAGGTAAGTTTTCATGACATGCTAAATGGATGGAATTCCTTGAGACGTTTCCTTATGTAATCAAGTATAAGTAAGGCAAGGAAAATGTTGTGGCAAATACATTATCTCAAAGGTATGCACTTATCTTTAATTTAAATGCAACATTGTTATGATTTGAGCTTATTAAAATCTATATGTTAATGATCAAAGACTCCTTGTTTAATAAAATTCAACGGATTCCTAGTTCCAAGGGAATATAAATGTGCATGTTGCCATAAATATATTGCCTATTATGGGCACGCAAGCTATTTTCAAGATCATTAAGTGTGAATGGGTAATTACAACAAAAAGTGGAGTATTGTTAGAAAGAAATCCAAAGACAGTTTTATTAGTCTGTAATTAAGTAGAAAATACTTGTAAGAAATGCTAGTCATTATGAAAGACTCCTAGTTTAATGAAATTTAACGGATTGCTAGTTTCAAGGGATCCTAGATGTGCTTGTTGCCATGAATATAGTGCCTGTTATGCGCATAGAAGCTATTTTGAAGATCATTAATTGTGAATGAGTTATTGTAACAAAAGGTGGAGCCTTGTTATGAAGAAATGAAGAGACGGTTTCATTATTCAGCAATTATACCGCAAATACTTCGAAGAGATGCTAGTCATCATTGAAGACTCCTTGTTTAATGACATTCAAAGGATTCCTTATTCCAAGGAAGTATAAAGCTTATTGTCATAAATATATTACATGGCATGGGCACATAAGCTATTTTCAAGATCATTAAGTGTGAATGAGTTATAACAAAAAAAGGTGGACCTTTGTTAGAAAGAAATGGAGAGACAATCTCACTATTCAGCAATTATACATCAAATACTTGAAAAAAATGCTAGTCATCATCAAAGACTCCTTGTTTAATGAACTTCAATGGATTCCTCATTTTAAGGGAGTATAAATGTGCTTGTTGCCATGAATATATTGCCTATTATCGGCACACAAGCTATTTCAAGATCATTAAGTGTGAATGAGTTATTGCAACAAAAGGTGGAGCCCTATTAAGAAGAAATAAAGACATGGTCCTATTATTGAGCAACTATACCAAAAGTACATGAAAGAAATGCCAGTCATCATCAAAGACTCCTAGTTTAGTGAAATTCAATAGATTCCTAGTTTGAAAGGTGTATAGATGTGCTTATTGTCATGAATATATTACCTATTATGGGCATACAAGCTATTTTTAAGATCATTAAGTGTGAATGGGTAATTATAACAAAAAGTAGAGCATTGTTAGGAAGAAATCAAGAAACGGTCTCATTAGTCTGTAATTAAGTAGAAAAAACTAGTAAGAAGTGCTACTCATCAACAATGACTCTTTGTTTAACGAAATTCAACAGATTCCTAGTTCCAAGGGATCTTAAATGTGCTTGTTGCCATGATATAGTGTCTGTAATGGGCACACAAGTTATCTTTAAGATCATTAAGTGTGAATTAGTTATTGCAACAAAAGGTGGAGGCTTGTTTGGAGGAAATAAAGAGACAGTCTCATTATTTAGCAATTATAAAACAAATACTTGAAAGAAATGCTAGTCATCATCTACAACTCCTTGTTTCATGAAATTTAATGGATTCTTAGTTCCAAAGGAGTATAAATGTGTTTATTGCCAAGAATATATTGCTTATTGAGGGCATAAAAACTATTTTTAAGATCTTTAAGAGTGAATGAGTTGTTGCAACAAAAAGTGAAAGTAGAGCCTTTTTAGGAGGAAATGATGAGAGGGTCTCATTATTCAGCAATTATACTACAAATACTTGAAAGAAAAGTTGGACATTATCAAAGACTTATTGTTTAGTGAAATTCAAGGGATTCTTAGTTCTAAGGGAGGATAGATGTGCTTATTTCCATGAATATATTACTTGTTATCGGCACACAAGCTATTTTCAAGGTCATTAAGTGTGAATGAGTTATTGTAACAAAGGTGGAGCCTTTTTAGGAAGAAATGAATAGACAGTCTCATTATTCAACAATTATACCACAAATACTTGAAAAAAAAGCTAATCATCATCAAAGACTCCTTGTTTAGTGAAATTTAATAGATTCCTAGTTCTTAGGGAGTATAGATGTACTTGTTGCCATGAATATATTACTTGTTGTGGGCACACAAGCTATTTTTGAGGTCATTAAGTATGAATGAGTAATCACAACAAAAAGTGGAGCATTGTTAGGAAGAAATCTAGAGATGGTCTTGCTAGTCTACAATTAAGTAGAAATACTGGCAACAATGCTACTTATCAACAAAGACTCTTTGTTTAACGAAATTCAAGGAATTCTTAGTTCCAAGTGATCCTAGATGTGCTTGTTGCCATGAATATAGTGTTTGTAGTGGGCACACAAGCTATCTTTAAGATCATTAAGGGTGGATTAGCTATTACAACAAAAGGTGGAGCCTTGTTAGGAGGAAATGAAGAGACAGTCTCATTATTTAGCAATTATACCACAAATACTTGAAACAAATGCTAGTCATCATGCACGACTACTTGTTTCATGAAATTCAATGAATTCTTAGTTCAAAGGGAGTATAAATGTGCTTATTGCTATGAATATATTGCTTATTGAGGGCACACAAGCTATTTTAAAGATCATTAAGTGTGAATTAGTTATTGTAACAAAAGGGGGAATCTTTTTAGGAAGAAATGAAGAGATAGTCTCATTATTCAGCAATTATACCACAAATACTTGAAAGAAAAGCTAATCATCATCAAAGACTCCTTCGTTAGTGAAATTCAATGGATTCCTAGTTCCAAGGGAGTATAGATTGTGCTTGTTGCCATGCATATATTACCGGTTGTGGGCACATAAGCTATTTTTGAGATCATAAAGTGTGAATGGCTAATTACAACAAAAAGTGGAGCATTGTTAGGAAGAAATCAAGTGACAGTCTTACTTGCCTATAATTAAGTAAATAATACTTGTAAGAAATGATGGACATCACCAAAGACTCCTTGTTTAAAAAAATTCAATGGATTCCTAGTTCTGAGTGATCCTAGATGTGCTTGTTGCCATGAATATAGTGTTTGTTGTGGACACACAAGCAACTTCAAGACCATTAGGTGTGAATGAGTTATTGCAACAAAAGGTGGAGCCTTGTAAGGAAAAGATGAAGAGACGGTCTCATTATTCGGCAATTATACCGCAAATACTTGAAAGAAATGTTAGTCACCATCCAAGACTCCTTGTTTAGTGAAATTCAATAGATTCTTAATTCCAAGGGACTATAAATGTGCTTGTTGCCATAAATATATTACTTATTATGGGCATACAAGCTATTTCCAAGATCATTATGTGTGAATGAGTTATTGCAACAAAAGTTGGAGCCTTGTTAGGAAGAAATTAAGAGTCGGGTCTCAATAGTCTAAAACTAAGTAGAAAATACTAGCAAGACGTGCTTGCTGCCATGAATATAGTGTCTGTTGTGGGCATAAAAGCTATTGTCAAGATCATTAAGGGTAAAGGAGTTATTACAAGAAAAGGTGGAGACTTTTTAGTAGGAAATGATGAGACAGTCTCATTATTTAGCAATTATACTACAAAATACTTGAAAGAAATGCTAGTCATCATCAAAGACTCATTGTTTAATGAAATTCAACGAATTCCTAGTTCCAAGGGAGTATAAATGAGTTTTTTGACATGAATATATTGCCTATTGTAGGCACACAAGCTATTTTCAAGATCATTAAGTGTGAATGAGTTATTGCAACAAAAGGTGGAGCCTTGTTAAGAAGAAATTAAGAGGCGGTCTCATTAGTCTGTAATTAAGTAGAAAATAGTTATAAGAAATGCTAGTCATCACTAAAGACTCATTGTTTAACGAAATTCAATGAATTCTTAATTCTAAGGGATTGTATATGAGCTTGTTGCTATGAATATATTACTTGTTGTGGGCACATAAGCTATTTTCAAGATCATTAAGTGTGAATGGCTAATTATAAGAAAAAGTGGAGCATTGTTGGGAAGAAATCAAGAAATGGTCTCATTAGTCTGTAATTAAGTCGAAAATACTTGTAAGAAATGCTAATCATCATCAAAGACTCCTTGTTTAACGAACGTCAATGGATTCTTAGTTGCAAGGGATCCCAAATGTGCCTGTTGCCATAAATATAGTGTCTATTGTGGACACACAAGCTATTTCTAAGATCATTCAGTGTGGATGAGTTATTACAACAAAAGGTGGAGCCTTGTTAGGAAGAAATGAAGAGATGGTCTCATTATTCACCAATTATACCACAAATATTTGAAAGAAATGCTAGTCATCATCCAAGACTCCTTATTTAGTGAAATTTAAAGGATTCCTAGTTCAAAGGGAGTATTGATGTGTTTGTTGCCATGAATATATTACCTGTTATGGGCACACAAGCTATTTTTGAGGCCATTAAGTGTGAATGGGTAGTTACAACAATAAGTGGAGCATTGTTAGGAAGAAATTAAGAGATGGTCTCATTAGTCTATAATTAAGTGGAAAATTCTGGTAAGAAATGCTACTCATCACCAAAGACTCCTTATTTAACTAAATTCAACAGATTCTTAGTTCCAGGGGATCCTAGATGTGCTTGTTGCCATGAATATATTGTTTGTTATGGACACATAAGTTATTTTCAAGATCATTAACTATGAATGAGTAATTGCAACAAAAGGTGGAGCCTTGTTAGGAAGAAATGAAGAAATGGTCTCATTATTCACCAATTAAACCACAAATATTTGAAAGAAATGCTAGTCATTATCCAAGACTCCTTGTTCAGTGAAATTCAATGGATTCCTAATTCCAAGAGAGTATAGATGTGCTTGTTGCCCTGAATATATTGCCTGTTGTGGACACATAAGTTATTTTCAAGATCATAAAGTGTGAATGACTAATTATAACAAAAAGTGGAGCATTGTTAGGAAGAAATCAAGAGACGGTCTCATGAGTTGGTAATTAAGTAGAAAATACTTGGAAGAAATGCTACTCATCACTAAAGACTCCTTGTTTAACAAACTTCAATGGATTCCTAGCTCCAAGGGATCCTCGATGTACTTGTTGCCATGAATATAGTGTATGTTATGGACACACAAGCTACTTTCAAGATCATTAAGTGTAAATGAGTTATAGCAAAAAGAGGTGGACCCTTATTAGAAAGAAATAAAGAGACGGTGTCACTATTCAGAAATTGTACCATAAATACTTGAAAGAAATGCTAATCATGATCAATACTTCCTTGTTTAATGAAATTCAAGGGATTCATAGTTCCAAGGGAGTATAAATGAGTTTGTTGCCATGGATATATTGCCTGTTGTGGGCGCACAAGCTATTTTCAAGATCATTAAGTGTGAATGAGTTATTACAACAAAACGTAGAGCCCTTCTAGGAGGAAATGAAAAGAGGGTCTCACTATTTAATAATTATATCGCAAATGCTTGAAAGAAATACTAGTCATCATCAAAGACTCCTTGTTTAGTGAAATGCAATGGATTTCTAATTCCAAAGGAGTATAAATGTGCTTGTTGCCTTGAGTATATTGCCTGTTGTGGAAACACGAGCTACTTTCAAAGACATTAAGTGTGAATGGGTAATTACAGCAAACAGTGGAGCATTGTTAGGAAGAAATTAAGACACAATCTCATTAGTCTCTAATTAAGTTGAAAATACTGGTAATAAATGCTACTTGTCACCAAAGCTCCTTGTTTAACGAAATTCAACGGATTCCTAGGTCTAAGGGATCCAAGATGTGCTTGTTGCCATGAATATAGTGTCTGTTATAGATACATAAGCTGCTTTTAAGATCATTAAGTGTGAATGAGTTATTGCAACAAAAAGGTGGAGCCTTATTAGGATAAAATGAAGAGACGGTCTTATTATTCAACAATTATACCGCAAATACTTGAAAGCAAAGATAGTCATTATCAAAGACTCCTTGTTTAATGAAATTCAATGGATTCCTAGTTCCAAGGGAGTATAAATGAGCTTGTTGCCATGAATATATTGCCTGTTGTGGGCACACAAGCTATTTTCAAGATCATTAAGTGTGAATGAGTTATTGCAACAAAAGGTTAAGCCCTTTTAGGAGGAAATGAAAAGACGGTCTCATTGTTTAGTAATTATGTTGCAAATACTTGAAAGAAATGCAAGTCATCATCAAAGACTCCTTGTTTAGTGAAATTTAACGGATTCCTAGTTCTAAAGGAGTATAAATGAGCTTGTTGCCATGAATATAATGCCTATTGTGGGCACATAAGCTATTTTCAAGATTATAAGGTATGAATGAGTTATTGCAACAAAGGTAGAGCCTTTTTAGGAGAAAATGAAGAGACGGTCTCACTATTCAATAATTATACCACAAATACTTGAAAGAAATTCTAATCATCATCAAAGGCTCCTTGTTTAGTGAAATTCAACAGGTTCCTAATTCCAAGAGAGAATAAATGAGCTTGTTACCCTGAATATATTGCCTGTTGTGGGAACACAAGCTATTTTCAAGGACATTATGTGTGAATGGGTAATTACAAGAGAAAGTGGAGCATTGTTAGGAAGAAATCAAGACATGATCTCACTAGCCTCCAATTAAGGTGAAAATACTAGTAAGAAATGTTACTCATCACCAAAGACTCCTTGTTTAATGAGATTTAATGGATTTCTAGTTCCAAGGGATCCAAGATGTACTTGTTGCCATGAATATGTGCCTATTTTGGGCACAAAAGCTATTTTCAAGATTATTAAGTGTGAAGGAGTTATTGAAACAAAAGGTGGAGCCTTTTGAGGAGCAAATGATGAGATAGTCTCATTATTCAGCAATTATACTGCAAATACTTGAAAAAATGCTTGCCATCATCAAAGACTCCTTGTTTAATGAAATTTAAGGGATTCCAAGTTCCAAGGGAGTATAAATGAGTTGTTGTCATGAATATATTGTTTGTTGAGGGCATATAAGCTATTTTCAAGATCATTAAGTGTGAATGAGTTATTGCAACAAAAGGTAGAGACTTTTTAGGAGGAAATGAAGAGACAGTCTCACTATTCAATAATTATACTGCAAATACTTGAAAGAAATGCTAGTCATCATAAAAGACTGCTTCTTTAGTAGAATTCAACAGATTCCTAATTCCAAGGGAGTATAGATGCGCTTGTTGCCCTGAATATATTTCCTGTTGTGGATGCACAAGCTATTTTCAAGATCATAAAGTGTGAATGGCTAATTACAACAAAAAGTGGAGCATTGTTAGGAAGAAATCAAGAGATAGTCTCATTAGTCTGTAATTGAGTAGAAAATACTTGAAGAAAATGCTACCACCAAAGACTCCTTATTTAATGAAATTCAATAGATTCTTAGCTCCAAGGGATCCTAAATGTGGTTATTGCCTTGAATATATTGCATGTTGTTGGCACACAAGCTATTTACAAGATCGTTAAGTGTGAAGGAGTTTTTACGACAAAAGCTAGAGCCTTGTTATGAAGAAATCAAGAGACTATTGTGAATGAGCTTGTTGCCATGAATATATTGCCTATTGTGAGCACACAAGCTATTTTCAAGATCACAAAGTGTGAATGATTTATTGCAACAAAACGTGGAGCCTTGTTAGGAAGAAATGAAGATACGGTCTCATTATTCAGCAATTTTATCGCAAATACAAAAGCTTGTGTGCCTCTTGTGGACACATGAGCTATTTTCAAGATCATAAAGTGTGAAGGGCTAATTACAACAAAAAATTGGAGTAATGTTATGAAGAAATCAAGAGACGGTCTCATTAGTTTGTAATTAAGTAGAAAATACTGGTAAGAAATGCTTACTCATCACCAACGACTCCTTATTTAATGAAATTCAATGGATTCCTAGTTCCAAGGGATGCTAGATGTGTTTGTTGCCATGAATATAGTGTCTATTATGGGCACAAAAGCTATTTTCAAGATCATTAAGTGTGAACAAGTTATTGCAACAAAAGGTGGAGCCTTGTTTGGAAGAAATGAAGAGACGATCTCATTATTTAGCAATTATACCGTAAATACTTGAAAGAAAAGTTAGTCATCATCAAAGACTCCTTATTTAATGAAATTTAATAGATTCCTAGTTTCAAGGGAGTATAAATGTGCTTATAGCCAAGAATATATTGCTTGTTGTGGGCACAAGAGCTATTTTCAAGATTATTAATTGTGAATGAGTTATTGCAACAAAAGATGGAGCCTTTTTAGGAAGTAATGAAGAGACAGTCTCATTATTCAGTAAATTATACTGAAAATGCTTGTAGGAAATGCAGTCATCATCGAAGACACCTTGTTTATGGAAATTCAACAAATTCCTACATCCAAGGGAGTATAAATGAGCTTGTTACCACCAATATATTGCCTGTTGTGGGCACACAAGCTATTTTCAAGATCATTAAGTGTGAATGATTTATTGCAACAAAAGGTGGAGGCTTGTTAGGAAGAAATGAAGATACAGTCTTATTATTCAGCAATAATACCGAAAATGCCTATAAGAAATGCTAGTCATCATCAAAGACTCCTTGTTTATGGAAATTCAATGGATTCCAACATCAAAGGGAGTATAGATATGGTTGTAGCCATGAATATATTGCCTATTGTGGGCACACAACCTATTTTCAAGATCTTTAAGTGTGAATTGGTAATTACAACAAAAAGTGGAGCATTGTTACAAAGAAATCAAGAGACAATCTCATTAGTCTTTAATTAAGTAGAAAATACTGGTAGGAAATGCTAGTCATCACCAAAGACTCCTTGTTTAATGAAATTCAATGGATTCCTAGTTCCAAGGGATCCTAGATGTACTTGTTGCCATGAATATAGTGGCTGTTGTGGGCATATAAGCTATTTTCAAGTTCATTTAGTGTGAATGAGTTATTGCAACAAAAAGTGGAGCCTTGTTAGGAAGAAATGGGGAGGCTGCCTCATTATTCAGCAATTATACCGCAAATACTTGAAAGAAATGCTAGTCATCTTCAAAGACTCCTTATTTAATGAAATTCAATGGACTCTTAGTTCCAAGGGAGTATAAATATGCTTTTCGTTGCCATGAATATATTGCCTGTTGTGGGCGCACAAGGTATTTTCAAGATCATTAAGTGTGAATGGGTAATTTAAAGAAAAAGTGGAGCATTATGAGGAAGAAATCGAGAGATGATTTCATTAGTCTATAATTAAGTAGAAAATACTTGTAAGAAATGCTAGTCATCATTGAAGGCTCCTTGTTTGATGAAATTCAATGAATTCCTAGTTGCAAGGGATCTTAGATGTGCTTGTTGCCATGAATATAGTGTTTATTATCGGCACACAAACTTTTTTCAAGATCATTAAGTGTGAATGAGTTATAACAACAAAAGGTGGAGACTTGTTTGGAAGCAATGAAGAGACGGTCTCATTATTCAACAATTATACAGCAAATACTTGAAAGAAATGCTAGTCATCATCGAAGACTCCTTATTTAATGAAATTCAATGGATTCCTAGTTCCAAGGGAGTATAAATGTGCTTATTGCCATGAATATATTACCTGTTGTGGGCATACAAGATATTTTCAAGATCATTATGTATGAATGGGTAATTACAACAAAAAGTGGAGCATTGTTAGGAAGAAATCAAGAAAGGGTCTCATTAGTCTACAATTAAGTAGGAAATACTTGTAAGAAATGCAAGTCATCATCAAAGACTCCTTGTTTAAGAAAATCCAACGGATTCCTACATCCGAGGGAGAATAAATGTGCTTGTGGCCATGAATATATTGCCTGTTATGGGCACATAAGCTATTTCTAAGATCATTACGCGTGAATGGGTAATTACAACAAAAAGTGGAGCATTGTTAGGAAGAAACGAAGAGACGGTCTCATTAATCTGTACTTAAGTAGAAAATACTTATAAGAAATGCTAGTCATCACCAAAGACTCTATGTTGAATGAAATATCTTGGATTCCTAGTTCTAAGGGATCCTAGATGTGCTTGTTGCCATGAATATAATGGTTGTTGTGGGCACACAAGCGATTTTCAAGATCATTTAATGAGAATGAGTTATTACTACAAAAGGTGGAGCCTTGCTTGGAAGAAATGAAAAGATGGTCATAATATTCAGCAATTTTACCATAGATACTTGAAAGAAATGCTAGTCATCATCAAAGACTCCTTGTTTAATGAAATTCAAGGGATTCCTAGTTCCAACGGAGTATAAATATGCTTATTGCCATGAATATATTGCCTATTGTGGGCACACAAGATATTTTCAAGATCATTAAGTGAGAATGAGTTATTACAACAAACATTGGAGCCTTGTTTGGAAGAAAGGAAGAAGTTGTCTCATTATTCAGCAATTATAACGTAGATACTTGAAAGAAATACTAGTCACCATCGAAGACTCCTTATTTAATGAAATTCAACAGATTTCTAGTTCCAAGGGAGTATAAATGTGCCTATTGCCATGAATATATTGCCTGTTGTGGGCACACAAGCTATTTTCAAGATCATTAAATGTAAATGAGTTATAGCAGAAAAAGGTGGACCCTTGTTAGAAAGAAATAAAGAGACAGTCTCACTATTTAGCAATTATATAACAAATACTTGAAAGAAATGCTAGTCATCATCAAAGACTCCTTGTTTAATGAAATTCAATGGATTCTAAGTTCTAAGGGAGTACAAATGTGCTTGTTGCCATGAATATATTGCCTATTGTCGGCACACAAGCTATTTCAAGATCATTAAGTGTAAATGGGTAATTATAACAAAAGGTAGAGCATTGTTAGGAAGAAATCGAGAGACAGTCTCATTAGTCTGTAATTAAGCAAAAAATACTGGTAAGAAGTCCTACTCATCAACAAAGACTCTTTGTTTAACAAAATTCAATGGATTCCTAGTTCCAAGGGATCTTAGATGTCCTTGTTGCCATGAATATAGTGTTTGTAGTGGGCACATAAGCTATCTTCAAGATCATTAAGTGTGAATTAGTTATTGCAACAAAAGGTGGAGTGTTGTTTGGAGGAAATGAAGAGATAGTCTCATTATTTAGCAATTATACCGCAAATACTTGAAAGAAATGCAAGTCATCATCCATGACTCCTTATTTTATGAAATTCAAAAAATTCCTAGTTCCAAGGGAGTATAAATGTGCTTGTTGCTATGAATACATTGCTTATTGAGGGCACACAAGCTATTTTTAAGATCATTAAGTGTGAATGAGTTATTGCAACAAAAGATGGAACCTTTTCAGGAAGTAATGAAGAGACGGTCTCATTATTCAGCAATTATACCACAAATACTTAAAAGGAAAGCTAGTCATCATCAAAGACTCCTTGGTTAGTGAAATTCAACGCATTCCTTGTTCCAAGGGAGTATAGATGTGCTTCTTACCATGTATATATTACCAGCTGTGGGCACACAAGCTATTTTTAAGATCATAAAGTGTGAATGGTTAATTATAATAAAAAGTGGAGCATTGTTAGGAAGAAATCAAGAGACAATCTCATTTGTCTATAATTAAGTAGAAAATACTTGTAAAAAATGATAGACATCACCAAAGACTCCTTGTTTAAAGAAATTCAAGGGATTCCTTGGTATAAGGGATCCTAGGTGTGTTTATTGCCATGTATATAGTTCTTATTGTGGGCACACAAGCAATTTCCAAGATTATTAGGTGTGAATGAGTTATTGCAACAAAAGGTGGAGTCTTATTAGGAAAAGATGAAGAGATAGTCTCATTATTCAGCAATTATACTGCAAATACTTGAAAGAAATGTTAGTCACCATCCAAGACTCCTTGTTTAGTGAAATTTAATAGATTCCTAATTCCAATGGACTATAAATGTGCTTGTTGCCATAAATATATTGTCTATTGTAGGCATACAAGCTATTTTCAAGATCATTAAGTGTGAAAGAGTTAATGCAACAAAAGGTAGAGCCTTGTTAGGAAGAAATGAAGAAACGGTCTCATAATTCAACAATTATACAACAAATACTTGAAAGAAATTCTAGTCATCATCAAAGACTTCCTATTTAATGAATTTCAACAGATTCCTAGTTCCAAAGAAGTATAAATGCACTTGTTGCCATGAATATATTGCCTGTTGTGGGCACAAAAGTTATTTTGAAGATCATTAATTATGAATAAGTTATTACAACAAAAGGTGGAGTCTTGTTAGGAAGAAATGAAGAGTTGCTCTCATTATTCTGCAATTATACAATGAATATTTGTAAGAAATGCTTGTCATCACCAAAGACTCCTTGTTTAAAGAAATTCAATAGATTCATAGTTCCAAGGTATACTAGAAGTGCTTATTGCCTTGAAAATAGTCCTAGTTATGGGCACACAAGCTATTTTCAGCATCATTAATCATGAATGAGTTATTGTAACAAAAGGTGGAGGTTTGTTAGGAAGAAATGAAGAGACAAGTCATAAACAAAGAGATACTAGTCAAGCAATTATACTTGCAATTATAAAGCAAATACTTGCAAGAGATACTAGTCATAAACAAAGACTCTTTGTTTAATGAAATTCAACGGATATTTAGTTCCAAGGTATACTAGAAGTTCTTGCTGCCATGAATATCATGCTTATTGTGGCCAAACAAGCTATTTTTAAGATCATTAATTATGAATGAGTTATTGCAACAAAAGGTGGAGGCTTGTTTGGAAGAAATGAAGAGATGCTCTCATTATTCAGCAATTGTGCAGCAAATACTTGTAAGAAATGCTAGTCATCACCAAAGACTCCTTGTTTAATGAAATTCAACGGATTCCTAGTTTCAAGGTATACTATAAGTGCTTGCTGCCATGAATATTATGCTTTTTGTGGCCACACGAGTTATTTTGAAGATCATTAAGTGTGAATGAGTTATTGCAACAAAAGGTAGAGCCTTGTTAGGAAGAAATGAAGACATGGTCTCATAATTCAACAATTATACAACAAATACTTGAAAGAAATCTTAGTCATCATTAAAGATTCCTTGTTGTATGAATTTCAATGGATTCCTAGTTCCAAAGAAGTATAAATGCACTTGTTGCCATGAATACATTGCCTGTTGTGGGCACACAAGCTATTTTAAAGATCATTAATTGTGAATAAGTTATTGCAACAAAAGGTGGAGCCTTGTTAGGAAGAATTAAATAGTCGCTCTCATTTTCAGCAATTATAAAATGAATACTTGTAAGAAATGCTAGTCATCACCAAAGACTCCTTATTTAAAGAAATTTAATGGATTCCTAGTTCCAAGGTATACTAGAAGTGCTTGTTGTCATGAATATAGTCTCAGTTATGGGCACACAAGCTATTTTCAAGATCATGAATCATGAATGAGTTATTGCAACAAAAGGTGGAGGCTTGTTAGGAAGAAATGAAGAGATGCTCTCATTATTCAGCAAATACTTGAAAGAAATGCTAGTTATCATCGAAGATTTCTTGTTTAACGAAATTCAATGGATTCTTACTTCCAAGGGAGTATAATTCACTTAGTGCCATAAATATATTACCTATTATGGGCACACAAGCCATTTTCAAGATCATTTATTGTGAATGAGTTATTGCAACAAAAGGTCGACCATTGTTAAGAAGAAATGAAGAGACAATTTCATATTTCAGCAATTATGCAGCAAATACTTGGAAGAAATGCTAGTCATCACCAAAAACTCCTTGTTTAGTGAAATTCAATGGATTCTTAGTCCTAAGGTATACTAGAAGTGCATGCTGCCATGAATTTCATGCTTGTTGTGGCCACACAAGCTATTTTCAAGATCATTAAGTGTGAATGAGTTATTGCAACAAAGGTGGAGCCTTGTTAGGAAGAAATGAAGAGACACTCTCATTATTCAGCTATTATACAGCAAATATTTGAAAGAAATACTAGTCATCAGTAGAGACTCCTTATTTAATGAAATTCAAAGGATTCCTAGTTCCAAGGGAGTGTAAATGTGTTTGTTGCCATGAATATTTTGCGTGTTGTTGCGATGAATAGATTGCTTGTTGTGGGCAGACAAGCTATTTTCAAGATCATTAATTGTGAGTGAGCTATTACAACAAAAGGTGCCCCCTTTTTAGGAAGAAATCAAGAGACGGTCTCATAATTCAGCAATTATACAGCAAACACTTTAAATAAATGCTAGTCATCATGAAAGACTCCTTGTTGAATGAGTTTCAATGGATTCCTAGTTCCAAGGGAGTATAAATGCTCTTGATGCCATGAATATATTACTTATTGTGGGCACATAAGCTATTTTCAAGATCATTAATTGAGTATGAGTTATTGCAACAAAAGGTGGAGCCTTGTTAGGAAGAAATGAAGAGACACTCTAATTATTCAGCAATTATACAACAAATACTTGTAAGAAATCTTAGCCCTCAACAAAGACTCCTTATTTGGTGAAATTCAACCAATTCCTAGTTTCAAGGGAGTATAAATGTGGTCATTGCCATGAATATATTGCCTATTATGCTCACAAAAGCTATTTTCAAGATCTTTAATTATGAATGTGTTATAGCAACAAAAGTTGGAGTCTAGTTAGGAAGAAATGAATAGACTCTTGCATTATTCAGCAATTATACGGCAAATACTTGTAAGAAATGCTAGTTATCAGCAAAGACTCTTTGTTTAATGAAATTCAACAAATTCCTAATTTCAAGGGAGTATAAATGTCGTTGTTGCCATGAATATATTGCTTGTTGTGGTCACACAAGCTATTTTCAAGATCTTTAATTGTGAATGTGGTATTGCAACAAAAGGTGGAGCCTTATTAGGAAGAAATGAATAGACTCTCGCATTATTCAGCAATTATACTGCAAATACTTGTAAGAAATGCTAGTCATCAGTAGAGACTCCTTCTTTAATGAAATTTAATAGATTCCTAGTTCCAAGGTATACTAAAAGTGGTTGCTGTCATGAATATAGTGACTGTTGTGGGCACATAAACTATTTTCAAGATCATTAGATGTGAATGAATAATTGCAACCAAAGGTGGAGTCTTGTTCAGAAGAAATGAAGAGGTGGTCTAATTATTCAGCAATTATACAGCAAATACCTGAAAGAAATGCTAGTCATCATCAAAGACACCTAGTTTACTAAAATTTAATGGATTCTTAGTTCCGAGTGAGTATAAATGTGGTTGTTAGCATGAAGATATTGCCTATTGTGGGCTCATAAGCTATTTTCAAGACCTTCAATTATGAATGTGTTCTTGCAACAAAAGGTAGAGCTTGGTTAGGAAGAAATGAATAGACTCTCACATTATTCAGCAATTATACAAAAAATACTTGTAAGAAATGCTAGTCATCAGCAAAGACTCCTTGTTTAAAGAAATTCAACTGATTCCTTGTTTCAAGGGAGTATAAATGTGGTTGTTGCCATGAATATATTGTTTGTTTTGGTCACACAATCTATTTTCAAGATCTTTAATTGTAAATGTGTTATTGCAACAAAAAGTGGAGCCCTGTTAGGAAAAAATAAATAGACTCTCGCATTATTCAGCAATTATACAGCAAAGGAATCTCGCATCACCACAGACTCCTTATTTAATAAAATTCAACGGATTCCTCGTTCCAAGCTATACAAGATGTGCCTGTTGCCCTGAATATTTTGCCTGTTGTTACCATGAATAGATTACCTGTTCTAGCCACACAAGCTATTTTCAAGATCATTAATTGTGAATGACTTATTACAACAAAAAGGTAGAGTCTTGTTGGGAAGAAATGAATAGATGGTCTTATAATTCAGCAATTATACAGAAAATACTTGAAAGAAATGCAAGTCATAATCAAAGACTCCTTGTTTAATGAAAGTCAACCGATTCATAGTTCCAAGGTATACCAGATGTGTTTGCTGCCTTGAATATTGTGCTTGTTGTGGGTACCCAAGCTACTTTGAAGATCATTAAGTGTGAATGAGTTATTGTAACAAAAGGTGGATTCTTGTTAGGAAGAAATGAAGAGATGGTCTCAAAATTCAGCAATTATACAGTAAATACTTGAAAGAAATGCTAGTAATCATCAAAGACTCCTTATTTAATGAATTTCAACAGATTCCTAGTTCCAAAGGGAGCATTAATGCATTTGATGCCTCAAATATATTGCTTGTTGTGCGCACACAAACTACTTTCAAGATCATTAATTGTGAATGAGTTATTGCAACAAAAAGGTGGAGCCTTGTTAGGAAGAAATGAATAGATGCTCTCATTATTCAGCAATAATACAGCAAAAACTTGTAAGAAATACTAGTCATCAGTAAAAACTCCTTGTTTAAAAAAATTCAACTGATTCCTTGTTTCAAGGGAGTATAAATGTGGTTGTTGCCATGAATATACTGCCTATTGTGGTCACACAATCTATTTTCAAGTTCTTTAATTATGAATGTGTTATGGCAACAAAAGGTGGAGCCTTGTTAGGAAGAAATGAATAGACTCTCACATTATTCAGCAATTATACAACAAATACTTGTAAGACATGCTAATGATCAGCAATGACTCCTTGTTTAATAAAATTCAAAAGATTCCTAGTTCCAAGGGTGTGTAAATGTGTTTGTTGCTAGGAATATTTTGCCAGTTGTTGCCATGAATAGATTGCCTATTGTGGCCACACAAGCTATTTTCAAGATCATTAATTGTGAATGACTTATTGCAACAAAAGGTAGAACCTCATTAGAAAGAAATGAATAGACGCTCTCATTATTAAAGCAATTATAAAGCAAATACTTTTAAGAAATGCTAGTTATCAGCAAAGTCTCCTTGTTTAATGAAATTCAATGGATTCGTAGTCCGAAGGTATACCTGATGTGCTTGCTGCATTGAATACTTGGCTTGTTTTGTGAACCCAAGCAATTTTCAAGATCATTAAGTGTAAATGAGTTATTACAACAAAAGGTGGTGCCTTGTGAGGAAGAAATGAAGAGACAATCTCATAATTCAGCAATTATTCAGCAAATACTTGAAAGGAATGCTAGTCATCATCAAAGACAACTTATTTAATGAAATTCAACAGACTCCTAGTTCCAAGGTATACCAAATGTGCTTATCACCATCAATATTGTGTTTGTTGTGGGTACCTAAGCTATTTTCAAAATCGTTCAGTGTGAATGAGTTATTACAACAAAAGGCGGAGCCTTGTTAGGAATAAATGAAGGGACTATCTCATTATTCAACAATTATACCGCAAATAATTGAAAGAAATGCTAGTAATCAGCAAAGACTCCTTATGTAATGAAATTCAACGGATTCTTAGTTCCATGGTATACCAAATGTGTTTGCTGCCTTGAATAGTGTGCTTGTGGGTACCCAAGCAATTTTCAAGATCATTAGGTGTGAATGAGTTATTGCAACAAAAGGTGGAGCCTTGTTTGGAAGAAATGAAGAGACGGACTTATAATTCAGCAATTATACAGCAAATACTTGAAAGGAATGCTAGTCATTATCAAAACCTCCTTGTTTAATGAAATTCAACAGATTTCTCATTCCAAAATATACTAGATGTGCTTGCTGCCATGAATATTGTGGTTTTTGTGGGCACCCAAGCTATTTTTAAGATCTTTAAGTGTGAATGAGTTATTGCAATAAAAGGTGGAGCTTTGCAATGAAGAAATGAAGAGATGGTCTCATAATTCAGCAATTATACAACAAATACTTGAAAGACATGCTAGCCATCATCAAAGACTCCTTGCTTAATGAAATTCAACGGATTCCTAGTTTCAAGGGACTATAAATGTGGTTGTTGATAGGAATATATTGCCTGTTGTGGTCACACAAGCTATTTTCAGGATCTTTAATTGTGAATGTGTTATTGCACCAAAAGGCGGAGCCTTGCTAGGAAGAAATGAATAGACTCTCACATAATTTAGCAATTATACAGCAAATACTTGTAAGAAATACTAGTCATCAGCAAAAACTCTTTATTTAATGAAATTCAATGGATTCCTAACTCCAAGGGAGTGTAAATTGTTTGTTGCCACGAATATTTTGCATGTTGTTGCCTTGAATAGATTGCCTCTTGTGGCCACACAAGCTATTTTCAAGATCATTAATTTTGAATGAGTTATTGCAACAAATGGTGGAGCCTAGTTAGGAAGAAATGAAAAGACAACCTCATAATTCAGCAATTATAGAGCAAATACTTGAAAGCAATGCAAGTCAACATCAAAGACTCCTTGTTTAATGAAATTCAATGGATTCATAGTTCCAAGGTATACTAGATGTGTTTGATGGCTTGAATATTGTGCTTCTTGTGGGTACCCAAGCTATTTTCAAAATCATTAAGTGTGAATGAGTTATTGCAACAAAAGGTGGAGCTTTGTTAGGAAGAAATGAAGAGATGGTCTCATTATCCAACAATTATACCGCAAATACTTGAAAGAAATGCTAGTAATTTGCAAAGACTCCTTGTTTAATGAATTTCAACAAATTCCTAGTTTTGATGGGAGCATAAATGCGCTTGATGCCTCAAATATGTTGCCTGTTGTGGGCACACAAGCTACTTTCAAGATCATTAATTGTGAATGATTTATTGCAACAAATGGTGGAGCCTTGTTAGGAAGAAATGAATAGATGCCCTCATCATTCAGTGATAATCCAGTAAATACTTGTAAGAAATACTAGTCATCAGCAAAGACTCCTTGTTTAATGAAATTCAACCAATTCCTTGTTTCAAGGGAGTATAATAGTGGTTATTGCCATGAATATACTGCTTGTTTTGGTCACACAATCTATTTTCAAGATCTTTAATTGTGAATGTATTATTGCAACAAAAGGTGGAGCCTTGTTAGGAAGAAATGAAGAGACGGTCTCATAATTTAGCAATTATACAGCAAATACTTCAAAGAAATGCTAGTAATTATCAAAGACTCCCTATTTAATGAATTTCAACAGATTCCTAGTTCCAAGGGGAGCATAAATGCACCTAATGCCTTAAATATATTGCTTGTTGTGGGCACACAAGCTACTTTCAAGATCATTAATTGTGAATGAGTTATTGCAACAAAAAGTGGAGCCTTGTTAGGAAGAAATGAATATATGCTCTCATTAGTCAACAATTATACAACAAATATTTGAAAGAAATGCTAGTCATCATCAAAGACTCCTTATTTAATCAAATTCTATGGATTCCTAGTTCCAAGGGAGTATAAATGTGCTTGTTGCCATGAATGTATTGCCTATTCTAGGCTCACAAGCTATTTTGAAGATCAATAATTGTGAATGAGTTATTGCAACAAAAGGTAGAGTCTTGCTAGCAAGTAATGAAGAAATGGTCTCATTATCTACAATTGTACAGCAAATACTTGTAAGAAATGCTAGTCATCATCGAAAACTCCTTATTTAATGAAATTCAACGGATTCATAGTTCGAAGGTATACTAGATGTGTTTGCTGCCATGAATATTGTGCTTGTTGGGGGTACCCAAGCTACTTTCAAGATCATTAAGTGTGAATGAGCTATTGCAACCAAAGGTGGATTCTTGTTATGAAGAAATGAAGAGACGGTCTAAGAATTCAGCAATTATACGACAAATAGTTGAAAGAAATGCTAGTATTCATCAAAGACTCCTTGTTTAGTGAATTTGAACAAATTCCTAGTTTCGAGGGGAGGATAAATGCACTTGATGTCTCGTATATGTTGCCTATTATGGGCACACAAGTTACTTTCAAGATCATTAATTTTGAGCATTAAGTGGTTGTTGCCATGAATATACTGCCTACTGTGGTCACACAATCTATTTTCAAGATCTTTAATTGTGAATGTATTATTGCAACAAAAGGTGGAGCCTTGTTAGGAAGAAATGAAGAGACGGTCTCATAATTCAGCAATTATACAGCAAATACTTGAAAGAAATGCTAGTAATTATCAAAGACTCCTTATTTAATGAATTTCAATAGATTCTTAGTTCCAAGGGGAGCATAAATGCACCTAATGCCTTAAATATATTGCCTGTTGTGGGCACACAAGCTACTTTCAAGATCATTAATTATGAATGAGTTATTGCAACAAAAAGTGGAGCCTTGTTAGGATGAAATGAATAGATGGTCTCATTAGTCAGCAATTATACAACAAATATTTGAAAGAAATGCTAGTCATCATCAAAGACTCCTTGTTTAATCAAATTCAATGGATTCCTAGTTCCAAGGCAGTATAAATGTGCTTGTTGCCATGAATGTATTGCCTATTCTGGGATCACAAGCTATTTTCAAAATCAATAATTGTGAATGAGTTATTGCAACAAAAGGTAGAGTCTTGCTAGCAAGTAATGAAGAAATGGTCTCATTATTTACAATTGTATAGCAAATACTTGTAAGAAATGCTAGTCATCACTGAAAACTCCTTATTTAATGAAATTCAACGGATTCATAGTTTGAAGGTATACTAGATGTGTTTGCTGCCATGAATATTGTGCTTGTTGGGGGTACCTAAGCTACTTTCAAGATCATTAAGTGTGAATGAGCTATTGCAACCAAAGGTGGATTCTTGTTATGAAGAAATGAAGAGACGGTCTAAGAATTCAGCAATTATACGGCAAATAGTTGAAAGAAATGCTAGTAATGATCAAAGACTCCTTGTTTAATGAATTTCAATAGATTCCTAGTTCTGAGGGGAGCATAAATGCACTTGATGCCTCAAATATATTGCCTGTTGTGGGCACATAAGCTATTTTCAAGATCATTAAGTGTGAATGAGTTATTGCAACAAAAAGTAGGGCCTTCTTAGGAAGAAATGAAGAGACCATCTCATTATTCCACAATTGTACTACAAATACTTGAAAGAAATGCTAGTTATAATGAAAGACTCTTTTTTAATGAAATTCAAACGATTCTTAATTCCAAGGGAGTATAAATGTGATTGTTGCCATGAATATATTGCCTGTTATGGGCACATAAGCTATTTTCAAGTTCCTTCATTGTGAATGTGTTATTGCAAGAAAAGGTATAGCCTTTTTAGGAAGAAAAGAAGAGACGGTCTCATTATTCAATAATTATACTGCAAATACTTGAAAAAAATGCTAATTATTATCAAAGACTCCTTGTTTAATGAAATTCAACGGATTCTTAGTTCCGAGGTGTACTCAAAGTGCTTGCTACCGTGAATATAGTGCTTATTATGGGCACACAACCTATTCTTAAGATTATTAACTATGAATCAGTTATTTCAACAAAAGGTGGAGCCTTGTTAGGAAGAAATGAAGAGACTGTCTCATTATTCCACAATTATACAACAAATACTTGGAGGAAATGCTAGTCATTATCAAAGACTCCTTGTTTAATGAAATTCAATGAATTTGTAGTTTCAAGGGAGTATAAATGTGCTTGTTGGCATGAACATATTGCCTATTGTGCACACACAAGGTATTTTCTAGATCATTAAGTGTGAATGGTTAATTACAACAAAAAGTGGAGCATTGTTTGGAAGATATCAAGAGATGGTCTCATTTGTATGTAATTAAGTAGAAAATACTTGTAAGAAATGTTAGTCATCACCAAAGACTCCTTGTTTAATGAAATTCAATGGATTCTTAGTTCCAAGGTGTACTCAAAGTGCTTGCTACTGTGAATATAGTGCTTATTATGGGCACACAACCTATTCTTAAGATTATTAACTATGAATCAGTTATTGCAACAAAAGGTGGAGCCTTGTTAGGAAGAAATGAAGAGACCGTCTCATTATTCCACAATTATACAACAAATACTTGGAGGAAATGCTAGTCATTATCAAAGACTCCTTGTTTAATGAAATTCAATGAATTTGTAGTTTCAAGGGAGTATAAATGTGCTTGTTGGCATGAACATATTGCCTATTGTGCACACACAAGGTATTTTCTAGATCATTAAGTGTGAATGGTTAATTACAACAAAAAGTGGAGCATTGTTTGGAAGATATCAAGAGATGGTCTCATTTGTATGTAATTAAGTAGAAAATACTTGTAAGAAATGCTAGTCATCACCAAAGACTCCTTGTTTAATGAAATTCAACGAATTCTTAGTTCCAAGGTGTACTTAAAGTGCTTGCTACTGTGAATATAGTGCTTATTATGGGCACACAACCTATTCTTAAGATTATTAACTATGAATCAATTATTGCAACAAAAGGTGGAGCCTTGTTAGGAAGAAATGAAAAGACCGTCTCATTATTCCACAATTATACAACAAATACTTGGAAGAAATGCTAGTCATTATCAAAGACTCCTTGTTTAATGAAATTCAATGAATTTGTAGTTTCAAGGGAGTATAAATGTGCTTGTTGGCATGAACATATTGCCTATTGTGCACACACAAGGTATTTTCTAGATCATTAAGTGTGAATGGTTAATTACAACAAAAAGTGGAGCATTGTTTGGAAGATATCAAGAGATGGTCTCATTTATATGTAATTAAGTAGAAAATACTTGTAAGAAATGCTAGTCATCACCAAAGACTCCTTGTTTAATGAAATTCAATGGATTCTTAGTTCCAAGGTATACTACAAGTGCTTGCTGCCATGAATATAGTGCCTGTTATGGGCACACTAGCTATTTTCAAGATCATTAAGTATGAATGAATAATTGCAACCAAAGGTGGCGCCTTATTAGGAAGAAATGAAGAAGTGATCTCATTATTTGGCAATTATACTACAAATACTTGAAAGAAATGCTAGCCATCATCAAAGACTCCTGGTTTACATAAATTCAACAGATTCCTAGTTCTTAGTGAGTATAAATGTGGTTGTTGCCATGAATATATTGCTTGTTGTGGGCACACAAGCTATTTTCAAGACCTTTAATTGTGAATTTGTTAATGCAACAAAAGGTGGAGCTTCATTAGGAAGACATGAAGAGACGCTAGTCATTATTAATGACTCCTTGTTTAACAAAATTCAATGGATTCCTAGTTTCAAGGGAGTCTAAATGTGGTTATTGTTAAGAATATTTTGCTTGTTATGGGCATATAAGCTATTTTCAAGATCATCAATTATGAATGAGTTATTGCAATAAAAGGTGGAGCTTTGTTAGGAAGAAATGCAGGGACGATCTCATTATTCATTAATTATACAACAAATGCTTGTAAGAAATGTTAGTCATCACCAAAGACTCCTTTGATTGTGAATTTGTTATTGTGACAAAAACTGGAGCCTTATTAGGAAGAAATGAAGAGATGGTCTCATTATCCAGCAATTATACTATGAATACTTGAAAGAAATGCTAGTTATCATCTAAGACTCCTTGTTTAATGAAATTCAATGGATTGTTAGTTCTAAGGGATCCTATAAGTGCTTGTTGCCATAAATATAGTGTATGTTTTGGGCCCACAAGCTATTTTCAAGATCATTAAGTGTGAATGAGTTATTGCAAGACAAGGTGGAGCCTTGTTGGGAAGAAATTAAGAGACGATCTCATAATTCGGGAATTATACCACAAGTACATGAAAGAAATGCTAATCATCATCAACAACTCTCTATTTAATGAAATTCTACAAATTCCTAGTTCCAAAGGAGTATAAATGTGTTTGTTGTCATGAATATATTGACTGTTGTGGGCACACAAGATATTTTCATGATCATTAAGTGTGAATGGGTAATTACAACAAAAAAAGGATCATTATTAGGAAGAAATCAAGAGATGGTCTCATTAGTCTATAATTAAGTAAAAATAACATGTAAGAAATGCTAGTCATCGCCAAAAACTCCTTACTTAATGAAATTCAATAGATTCCTAGTTCCATGGGATCCTACAAGTGCTTGTTGCCATGAATATAGTGCTTGTTGTGGGAACACAAGTTATTATCAAGATATTTACGTGGGAATGAGTGATTTCACCAAAAAGTGGAGTCTTTGTTAGGAAAAAATGAAGAGATGGTCTCATTTTTTAGCAATTATACAACAAATTCTTTTAAGAAATGCTGGTCATCATCGAAGCTTTCTTGTTTAATGAAACTCAATAGATTCCTAGTTCCATGGTATACTAGAAGTGCTAGCTGGCATGAATATAGTGCCTATTATGGGCACATAAGGTATTTTTAAGATCATTAAGTGTGAATAAATAATTGTAACAAAAGGGGGAGCCTTGTTTGGAAGAAATGAAGAGGTTGTCTCATATATTGCTTGTTGTAGGCACATAAGAAATTTTCAAGATCATTAATTGTGAATGAGTTATTGCAACAAAAGGTAGAGCCTTGCTAGCAAGTAATGAAGAGATGGTCTCATTATTCTGCAATTATACAGCAAATACTTGTAAGAAATGCTAATCATCACCAAACACTCCTTGTTTAATGAAACTCAATGGATTCCTAGTTCGAAGGTATCCTAAAAGTGTTTGCTGCCTTTAATATAGTGCTAGTTTTGGGCACACAAGCTATTTTCAAGACCATTAAGTGTGAATGAGTTATTGCAACAAAAGGTGGAGCCTTGTTAGGAGGAAATGAAGAGATAGTCTCATTATTCAGCAATTATATAGCAAATACTTGAAAGAAATGCTAGTCATCATCAAAGACTCCTTGTTTAATCAAGTTTAATGAATTCCTAGTTCCAAGGGAGTATAAACGTGCTTGTTCCCATGAATATATTGCCTGTTTTGGGCTCATAAGCTATTTTCAAGACCATTAATTGTCAATGAGTTGTTGCAACAAAAGGTAGAGCCTTGCTAGCAAGTAATGAACAAAGGGTCTCATTGTTCTGCAATTATACAACGAATACTTGTAAGAAATGCTAGTCATCACTAAACACTCGTTGTTTAATGAAATTCAATGGATTCCTAGTTCCAAGGTATCCTAAAAGCGCTTGATACCTTTAATATAGTGTCAATTTTAGACACACAAGCTATTTTCAAGATCATTAATTGTGAATGAATTATTGCAAGAAAAAGTGGAGCATTGTTAGGAAGAAATGAGGAGATGGTCTCATTATTCAGCAATTATACAACAAATCCTTGAAAGAAATGCTAGTCATCATCAAAGACTCCTTATTTAATGAAATTCCATCAATTCCTAGCTCCAAGGGAGTATAAATGTCTTTGTTGCCAAGAATATATTGCCTGTTGTGGGACACAAGCTATTTTCAAGATCATTAACTGTAAATGAGTTATTGCAACAAAAGGTGAAGCATTATAAGAAAGAAATTAGGAGACAACCTCTTTATTCAGCAAATATACAACAAAAACTTGAAATAAATGTTAGTCATCATTAAAGACTCCTTGTTTAATGAAATTCAAAGGATTCCTAGTTCCAAGGGAGTATAAATGTGTTTGTTGCCATGGATATATTACCTGTTGTGCGCACAAAAGCTATTTTCAAGATCATTAAGTGTAAATGAGTTATTGCAACAAAAGGTGGAGCCTTAGAAGGAAGAAATGAAAAGATAGTTTCATTATTCAGCAAATATAAAGCAAATACTTGTAAGAAATTCTATAGAACACCAAAAACTCCTTGTGTAATAAAATTCAACAAATTCCAATTTCCAAGGGAGTATAGAAGTGTTTGTTGTCATGAATATATTGCCTGTTATGGGCAGAAAAGCTATTTTCATGATCCTTAATTGAGAATATGTTATTGCAACCAAAGGTGGATCCTTGTTAGGAAGAAATGAAGACACGGTCTCATTATTCAGCAATTATATAGCAAATACTTGTAAGAAATGCTAGTCATCACCGAAGACGCCTTGGTTTTTGATATTCAATGGATTCTTAGTTCCAAGCTATACTGGAAGTGCTTGCTGTAATGAATATAGTGCTTGTTATGCATACACAAGCTATTTTCAAGATCATTAAGTGTAAATGAGTTATTGCAACAAAAGGTGGAGTCTTGTTAGGATGAAATGAAGAGACACTTTCATTATTCAACAATTATACAACAAATACTTAAAAGAATGCTAGGAATCATCAAAGACTCTTTGTGTAATGAAATTCAAGGGATTCCTAGTTCGAAGGGAGTTTAAATGTCTTTGTCACCAAGAATGTATTGCCTGTTGTGCGTACAAAAGCTATTTTCAAGATCATTAGGTGAATGAATGAGTTATTACAACAAAAGGTGGAGCTTGTTATGATGGAATGAAGAGACAGTCTCATTATTCAGCAATTATACAGCAAATACTTGAAAGAAATGTCAGTCATCAACAAAGACTCCTTATTTAATGAAATTCAATGGATTCCTAGTTCCAAGGGAGTATAAATGTGTTTGTTGCAATGAATATATTGCCTGTTACGGGCACAAAAGATATTTTCAAGATCATTAGTTATGAATGAGTTATTGTAACAAAATGTGAAGCCTTGTTAAGAAGAAATGAAGAGACGGTCTCATTATTCAGCATTTATACAGCAAATACTTGCAAGAAATGCTAGTCATAACCAAAGACCCCTTGTTTTTTGAAATTCAATGGATTCCTAGTGCCAAGGTATACTAGAAGTGCTTGCTGGCATGAATATAGTGCTTGTTATGGGAACAGAAGCTATTTTCAAGATCATTAAGTGTGAATGAGTTATTGCAACAAAAGGTGGAGCCATGTTAGGAAGAAATGAAGAGACGGTCTCATTATGCAGCAAAAACTTGAAAGAAATTCTAGCCATCATCAAAGACTCCTCGTTTAATGAAATTTAACAGATTCTTAGTTCCAAGGGAGTATAAATGTGTTTGTACCATCAATATATTGCCTGTTTTGGGCTCACAAGCAATTTCCAAAATCATTAATTGTGAATGAGTTATTGCAACAAAAGGTCGAGCTTTGTTAGGAAGAAATGAAGAGATAGTCTCATTATTCAGCAATTATACAACAAATACTTGAAAGAAATGCTAGTCATCATCAAAGACTCCATATTTAATGAATTCCATCGATTCCTAGTTCCAAGGGAGAGTAAATGTGTTTGTTGCCAAGAATATATTGCTTATTATAGGCACACAAGCTATTTTAAAGATCATTAATTGTAAATGGGTTATTGCAATAAAAGGTGGACCATTATAAGGAAGAAATGAAGAGATGGTCTCTTTATTCAACAAATATACAACAAATAGTTGAAAGAAATGCTAGCCATCATCAAAGACTCCTTGTTTAATGAAATTTAAAGGATTCCTAATTCCAAGGGAGAATAAATGTGTTTGTTACCTTGGATATATTGCCTGTTGTGGGCACACAAACTATTTTCAAGATCATTAGGTACAAATGAGCTATTGCAACAAAAGGTGGAGCCTTATAAGGAAGAAATGAGGAGACAGTCTCATTATTCAGCAATTATATGACAAATCATTGTGTTTGTTGCCAATAATATATTGACTGTTGTGGGTACACAAGCTATTTTCAAAATCTTTAAGCATGCATGAGTTATTGTAACAAAAGGTGAAGCTTGTTAGGATGGAATAAAGAGATGGTCTCATTATTCAGCAATTATACAACAAATACTTGAAATAAATGTTAGTCATAATCAAAGTCTCCTTGTTTAATGAAATTCAACGGATTCCTAGTTCCAAGGGATTATAAATGTGTTTGTTGCCATGAATATATTGTTTGTTCTAGGCACATAAGTTATTTTCAAGATCATTAGTTGTGAATGAGTTATTGCAACAAAAGGTGGAGCTTTCTTAGGATGAAATGAAGAGTCGGTCTCATTATTCAACAATTATACAGCAACTACTTGAAAAAAATGCTAGTGATCACCAAAGACTCCTTGTTTAAAGAAATTCAATGGATTCCTAGTTCCTAGCTATACTAGAAGTGCTTGCTGCCATGAATATAGTGCCTATTGTGGGCACATAAGCTATTTTCAAGATCATTAATTGTGAATAAGTTTTTGCAACAAAATGTGGAGCCTTGTTAGGATGAAATGAAGGGACCATCTCATTATTCAGCAATAATACAGGTAATACTTGAAAGGAATGCTGGTTATCATCAAAGACTCCTTGTTTAATGAAATTCAATAGATTCCAAGTTCCAACGGACTATAAAAGTGTTTGTTGCCTTAAATATAAGGCCTGTTGTGGGCACACAAGATATTTTTTAGATCATTAAGTGTCAATGGGGAATTGCAACAAAAAGTTAAGCATTGTTAGGAAGAAATGAAGAGACAGTCTCATTAGTCTGTAATTAAGTGGAAAATACTTGTAAGAAATGCTAGTCATCACCAAAGACTAGCTGTTTAATGAAATTCAATGAGTTCCTAGTTCCAAGGGATCCTAGAAGTGCTTGTTGCCACGAATATAGTGCCTGTTGTGGGCACGCAAGCTATTTTCATCATCATTAAGTGTAAATGAGTTATTACAACAAAATGTGGAGCCTTTTTAGGGAGAAATGAAGAGATGGTCGCATTATTCAGCAATTATATAGCAAATACTTGAAAGAAATGCTAGTGTTCATTAAAGACTCCTTGTTCCAAGGGAGTATAAATGAGGTTGTTGCCATGAATATATTGCCTATTGTTGGCATATAGGCTATTTTCAAATCTTTAAGTGTGAATGAGTTACTACAACAAATGGTGGAGCCTTGTTAGGAAGAAATGAAGAGGCTGTCTCATCATTTAGCAATTATAGAGCAAATACTTGAAAGAAATGCTAGTCATATGCAAAGACTCCATGTGCAATGGAATTCAATGGATTCCTAGTTCCAAGGGAGTATAAATGTCCTTGTTACCATGAATATATTGCCTATACTAGGACCACAAGCATGTTTCAAAAACATTATTTGTGAATGAGTTATTGCAACAAAAGGTGGATCCTTGTTAAGAAGAAAGGAAGAGATGGTCTAATTATTCAACAATTATAGGGTAAATACTTGAAACAAATGCTAGTTATCATCAAAGACCCCTTGTTTAATGAAATTCAATGGATTCCTAGTCCCAAGGCAGTATAAATGTGCTTGTTGCCATGAATATATTGCCTATTTTGGGCACACAAGCAATTTTCAAGATCATTAATTGTGAATGAGTTATTGCAACAAAAGGTGGAGCCTTGTTAAGAACAAATGAAGGGATTGTCTCAATATTTAGCAATTATACAACAAATACTTGAAAAAAATACTAGGTGTCCTGAAAGACTCCTTGTTTAATGAAATTCAAAGGATTCTTAGTTCCCACGGACTATAAATATGTTGATTTCCATGAATATATTGCTTATTGTGGGCCCATGAGCTATTTTCAAGAACATTAAGTGTGAATGAGTTATTGCAACAAAAGGTGGAGCCTTGTTAGGAAGAAATGAAGAGATAGTCTTATTATTCAGCTATTATATAGCAAATACTTGAAAGAAATGCTAGTCATCATCAAAGACCCCTTGTTTAATGAAATTTAACTAATTCCTAGTTCCAAGGGAGAATAAATGTGGTTCTTGCCATGAATATATTGCCTGTTGTGAGCACAAAAGCTATTTTCAAGATCTTTAATTATGAATGTGTTATTCCAACAAAAGGTCGAGCCTTCTTAGAAAGAAATGAAGAGACAGTCTCATTATTCATCAATTATACAACAAATACTAAAATGAAATGCTTGTTGCCATGAATATATTGTTTGTTCTGGGCATACCAGCTAATTTCAACATCTTTAATTGTGAATATGTTATTGCAACAAAAGCTGGTGCCTTTTTTGGAATAAATGAAGAGATGGTCTTATTATTCAGCAACTATATTGCAAATACTTGAAAGAAATGCTAGTCATCATTAAAGACTCTTGCTTAATGAAATTCAATAGATTCCTTGTTCTGAGGGAGAATAAATGTGCTTGTTGCCATGAATATATTGCCTGTTCTAGGCACACAAGCAATTTTCAAGATCATCAATTATGAATGAGTTATTGTAACAAAAGGTTGAGCCTTGTTAGGAAGAAATGAAGAGATGGTCTCATTATTCAGCAATTATGCATCAAATACTTGAAAGAAATGCTAGTCATCATCAAAGACCCTTTGTTTAGTGAAATTCAATGGATTCTTAATTCCAAGAGGATAGAAATGCGATTGTTGCTATGAATATATTGACTGTTGTGGGCACACAAGCTATTTTCAAGATCTTTAATTATGAATGTGTTATTCCAACAAAAGGTGGAGCCTTGTTAGGAAGAAATGAAGAGACAGTCTCATTATTCAGCAATTAGATAGCAAATACTTGAAAGAAATGTCGTTCATCATCAAAGACTCCTTGTTTAATGAAATTCAATGGATTCCAGGTTCCATGGGAGTATAAATGTACTTGTTGTCATGAATATATTCCTTGTTATGGGAACAAAAGCTATTTTCAAAATCACTAATTGTGAATGAGTTATTGCAACCAAAGATGGAGCCTTGTGAGGAATAAATGAAAAGAAGGTCTCATTATTCTGCAATTATACAGCAAATACTTCAAAGAAATGTTAGTCATCAGCAAAGACTCCATGTTTAATGAAATTCAATGGATTTTTAGTTCCTAGGGACTATAAAAGTGTTTGCTACCACGAATATATTGCCTGTTGTGGGCACATAAGGTAATTTCAACATCATTCAGTGTGAATGGGTAATTGCAACAAAAAGTGGAGCATTGTTTTGAAGAAATAAAGAGATGGTCTCATTAGTTTGTAGTTAAGTAGAAAATACTTGTAAGAAATGCTAGTCATCGCCAAAAACTAGTTTTTTAATGAAATTCAACGGATTTCTAGTTCCAAGGGATCCTACAAGTGCTTGCTGCCATGAATATAGTTCCTATTGTGGGTACACAAGCTATTTTCAACATCATTAAGTGTGAATAAATTATTGTAAGAAAGTGCGAAGCCTTTTTAGGAAGAAACAAAGAGACGGTCTCATTATTTAGCAATTATACAACAAATACTTGAAAGAAATGCTAGTCTTCATCATAGACTTCTTGTTCCAAGCGATAATAAAAGAGGTTGTTGCAATGCATATATTGCTTGTTATGGCACACAAGCTATTTTCAAGATCATTAAATGTGAACGAGTTATTACAACTAAAGGTGGAGCCTTCTTAGGAAGAAATGAAGAGACGGGCTCATTATTCAACAATTATACAAAAAATACTTAAAAGAAATGCTAGCGATAGGCAAAGATTCCTTGTTTAATGAAAACTAATAGATTCCTAGTTCTAAGGTATCTAGAAGCACTTGCTACCATGAATATTGTACATGTTGTGGGCTCACAAGCTATTTTCAAGATCGTTAAGTGTGAATGAGTTATTGCAACAAAAGGTGGAGCCTTGTTAGGAAGAAATGAACAGACGTGCTCATTATTCAGCAATTATATAGCAAATACTTGAAAGAAATGCTAGTCATCATCAAAGACTCCTTATTTAGTGAAAATCAATAGATTCCTAGTTCCAAGGGACTATAAATGTGGTTGTTGCTATGAAAATATTGCCTGTTATGGGCACATAAGCTATTTTAAAGATCTTTAAGCATGAATGAGTTATTGCAACAAAAGGTGGAGCGTTGTTAGGAAGAAATGAAGAGACAGTGTCATTCTTCAACAATTATAAAGCAAATACTTGAAAGGAATGCTAGTTCTCACCAAAGAATCCTTGTTTAATAAAATTGAATGGATTCCTAGTTCCAAGGGACTATAAAAGTGCTTGTTGCCATAAATACAATGCCTATTGTGGGCACACAAGCTATTTTGAAGATCTTTAATTATGAATGTGTTATTCCAACAAAAGGTGGAGCCTTCCTAGGAATAAATGAAGAGACGGTCTCATTGTTCAGCAATTATAGAGTCAATACTTGAAAAAAATGCTAGTCATCATCAAACACTCCTTGTTTAGTGAAATTCAACAAATTCCTAATTCCAAGGGAGTATAAATGTGCTTGTTGCCATGAATATATTGCCTGTTATGGGCACACAAGCAATTTTCAAGATCATTAAGTGTGAATGAGTTATTGCAACCAAAGGTGGAGCCTTATAAGGAAGAAATGAGGAGACAGTCTCATCATTCGGCAAATATACAGCAAATACTTGAAACAAATGCTATTCATTACCAAAGACTCTTTGTTTAATGAAATTCAACTGATTCCTAGTTCCAAGGTATCCTATATGTGCTTGCTGCGATGAATATAGTGCCTGTTGTGGGCACACAGCTATTTTCAAGATGATTAAGTGTGAATGAGTTATTGCAACAAAAGGTGGAGCCTTGTTAGGAAGAAATCAAGAGACCATCTCATTATTCAACAATTAAACAGAAAATACTTGAAAGGAATGCTAGTTATCATCAAAGACTCCTTGTTTAATGAAATTCAATGGATTCCTAGTTCCACGGGACTATAAAAGTGTTAGTTGCCAAGAATATATTGCCTATTGTGGGCACACAAGGCATTTTTGAGATCGTTCAGTGTGAATGGGTAATTGCAACAAAAGGCTGAGCATTGTTAGCAAGAAATGAAGAGATGGTGTTATTATTCAGCTATTATACAACAAATACTTGAAAGAAATGCTAGTCATCATCAAAGACTCCTTGTTTAATGAAATTCAATGGATTCTTAGTTGCAATGGAGTATAAAAGTGTTTGTTGCCATGAATATATTGCATGTTGTGTGCACACAAGCTATTTTCATGATCATTAAGTGTGAATGAGTTATTGCAACAAAAGGTGGAGCATTATAAGGATGAAATGAAGAGATGGTCTCATTATTCAACAAACATATAGCAAATACTTGTAAGAAATGCTATTCATCACCAAATGCTCATTGTTTAATGAAATTCAACGGATTCCTAGTTCCATGGGATTCTAGAAGTGCATGTTGTGATGAATATTGTGCTTGTTGTTTGCACACTATCTATTTTAAACATCACTAAGTGTGACTGAGTTATTGCAACAAAAGGTGGAGCGTTCTTAGGAGGAAATGAAGAGATGGTCTCATTATTTAGCAATTATACAACAAATACTTGAAAGAAATGCTAGTCTTCATCGAAGACTCCTTGTTCAATGAAATTCAACAAATTGCTAGTTCTAAGGGAGTATAAATGAGGTTATTGCCATGAATTTATTGCTTGTTGTGGGCACACAAGCTATTTTCAAAATCATTAAGTGTGAATGAGTAATTGCAACAAAAAGGTGGAGCCTTGTTAGGAAGAAATGAAAAGACGATCTCACTATTCAGCAATTATAGTGTAAATACTTGAAAGAAATGCTAGTTATCATCAAAGACTCCTTGTTTAATGAAATTGAACAGATTTCTAGTTCCAAGGAAGAATAAATCTATTTGTTGCCATGAAAATATTGCCTGTTCTTGGCTTACAAGCAATTTTCAAGATCATTAATTGTAAATGTGATATTGTAACAAAAGGTGGAGCCTTGTTAAGAAGAATGGAAGAGACAGTCTTATTAGTCAACAATTATATAGAAAATACTTGAAACAAATGCCCATTATCCTAGATGTCATTGTTGCCATGAATATAGTGCCTGTTGTGTGTACACAAACTATTTTCAAGAACATTAAGTGTGAATGAGTTATTGCAACCAATGGTGGACCCTTGTTAGGAAGAAATGAAGAGATGGTCTCATTATTCTGCAATTATACAGCAAATACTTGAAAGAAATTCTAGTCTTCATCAAAGACTCCTTGTTTAATGAAATTCAATGAATTCCTAGTTCCAAGGGAGTATAAATGAGGTTGTTGCCATGAATACATTGCCTGTTGTGGGCACACATGGTATTTTCAAGATCACTAAGTGTGAATGAATTATTACAACAAAAAGGTTAATCTTTGTTAGGAAGAAATGAAGTGATGCTCTCATTATTTAGCAATTATAGAGCAAATACTTGAAAGAAATGCTAGTCATCACCAAAGACTCCTTGTTTAATGAAATTCAATGAATTCCTAGTTCCAAGGTATGCTAGAAGCACTTGGGTCATGAAACACGTGATTTCAAGATCATTAGGTGTAGAAGAGTTATTACAACAAAAGGTGGAGCCTTTTAAGAAGAAATGAAGAGACGGTCTCATTATTCATCAATTATACAGAAAATACTTGAAAGAAATGCTAGTTATCATCAAAGACTCCTTATTTAATGAAATTCAATGGATTCCTAGTTCCAAGGGAGTGTAAATGTGTTTGTTGTCATGAATATATTACCTATTGTGGGCACACAAGCTATTTCAAACATCATTAAGTGTGAATGAGCTATTTCAACAAAAGGTGGAGTGTTGTTAGGAATAAATGAAGAGATGGTCTCATAATTTAGCAATTATATGGAAAATACTTGAAAGAAATGCTAGTCATCATCAAAGACTCTTTATTTAATGAAATTCAAGGGATTCCTAGTTTGAAAGGAGTATATAAGTGTTTGTTGCCTTGAATATATTGCCTGTTGTGGGCACATAGCTATTCTATAGATCCTTAAGTGTGAATGAGACAATGGAACAAAAGGTGGGCCTTGTTGGGAAGAAATAAAGACACAATCTCATTATTTTGCAATTATACCACAAATACTTGAAAGAAATGTTAGTCAACACCAAAGACTCTTTGTTTAATGAAATTCAATAGATTCCTAGTTCCAAGGTATCCTAAAAGTGGTTGTTGCCATGAATATAGTGCCTGTTGTGGGCATGCAAGCTATTTTCAAGATCATTAAGTGTGAATGAGTTATTGCAACAAAAGGTGGAGCCTTGTTAGGCAAAAATGAATAGACAGTCTCATTATTCAGCAATTATACAACAAATACTTGAAAGAAATACTAGTCACCCTCAAAGACTCCTTGTTTAATGAAATTCAACAGATTGCTAGTTCTAAGGGAGTATAAATGTGTTTGTTGCCATGAATATATTGCCTGTTGTGGGCACATAAGCTATTTCAAAGATCATTAAGTGTGAATGAGCTATTTCAACAAAAGGTGGAGTGTTGTTAGGAATAAATGAAGAAATGGTCTCATAATTTAGTAATTAAATGGCAAATAGTTGAAAGAAATGCTCGTCATCATGAAAGACTCCTTATTTAATGAAATTCAAGGGATTCCTAGTTCCAAGGGAGTATAAATATGGTTGTTGCCCTCAATATATTGCTTATTGCGGGCACACCAGCTAATTTCATGATCATTGATTGTGAATGAGTTATTGCAACAAAAGGTGGAGCCTTGTTAGGAAGAAATAATGAGATGGTCTTATTATTGGGCAATGATACAGCAAATACTTGAAAGAAATGCTAGTCATCATCAAAGACTCCTTGTTTAATGAAATTCAAGGGATTCCTATTTCAAAGGGAGTATAAAAGTGTTTGTTGCCATGAACATATTGCCTATTATGGGCACACAAGCTATTTTCAAGATCTTTAAGTGTGAATGAGTTAATGTAACAAAAGGTAGAGCCTTGTTTGGAAGAAATGAAGACACAGTCTCATTATTCTGCAATTATATCACAAATATTTGAAAGAAATACTAGTCAACACCAAAGACTCTTTATTTAATGAAATTCAACAGATTCCTAGTTCCAAGGTATCCTAAAAGCGCTTGCTGCCATGAATATAATGCCTGTTGTGGGCATGCAAGCTATTTTCAAGATCATTAAGTGTGAATGAGTTATTAAAACAAAAGGTGGAGCCTTGTTAGGAAGAAATGAACAAATGGTCTTATTATTCAGCCGTTATACAACAAATACATGAAAGAAATGCTAGTCACAACCAAAGACTCATTGTTTAATGAAATTCAACATATTCCTAGTCCCAAGGGAGTATAAATGTGTTTGTTGCCATGGATATATTGTCTATTGTGGGCACACAAGCCAATTTCAAGATCATTAATTGTGAATGAGTTATTGCAAAAAAAGGTGGAGCCTTGTTAGGAAGAAATGAAGAGATGGTCTTTTTATTGAGCAATTATACAGCAAGAACTTGAAAGAAATTGTACCATCATCAAAGACTCCTTATTTAATGAAATTCAAGGGATTCCTAGTTTGAAGGGAATAAAAGTGTTTGTTGCCATGAATATATTGCTTGTTATGGGCACACAATTAAGTGTGAATGAGTCATTGCAACAAAAGGTGGAGCCTTCTTGGGAACAAATGAAGAGATGGTCTCATTATTTGGAAATTATACAGCAAATTCTCGAAGGAAATGCTTGTCATCCCCAAAGACTCCTTGTTTAATGAAACTCAACTGATTCCTACTTCTAAGGGAGTGTAAATGTGGTTATCAACCTGAATATATTGCTTGTTGTGGGCACACCAACTAATTTCAAGATCATTGATTGTGAATGAGTTATTGCAATAAAAGATGGAGCCTAGTTAAGAAGAAATGAAGAAATGGTCATATTATTGAGCAATTATACAACAAATACTTAAAAGAAATACGAGTCATCATTAGAATATTTAAAGTGTTAAAACTAAGTAATAACAGTCACTACAAATTAGGAGTTTATTTTCTGTGTAAGAATTTGTACCTAGATAGATATTCCTCCTAAATAAGGAATTTCTACCTCTTTAGGATTGTTATCTTAGCCTATAAATAGGCACCCCTTGTAACATCAGACAATACATTAGACAACTTTGAGTGAAATAGAAAGTAAGGGTTTTTCTCCCTCAGTTTTTTTGAGAACTAAAGAACTTATCAAGAGGTACTTCTTCTTATGGCATTCAAATCGACTTATCACTCCCAATTCCTTTCTTTTCTGGAGTGTGGCGTTCATATCCTTCTTGAATACCCTAGGTTCATTTTCCTTCGTTTATTAGGTCTAGGGTTTCTATTATTAAACTCTGATTTAGCTTTCTTGGTTCTTTGATTCCTTGTGTGTGTTGGGTCCCTAAGCCATATCCTTTTGGGGTTTTCCACATCAAATTACCCATTCACACTTAATGATCTTAAAAATATGTTGTGTACCCACAACAAGCAATATATTTATGCCAACAAACACATTTATACTCCCTTGGAACTAGGAATCTATTGAATTTCATTAAACAAGGTGTCTTTGATAATAACTAGTACTCATGTATTTGTGGTATAATTGTGGAATAATGAGACCGTCCTTTGATTTCTTCCCAACAAATATGTTATGTGCCCACAACAGGCAGTATATTCATGCCAACAAACACATTTATACTCCCTTCAAACTAGGAATCATTGAATTTCATTAAACAAAGTGTCCTTGATGATGACTAGTATTTCTTTCAAGTATTTGCTGTATAGTTGCTAAATAACGAGACCATCTCTTCATTTCTTCCTAACAAGGCTCCAACTTTTTATGCAATAACTCATTCACATATAATGAACTTGAAAATAGCTTAGATGCCCACAACAAGCAAAATATTCATGGCAACAAACACATTTACACTCTCTTGGAACTAGGAATTTGTTGAATTTTATTCAACAAGGAGTCTTTGGTGATGAGTAGCATTTCTTACATGTATTTTCTACTTAATTATAAACTAATAAGACTTTCTCTAGATTTCTTCCTTACAATGCTCCACTTTTTGTGGTAATTACCCATTCACACTTAATGATCTTTAAAATACCTTCTATGCCCACAATAGGTAATATATGCATGCCAAAAAACACATTTATACTCTCTTGGAACTAGAATCTGCTGAATTTCATTAAATAAGGAGTCTTTGATCATGACTAGCATTTATTTCAAGTATTTGTGATATAATCGGAGAATAATAAGACCGTCTCTTCATTTCTTCCTAACAAGGTTCCACCTTTTGTTGCAATAACTCATTCATACTTAAGGATCTTGAAAACAGCTTGTGTGCCCACAACAGGCACTATATTCATGGCAACAAGCACTTCTATGATCCCTCGGAACTAACAATCCATTGAATTTCATTAAAAAAAGGAGTCATTGATGATGTCTAGCATTTCTTTCAAGTATTTGCTGTATAATTGTTGAAAAATGAGACTATCTCTTTATTTCTTCCTAACAAGCACCACCTATTGTTGCAATAACTCATTGATAGTTAATGATCTTGAAAATAGCTTGTGTGCCCATAACAGGCAATATATTTTTGGTAACAAGCACATTGATACTCCCTTGAAACTAGCAATCTATTAAATTTCATTAAACAAGGAGTCTTTGATGATCATTAGCATTTCTTTCAAGTATGTGCGATATAATTGGAGAATAATATGACCGTCTCTTAATTTCTTCCTAACAAGGTTCCACCTTTTGTTGCAATAACTCATTCATACTTAAGGATCTTGAAAATAGCTTATGTGCCCACAATAGGCACTATATTCATGGCCATAAGCACTTATAAGATCCTTTAGAACTAGGAATCCGTTGAATTTTGTTAAACAAGCAGTCTTTGGTGATGACTAGCATTTCTTACAAGTATTTTCAACTTAATTACAGACCAATGAGACTGTCTCTTGATTTCTTTCTAACAATGTTCCACTTTTTATTGTAATTACCCATTCACATTTAATGATCTTGAAAATATGTTGTGTGCCCACAACAAGCAGTATATTCATGCCAACAAACACATTTATACTCCCTTGGAACTAGGAATTTATTGACTTTCATTAAACAAGAAATCTTTGATGATGACTAGCATTTTTTTCAAGTATTTGTTGTACAATTGATGAATAATGAGATCGTCTCCTCATTTCTTCCTAACAAGGCTCTACCTTTTGTTTCAATATCTCATTCACACATAATGAACTTAAATATAGCTTATGTGCCCATAATAGGCAAAATATTCATGGCAACAAACACATTTACACTCCCTTGGAACTAGGAATTTGTTGAATTTCATTAAACAAGGAGTCTTTGATGATGACATGCATATCTTTCTTATAATTGCTGAATAATGAGATCGTCTCTTCATTTCTTCTTAACAGGGCTCCAACATTTCTTGTAATAACTCATTCACACTTAATGATCTTGGAAATAGCTTGTGTACCCACAACAGGCATTATATTCATGGCAGTAAGCACTTCTAGTATACCTTGGAACTAGGAATACATTGAATTTCTTTCAACAAGGAGTCTTCGGTGATGACTAGCATTTCTTACAAGTATTTGCTATATAATGAGACCTTCTCTTCATTTCTTCCTAACAAGGCACCACCTTTTGTTGCAATAACTCTTTCACACTTAATGATCTTGAAAATAGCTTGTGTGCCCACAATAAGCAAACAAACACATTTATATGCCCTTGGAACTAGGAATCCTTTGAATTTCATTAACCAAGGTGTCTTTGATGATGACTGGCATTTCTTCCATGTATTTGCAGTATAATTGCTGATAATGAGACCGTCTCTTGATTTCTTCCTAACAATACCCCACTTTTTGTTGTAATTACCCATTGACACTTAATGATCTTGAAAATACCTTACGTGTGCACAACAGGTAGTATATTCATGCCAATAAACACATTTTTACTCCCTTAGAACTAGGAATCCATTGAATTTCATTAAATAAGGTGTCCTTGATGATGATTAGCATTTCTTTCAAGTATTTGTTGCTGAATAATGAGACCATCTTTTCAGTTCTTTCTAACAATGCTCCACCTTTTTTGCAATAATTCATTCACACTTAATGAACTTAAAAATAGCTTGTGTGCCCACAATAGGCGAAATATTCCTGACAACAAACACATTTACACTCGCTTGGAATAGTAATCTGTTGAATTTTATTACATCAGAGTATTTGATGATGACTAGTATTTCTTTCAAGTATTTTTGTATAATTGTTGAATAATGAGACTGACTCTTGATTTCTTCCTAACAGGGCTCCACCTTTTGTTGCAATAACTCATTCACACTTTATGATATTCAAAATAGCTTATGTGCTCATAATAGGCACTATATTGGTGGCAACAAGCACTTCTACGATCCCTTAGGACTAAGAATCTGTTGAATTTTATTAAATAAGGAGTCTTTGGTGACAACTAGCATTTCTTACAAGTATTTTTTCTATTTAATTATAAATAAATGACATTATCTCTTGATTTCTTCCTAACAATGCTCCACCTTTTGTTACAAGCATTTGTTGTATAATTGTTGAATAAAGAGACCGTTTCTTCATTTCTTCCCAACAAAGCTCCACTTTTTGTTGCAATGACTTATTCACAACTAATGCTCTTGAAAATAGCTTATGTGCCCACAATAGGAAAAATATTCATGGCAACAAACACATTTACACTCGCTAGGAATACGAATATGATGAATTTCATTAAACCAAGAGCCTTTGATGATGACTAGCATTTCTTTGAAGTATTTGCTGTATAATTGTTGAATAATGAGACTGTCTCTTCATTTCTTCCTAACAAAGCTCCGCATTTTGTTGCAATATCTCATTCACACTTAATGATCTTGAGAACAACTTATGTGCCCATAACACGCATTGTATTCTCAGCAACAAGCACTTTTAAGATCCCTCGGGAAAAGGAATCCATTGAATTTTATTAAATATAGAGTCTTTTGTAACAACTAGAATTACTTGTATTTTTACTTAATTACAGACTAATGAGACTGTCTCTTTATTTCTTCCTAACAATGCTCCACTTTTTGTTGCAATTATTCATTCGCACACCATGATCTTGAAAATACCTTATGTGCCAACAACAGGCAAAATATTCATGCCAATAAGCACATTTATACTCCATTAGAACTAGGAATCCATTGAATTTCATTAAACAAGGAGTCTTTGATGATGACTAGCATTTCTTTCAAGTATTTGTTGTATAATTGCTGAATAAAGAGACCGTCTCTTCATTTCTTCCTAACAAGACTGCACTTTTGTTGCTATAACTCATTCACACTTAATAATCTTTCATATAGGTTGTGTGCCCACAATAGGTAATATATTCATGGCAACAATCACATTTATATTCCCTTGGAACTAGGAATTTGATGAATTTCATTAAACAAGGAGTCTTTGATTGTGACTAGTATTGCTTTCAAATAATGAGACAGTCTCTATATTTCTTCCTAACAAGGCACCACCTTTTGTTGCAATAACTCATTCACAATCAATGATCTTAAAATTATTTTGTGTGCCCACAACAGACAATATATTCATGATGACAACCACATTTATACTCCCTTAGGAGAAGGAATCCATTGAATTTCATTAGACAAGGAGTCTTTGATGATGACTAGCATTTCTTTCAAGTATTTGGTGTATAATTGTTGAGTAATGATACCATCTCTTCATTTCTTCCTAACAAGGCTCCTCCTTTTGTTGCAATAACTCATTCACACTTAATGATCTTGAAAATAGCTTGTGTGCCCACAACAAGCAATATATTCGAGACAATAGGCACATTTATACTCCCTTGGAACTAGCAATCCATTGAATTTCATTAAACAATGAGTCTTTGATGATGACTAGCATCTCTTTCAACTATTTGCTGTATAATTGCAGAATAATGAGACCGTTGCTTCATTTCTTCCTAATAAGGCACCACCTTTTGTTGCAATAACTCATTTATAATCAATGATCTTGAAATTAGCTTGTGCGCCTACAATAGGCAACATATTCATGGCGATAACCCTTGGAAGTAGGAATCCATTGAATTTCATTAAACAAGGAGTCTTTGCCAATGACTAGCATTTCTTTCAAGTATTTATTGTATAATTGCTGAATAATGATACCATCTCTTCATTTCTTCCCAGCAAGGCTCCACCTTTTGTTGCAATGACTCATTCACACTAAATGATCATGAAAATAGCTTGTGTGCCCAAAACAAGGAATATTTTAATGGCAACAAAAGGTCGAGCCTTCTTAGGAAGAAATGAAGATACGGTTGCATCATTCGGGAGTTATACAACAAATATTTGAAGGAAATGCTTGCCAACATCAAAGACTCCTTGTTTAATGAAATTCAACAAATTCCTAGTTCCAAGGGAATGTAAATGTGTTTATTGCCATGAATATTTTGGCTGGTGTGGGCACACAAGCTATTTTTAAGATCATTAAGTGTGAATGAGTTATTGCAAGAAAAGGTGGAGCCTTGTTAGGAAGAAATGAAGACACGGTCTAACTCTTCAGCCATTATGCAGCAAATACTTGAACGAAATGCTAGTCATCATCAAAGACTCCTTGTCTAATGAAATTCAACAAATTGCTACGAAATTGGGAGTGCAAATGTGTTAGTTGCCACGAATATTTTGCTTGTTGAAGGCACAGAAGCTATTTCAAAGTTCATTATGTGTGAATGAGTTATTGCAACAAAAGGTAGAACCTTGTTTGGAAGAAATGAAGGGACAGTTTGATTATTCTGCAATTATACAGTAAATACTTGAAAGAAATGCTAGTCATCATCAAAGACACCTTGTTTAATTAAAATCAAGGGATTCCTAGTTCCAAGGGAGTATAAATGTGTTTGTTGTCATGAATATATTGCCTGTTGCGGGCACATAACCTATTTTCAAGATCATTAAGTGTGAATGAGTTATTGCAACAAAAGGCGGAGCCTTGTTAGGATGAAATGAAGACATGGTGTAATTATTCAACAATTATGTAGCAAATACTTGCACGAAATGCTGGTCATAATCAAAGGTCCTTGTTTGATGAAATTCAACAAATTCCTAGTTCCAAGGGAGTATAAATGTGTTTATTGCCATGAATATTTTGCCTAGTGTGGACACACAAGCTATTTTCAAGATCATAAAGTGTGAATGAGTTATTGCAAGAGAAGGTAGAGCCTTGTTAGGAAGAAATGAAGACACGGTCTAATTATTCTGCCATTATGCAGCAAATACTTGAACGAAATACTAGTCATGATCAAAGACTCCTTGTTTAATGAAAATCAATGGACTCCTAGTTCCAAGGGAGTATAAATGTGTTTGTTGTCATGAATATATTGCCTGTTGCAGGCACACAACCTATTTTCAAGATCATTATGTGTGAATGAGTTATTGCAACAAAAGGTCAAGCCTTGTTAGGAAGAAATGAAGATATGGTTGCACTATTTAGGAGTTATACAGCAAATATTTGAAGGAAATGCTAGCCAACATCAAAGACTCCTTGTTTAATGAAATTCAACAAATTCCTAGTTCCAAAGGAGTGTAAATGTGTTTATTGCCATGAATATTTTGCCTAGTGTGGGCACACAAGCTATTTTCAAAATCATTAAGTGTGAATGAGTTATTGCAAGAAAAGGTGGAGCCTTGTTAGGAAGAAATGAAGACACGGTCTAATTATTCAACCATTATGCAGCAAATACTTGAACAAAATGCTAGTCATCATCAAAGACTCCTTATTTAATGAAATTCAACAAATTGTTAGTTCTAAGGGAGTGTAAATGTGTTAGTTGCCACAAATATTTTGCTTGTTGAGGGCACATAAGCTATTTCAAAGTTCATTATGTGTGAATGAGTTATTACAACCAAAGGCAGAACCTTGTTTGGAAGAAATGAAGGGACAGTTTGATTATTCTGCAATTATACAACAAATACTTGAAAGAAATGCTAGTCATCATCAAAGACACCCTATTTAATTAAAATTGAGGGAGTATAAATGTACTTGTTGTCATGAATATATTGCCTGTTGCAAGCACACAGCTTATTTTCAAGATCATTCAGTATGAATGAGTTATTGCAACAAAAGGTCGAGGCATGTTTGGAAGAAATGAAGATACGGTCTCATTATTCAGGAATTATACAGCAAATACTTGAAAGAAATGCTACTTATCATCAAAGACTCCATGTTTAATGAAATTCAATGAATTCTTAGTTCCAAAGGGGTATAAATGTGCTTGTTGCCATAAATATATTGCCTCTTGTGGGCACACAAGCTAATTTCAAGAACATTAAGTGTGAATGAGTTATTGCAAGAAAAGGTCGAGCATTGTTAGGAAGAAATAAAGAGAGAGCCTCATTATTTAGGAATTATACAGCAAATACTTGAAAGAAATGCTACTCATCATCAAAGACTTCATGTTTAATGAAATTCAGTGGATTCTTAGTTCCAAGGGAGTATAAATGTGCTTGTTTCCATGAATATATTGCCTCTTGTGGGCACACAAGCTATTTTGAAGATCATAATGTGTGAATGAGTTATTACAACAAAAGGTGGAGCCTTATTGGGAAGAACTAAAGAGATAGTCTCATTGTTCAGGAATTATAAAGCAAATACTTGAAAGAAATGCTAGCCATTATAAAAAACTCATTGTTTAATGAAATTCAACAAATTCCTAGTTCCAAGAGAGTGTAATGTGTTTATTGCCATGAATATTTTGCCTGGTGTGGGCACACAAACAATTTTCAAGATCATTAAGTGTGAATGGGTTATTGCAAGAAAAGGTGGAGCCTTGTTAGGAAGAAATGAGGACACGGTCTAATTATTCGGCTATTATGCAGCAAATACTTGAACGAAATACTACTCATCATTAAAGACTCCTTGTTTAATGAAATTCAGCAAATTCCTAGTTCCAGGGGAGTGTAAATGTGTTAGTTGTCATGAATACTTTGCCTGTTGTGGGCACACAAGCTATTTTCAAGTTCATTAAATGTGAACGAGGTATTGCAACAAAAGGTCGTTCCTTGTTAGGAAGAAATGAAGAGACAATTATTCAGGTATTATACAGGAAATACTTGAAAGAAATACTAGCCATCATTAAAGACTCTTTGTTTAATGAAATTCAACAAATTCCTAGTTTCAAGGGAGTGTAAATATGTTTATTGCCATGAATATTTTGCCTGATGTGGGCACACAAGCTATTTTCAACATCATTAAGTGTAAATGAGTTATTCGAAGAAAAGGTCGAGCCTTGTTAGGAAGAAATGAAGACATGGTCTAATTATTCTGCCATTATGCAGCAAATACTTGAATGAAATGCTACTCATCATCAAAGACTCCATGTTTAATGAAATTCAATGGATTCTTAGTTCCAAGGGAGTATAAATGTGCTTGTTGCCATGAATATATTGCCTCTTGCAGGCACACAAGTTATTTTAAAGAACATTGAGTGTGAATGAGTTATTGTAAGAAAAGGTTGAGCATTGTTAGGAAGAAATGACGAGACAGCCTTATTATTCAGGTATTATACAGCAAATAGTTGAAATTAATGCTAGCCATCATCAAAGACTCCTTGTTTAATGAAATTCAACAAATTCCTAGTTCCAAGGGAGTGTAAATGTGTTTATTGCCATAAATATTTTGCCTGGTATGGGCACTCAAGCTATTTTCAAGATCATTATGTGTGAATGTGTTATTGCAATAAAAGGTGGAGCCTTGTTAGGAATAAATGAAGACACGGTCTAATTATTCAGCCATTTTGCAGCAAATACTTGAACGAAATGCTAGTCATCATCAAAGACTCGTTGTTTAATGAAATTCAACAAATTACTAGTTCCAGGAGTGTGTAAATGTGCTAGTTGCCATGAATATTTTGCCTATTGTGGGCACAAAGCTATTTTCAATTTCATGAAGTGTGAATGAGTTATTGCAACAAAAGGCAGAACCTTGTTTGGAAGAAATGAAGGGACAGTTTCATTCTTCTGCAATTATACATCAAATACTTGAAAGAAATGCTAGTTATCATCAAAGACACCTTGTTTAATGAAAATCAATGGATTCCTAGTTCCAAGGGAGTATAAATGTGCTTATTGCTTGATGAGAACTGCAGACATGATGAATGGAAGGTTTTAATGGATGCAAGAGGTTCATTGCACATTCCAGAAGGCCCAATAACATGAGCTGGAGCCAGAAAGATGAAAGAAGCACTAAATGGGCTGATTAAGGACTTTCAGGCCGACCACCCTTTAAATGGTGCGAATTCAAGCTTGAAAGAGAGTCCAAGCCTTATTAATGTCATTAGAGTACTTAAAGTGTTAGGACTAAGTAATAACAGTCACTCCAAATGATGAGAACCATAGAGATTATGAGTGGAAGACTTCAATGGATGCAAGAGGTCCATTAAACATTCAAAAAGGCCCAATAACATGAGCTAGAGCTTCAACAAATGTAAGAGGCTTATTGCACATTCTAAAAGGCCTAATAATACGAGCTAGATATTCAATCAATGCAAGAGGTCCATTGCACATTCTAGAAGGCTCAATAACACAAGTTAGAGCCAAAAAGATGAAAGAAGCACTAAATGGGCTGATTAAGGACTTTCAGGCCAACCAATCTTCAAATGGTGCGAATTTAAGCTTGAAAGAGAGTCCAGGCCTTATTAATATCATTAGAGTACTTAAAGTGTTAGAACTAAGTAATATCAATCATGCCAAATTAAGAGTTTATTTTCGTTGTGAGAATTTGTCCTTAGGTAAGAATTCCTCTTAAATAAGGAATTGTCTTAAGTAGGAATTTATGCCTCTTTAAGATTGCTATCTTAGCCTATAAATAGGCACCCCTTGTGATATCAGACAATTTATGAGACAACTTTAAGTGAAATAAAAAGTAAGGGTTTTCTCCCTCTGTTCTTTTTGAGAACTAAAGAACTTATCAAGAGGTACTTCTTCTTATAGCGTTCAACTCAACTTACCACTCCCAATTTCTTTCTTTTATAGAGTGTGGCATCCATATTCTTCTTGAATACCCTAGGTTTGTGTCCCTTCAAACATTGGGTCTAGGGTTTGTGTTATTAAACTCTAATTTAGCTTTCCTAGTTGTTGTTTGATTCCTTATGTGTGTTAGGTCCCTAAGCCACGTCTTTTTGGAGTTTTCCGCATCAGTTGGTATCAGAGGTTGGCTCTAAATTAGAAATAATATAACTTCGAAAGACAAAGGTACTACTTAAGAGGGTACTGTTGGCTTGTCCTTCATGATCAAAGCTATGCAACAATAATTTGAGCACATGAATACTAGATTTGATGGAATTAGGGAGAGGATGGACAAGCAAGCTAATACAATAGTAGAGTTGCAAAGGAGGCATGAAGAATATAAGACTCCTAAAGTAAAAAGGTAATTGAGACGTGCTTATGACCATGAAGTTGATGATTCTGTGTCATCATCAGAGGGTGAAAGTGATGGAGAGGAGTATCCAATTAATGGAGTAGCTCTCATCATAAGGTGAGCATTGAATGTGCAAGTAAAGGAAGAAAATGAGGTGCAACGAGATAACATCTTTCAAACAAGTTGTCTCATCAAAGATAATGTATGTAGAATGATTATTGATAGTGGGAGTTGCATTAATGTTGCTAGCACAACTATGGTTAAGAAGCTGAATTTACCTTTATGAAGCATCCCAGGCCATATAAGTTTCAATGGTTGAATGAGAGTGGTGAAGTTAAGGTAGATAAGCAAGTGCTCGTGTCATTTTCTACTGGAAGGTACGCAATGAAGTTTTATGCGATGTTATACCTATGCATGTGGGCCATACTCTATTACGAAGGCCATGATAGTTTGACAGGCAAGTTATGTATAATAGATTGAAGAATCGATATTCCTTTGTAATGAATGAAAAACCCGTCACTCTTGTACCATTATCACCTCAACAAGCTTATGAGGATCAATTAAGGATTAAAAATGAGAGTGAACAAAAAATAGAGATTGAAAAAGGGAAAAGAGAGGAGAAAATGTGAGAACACAAGTGAAAAAGAAGAAAATAGAAAGTTTCTATGCAAAAAAAGTGATGTCAGAAGAGCAATTTTTGCCAAACAGCCTATGATCATACAATACAAAAAGGCTTATTTTAACACTCACAAACTCGAACCGTCTTTTCCTAGTGTTGTTGTTGTTCTATTGCAGGAATTTAAAGATGAATTCCATGATGATGTCCTGAGTGGATTACTACCTAAGAGAGGAATTAAGGATCAAATTGTTTTCATCCTTGGTGCAGCCATCCCAAACTGGCCAACATATAAGAGTAATCCTAAGGAGACAAAGGAGCTTCGAAGGCAGGTTAAGGAACTTATTTCAAAAGGGTATGTAAGGGAAAGCATGAGTCCTTGTGCAGTTCCTGTCCTACTTATACAAGGAAAGTTGAGCAAAAGACATGCCAAGTGGATCAAATTGATTCAGACCTTTCCCTACATCATCAAGTATAAACAAGGTGATGATTCCAGGACGAATCCTTTCGAGGAAAGGGGGAATGATAAGAATTGTAGAGATGACGAGTGGAAGACTTCAATGGATGCAAGAAGTCCATTGCACATTCCAAAAGGCCTAATAACACGAGCTAGAGCTTTAGTTGATGCAAGAGGTCCATTTCACATTCCAGAAGGCCCAATAACATGAGCTAGAGCCAGAAAGATGAAAGAAGCACTAAATGGGCTGATTGAGGACATTCAGGCCAACCAAGCTTTAAATGGTGCGAATTCGAACCTAAAAGAGAGTCCAAGCCCTATTAATATCATTGGAGTACTTAAAGTATTAGGACTAAGTAATAGGGGTTACTCCAAATTAGGAGTTTATTTTCTGTGTAAGAATTTGTACCTAGATAGGAATTCCTCCTAAATAAGGAATTGTCCTAAGTAGGAATTTGTACCTCTTTAGGATTGTTATCTTAGCCTATAAATAAGCACCCCTTGTAACATCAAACAAAAGATTAAACAACTTTAAGTGAAATAGAAAGCAAGGGTTTTTCTCCCTCAGTTTTTGAGAGAACTAAAGAACTTATTAAGAGGTACTTCTTCTTGTAATGTTCAAGTTGACTTATCACTCCCAATTCCTTTCTTTTCTGGAGTGTGACACCCATATCCTTCTTGAATACCTTAGGTTCATGTTCCTTCGAATATTGGGTCTAGGGTTTGTGTTATTAAACTTTGATTTAGCTTTCTTGGTTGTTCTTTGATTCCTTGTGTGCATTGGGTTCCTAAGCCATGTCTTTAGGAGTTTTTCGCATCACCAAATTAAGAGTTTATTTTCTGTGTAAGAATTTGTATCTAGATAGGAATTCCTCCTAAATAAGGAATTGTCCTAAGTAGGAATTTGTACCTTTTTAGGATTGCTATCTTAGCCTATAAATAAGCACCCGTGTAAGCTCTAGAGATTAGACAACTTTGAATGAAATAAAAAGCAAGGGTTTTTCTCCCTTAGTTGTTTTGAGAACTAATGGCATTCCAATCAATTTATCACTCCTAATTTCTTTCTTTTTTAGAGTGTGGCATCCATATCCTTCTTAAATACCCTAAGTTTGTGTTCCTTCAAATGTTGGGTCTAGGGTTTGTCTTATTAAACTCTAATTTAGCTTTCCTGGTTGTTCTTTGATTCCTTGTGAGTGTTAGGTCTTTGAGCCACATCTTTTTGGGGTTTTTTTGCATCAGTTGGTATCAAAGCTTGGCTCTAAATCAGGTTAAATCCACTCATTCTTCAATTTTCTACCTTGTAATTTATTTATTTCTGGCTAGTTTGTTTATTAAGTGCATTACCATTCAAATGCACTAATTTGTTTGTTTGTAATCCTTCTCATTACTTGGTAGTTTGAGATCAGAATTATCAAAAATGTGCTAATTCCAATTCCAATTGATGTGTTTAAGTATTCTACTTTCTTTTCTTTGTTTTTTTGTGTTGAGCAAAAGAAAAGAAATAAAAAAAGGGAGAAAAAGAAAGAAGAAGACATCAAATTCAAGTTATTGATAAAGTTAACAGTTTGGTCATATTGACCATAATAATAACAAAGTTTTCTTGCTTAACTCCAATTCCGCCATCCATTTTCTTGTTTTGTTATCCAAGTTTGTCCTCTAGGTTTAACTACCCTTTTCCTGATTTTTGTGAGTTTAATTCATTTAATTTGTTTGCCCTGATATCCATTTTTGTTTTTGATTCCTTGTTCTCCAATTTGTTCAATACTACACCATTTATCTTATTCTGTTCAAAATCTATATTTTTGATTTACTTTGTTTAGTTCTTTATAGAGCTGAAAGGGGAAATCTGAGCAGCAAAAGGCAAGAGTGAAAGGTCATATGAAGAAAAAGCCATAAAGAGTGTAAACACAAGGGAGTGCGACACCTTCTTTTGAGTGAAACATGCGAGGAAATGTTATGTGAGGTATCCTAATTATTTTGTGTAGAAGTAATACTATGACGTCCAAAGAAAAAGGTGTAGCTTAAAAGGGAGCAGGTGATGTGTCCTTCGTGATCAAAGCTATACAACAACAATTTAAGCACATGAATATCAAATTTGATGATATAAGGATGAGGATGGAAGAGCAAGCTAATACAATAGCAGAATTGCAAAGGAGGCATGAAGAATATGAGGCTCTTAAAGCAAGAAGGCAATTAAGCTATGCCTATCACCATGAAGACAATGATTCTATGCCATCATTAGAGGGTGAGAGTGATGGAAAGGAGTATCTGGTTAATGGAGTAGCTCTCATCACAAGGCAAGCATTGAATGTGCAAGTGAAGGAAGAAAATGAGGTGAAATGAGATAACATCTTTCAGACAAGGTGTCACATCCAAGATAAGGTATGTAGTATGATTATTGATGGTGGGAGTTGCACTAATGTTGCTAGCACAACTATGGTTGAGAAGCTGAATTTACCTACTATGAAGCATCCTAGGCCATATAAGCTACAATGGTCGAAAGAGAGTGATGAAGTTAAGGTAAATAAGCAAGTGCTCATGACATTCTTTATTGGAAGGTACCGCGATGAAGTTTTATGCGATGTTGTACCTATGCATGCAGGCCATATTCTATTAGGAAGGCCATGGCAGTTTGACAAGCAAGTCATGCATAATGGCTTTAAGAATCAATATTCTTTTGTAATGAATGAAAAACTCGTCATTCTTGTACCATTATCACCTTAACAAGCTTATGAGGATCAATTAAGGATTAAAAATGAGAGAGAACAAAAAAGAGAGATTAAAAAAAGAGAAAAGAGAGGAGAAAAAGTGAGAACATAAGTGAAAGAGAAGAAAACAGAAAGTTTCTATGCAAAAGAAAGTGATGTCAGAAGAACAATTTTTGCCAAACAACCTATGATCATACAATACAAAGAGGCTTATTTTAACACTCATAAACTTGAACCGTCTTTGCCTAGTGTTATTGTTGTTCTATTATAGGAATTTAAAGATGAATTCCATGATAATGTCCTAAGTGAGGAATTAAGAATGAAATTGTTTTCATCCCTAGTGCATCCATCCCAAACTAGATAGTTATAAGAGTAATCCTAAAGAGACAAAGGAGCTTCTAAGGCAGGTTGAGGAACTTATTTCAAAAGGGTATGTAAGGGGAAGCATGAGTCCTTGTGCAGTTCCTGTCCTACTTGTACAAGAAAAGTTGAACAAAAGATATGCCAAGTGGATCAAATTGATTCAGACCTTTCCCTACATCATTAAGTACAAACAAGGTGATGATTTGAGGACAAATCCTTTCGTGGAAAAAGGGAATGATGAGAATCATAGAGATGACGAGTGGAAGGCTTCAATGGATGCAAAAAGTCCATTGCACATTCCAAAAGGCCCAATAACATGAGCTACAGCTTTAATGGATGCAAGAGGTCCACTGCACATTCTAGAAGGCCTAATAACATGAGTTGGAACCAGAAAGATGAAAGAAGCATAAAATGGGATGATTAAGGATGTTTGGGCCAACCAACCTTCAAATGGTGCGAATTCAGGCTTGAAAGAAAGTCCAAGCCTTATTAATATCATTAGAATACTTAAAGTGTTAGGACTAAGTAATAACAGTCACTCCAAATTGGGAGTTTATTTTCTGTGTAAGAATTTGTACCTAAATAGGAATTCCTCCTAAATAAGGAATTGTCCTAAGTAGGAATTTGTACCTTTTTAGGATTACTATCTTAGCCTATAAATAGGCACTCGTGTAAGCTTTGGAGATTAGACAACTATGAGTGAAATAGAAAGCAAGCATTTTTCTCCCTCGGTTTTTTTGAGAACTAACAAATTTATTAGGAGGTATTTCTTCTTATGGCATTCCAATCAACTTATCACTCCCAATTTCTTTCTTTTCTAGAGTATGGCATCCATATCCCTCTTAAATACCTTAGGTTTGTGTTCCATCGAATGTTGGGTCTAGGGTTTGTGTTATTAAACTCTAATTTAGCTTTCCTGGTTGTTCTTTGATTCCTTGTCTGCGTTGGGTCCCTAAGCCACGTCTTTTTGGGGTTTTCTGCATCATTGCCATGAATATAATGCTTGTTGCAGGCACATAAACTATTTTCAAGATCACTAAGTGTGAATGAGTTATTGCAACAAAAGGTCGAGTCTTGTTAGGAAGAAATAAAGATACGGTCTCATTATTCAGGAATTATACTACCAATACTTCAAAGACATGCTACTCATCATCAAAGACTCCATGTTTAATGAAATTCAATGGATTCTTAGTTCTAAGGGAGTATAAATGTACTTGTTGCCATGAATATATTGCCTCTTGCAGGCACACAAGCTATTTTGAAGAATATTAAGTGTGAATGAGTTATTGCAAGAAAAGGTTGAGCATTGTTAGGAAGAAATGAAGAGACAGCCTTATTATTCAAGTATTATATAACAAATACTTGAAAGAAATGCTAGTCATCATCAAAGACTCCTTGTTTAATGAAATTCAACAAATTCCTAGTTCCAAGGAAGTGTAAATGTGTTTATTGCCATGAATATTTTGCCTAGTGTGGGCACACAAGCTATTTTCAAGATCATTAAGTGTGAATGAGTTATTGCAACAAAAGGTGGAGCCTTGTTAGGAAGAAATGAAGACACGGTCTAATTATTCAGCAATTACACAACAAATACTTGAACAAAATGCTAATCATCATGAAAGACTCCTTGTTTAATGAAATTCAACAAATTCCTAGTTCCACAAGAGTGTAAATGTGTTAGTTGCCATGAATATTTTGCCTGTTGTGGGCACACAAGCAATTTTCAAGTTCATTAAGTGTGAATGAGTTATTGCAATAAAAGGCGGAACCTTGTTCGGAAAAAATGAAGGGACAGTTTCATTATTCTGCAATTATACAGCGAATACTTGAAAGAAGTGCTAGTCATCATCAAAGACTCCTTGTTTAATGAAAATCAATGGATTCTTAGTTCCAAGGGAGTATAAATTTGCTTGTTGTCATGAATATATTGCCTATTGCAGGCACACAACCTATCTTCAAGATCATTAAGTGTGAATGAGTTATTTTAACAAAAGGTGGAGCCTTGTTAGGAAGAAAAGAAGAGACGGTCTCATTATTCATGAATTATGCAAAAAAAACTAGAAAGAAATGCTACTCATGATCAAAGAGTCCTTATTTTATGAAATTCACCAAATTCCTAGTTCCACGGGAGTGTAAATGTGTTTATTGTTGTGAAACTATTTTCAAGATCATTAACTCTGAATGAGATATTGCAACAGAAGGTGGTGCCTTGTTAGGAAGAAATGAAGTGATGACCTCATTATTCATTATTTATACAACAAATACATGAAAGAAATGTTAGTTATAATCAAAGTCTCCATGTTTAATGAAATTCAATAGATTCCTAGTTCCAAGGGAGTATAAATTTGCTTGCTGCCAAGAATCTATTGCTTGTTGTGAGCACAAAACCTATTTTCAGGATCATTAAATGTAAATGAGTTATTGCAACAAAAGGTCGAACCGCGTTAGGAAGAAACGAAGAGACGATCTCATTATTCCGTAATTATACAGCAAATACTTGAACGAAATGCTAGTCATCATCAAAGATTCCTTCTTTAATGAAATTCAACAGATTCCTAATTCCAAGGGAGTATAAATGTCCTTGTTGGCATGAACATATTGCTTATTGTGGGCACACAAGGTATTTTCAACATCATTAAGTGTGAATGGGTAATTACAACAAAATGTTGAGCATTGTTAGGAAGAAATAAAAAGACGATCTCATTATTTAGCAATTATACAGCAAATACTTGAAAGAAATGCTAGTCATCATCAAAGACTCCTTGCTTAATGAAATTCAACAAATTCCTAGATCAAAAGGAGTGTAAATGTGTTTGTTGTCATGAATATTTTGCCTATTGTGGGCACACAAGCTATTTTCAAGTTCATTAAGAGTGATTGAGTTATTGCAACAAAGGGTGGAACCTTGTTAGGAAGAAATGAAGAGACAGTCTCATTATTCAGCAATTATACAACAAATACTTGAAAAAAATACTAGTGATCATCAAAGACTCCTTTTTTAATGAAATTCAACAAATTCCTAGTTCCACAGGAGTGTAAATGTGTTTGTTGCCATGAATATTTTGCTTGTTGTGGGCAGACAAGATATTTTCAAGATCATTAAGGGTGAATGAATTATTGCAACAAAAGGTGGAGCCTTGTTAGGAAGAAATGAAGTGACGACCTCATTATTCACCAATTATAAAACAAATAGTTTAAAGAAAAGCTACTCATCATCAAAGACTCCTTGTTTAAAGAAATTCAGCAAATTTGTAGTTACTAAGGAGTGTAAATGTGTTTGTTGCGAAGAATATTTTGTCTAGTGTGGGCACACAAGCTATTTTGAAGTTCATTATGTGTGAATGAGTTATTGCAACAAAGGGTGGAGCCTTGTTAGGAAGATATGAAGAGGTGGTGTCATTATTCAGCCTTTATAGAGAAATTACTAGAAAGAAATGCTAGTGATCATCAAAGACTCCTTATTTAATGAAATTCAACAAATTGCTAGTACCACAAGAGTGTAAATGTGTTTGTTGCTATGAATATTTTGCTTGTTGTGGGCAGACAAGATATTTTCAAGATCATTAAGGGTGAATGAGTTATTACAACAAAAAGTGGAGCCTTGTTAGGAAGAAATGAAGTGACAACCTCATTATTCACCAATTATACAGCAAATACTTTAAAGAAAAGCTACTCATCATCAAAGACTCCTTGTTTAAAGAAAGTCAGCAAATTTGTAGTTACTAGGGAGTGTGAATGTGTTTGTTGTGAAGAATATTTTGCTTAGTGTGGGCACACAAGCTATATTCAAGTTCATTACATGTGAATGAATTATTGCAACAAATGGTGGAGCCTTGTTAGGAAGAAACGTAGAGGTGGTGCCATTATTCAGCCTTTATAGAGCAAATACTAGAAAGAAATGCTAGTCATCATCAAAGACTCCTTGTTTAATGAAATTCAACAAATTGCTAGGTCCATAGGAGTGTAAATGTGCTTGTTGGCATGAATATTTTGCATGTTGTGGGCACACAAGCTATGTTCATGTTCATTAAGTGCATATGAGTTATTGCAACAAAAGGCGGAACCTTGTTTGGAAGGAAGAAGTGAAGGGACAGTTTCATGATTCTGCCATTATACAGCAAATACTTGAAAGAAATGCTAGTCATCATCAAAGACTCCTTGTGTAATAAAATTCAACAGATTCCTGGTTCCAAGGGAGTATAAACGTGCTTGTTGCCATGAATATTTTCCCTATTATAGACACATAAGCTATTTTCAAGGTCATTGAGTGTGAATGAGTTATTGCAACAAAAGGTCGAGTCTTGTTAGGAAGCAATGAAGACATGGTCTAATTATTCATCTATTATTCAACAAATACTTGAATGAAATGCTAGTCATCATCAAAGATTCCTTGCTTAAAGAAATTCAACAAATTCCTAGTTCAAAGTGTAAATGTGCTTGTTGCCATGAATATTTTGCCTATTGTGGGCACACAAGCTATTTTCAAGATCATTAAGTGTGAATGAGTTATTGCAACAAAAGCTCGAGCCTTCTTAGGAACAAATGAAGAGATGGTCTAGTTATTCAGCAATTATGCAGCAAATACTTGAACGAAATGCTAGTCATCATCAAAGACTCCTTGTTTGTAAAATTCAACGAATTCCAAGTTACAAGGGAGTGTATATGTGCTTGTTGTCATGAATATTTTGCCTGTTGTGGGTACATAAGCTATTTTCAAGACAATTAAGTGCGAATGAGTTATTGCAACAAAAGGTGGAGCCTTTTTAGGAAGAAATGAAGGGACGGTCTCATTATTCAACAATTATATCGTAAACACTAGAAAGAAATGCTTGTCACCATAACAGACTCATTGTTAAATGAAATTCAACAAATTCCTGGTTCTAAGGGAACGTAAATGTATTTGTTGGCATGAAAATTTTCCCTGTTGTGGCACATAAGCTATTTTCAAGTTCATTAGAAGTGTATGAGATATTGCAAAAAAATGTGGAGCTTTATTAGGAAGAAATAAAGAGATAGTCTCATTATTCAGCAATGATACAATAAATATTTGAATGAAATGCTAGTCATCATCAAAGATTCCTTGTTTTATGAAATTCAACAAATTCCTAGTTCCAAGGGAGTGTACATGTGTTTGTTACCATAAATATTTTGCTTGTTGTGGACACACAAGAAATTTTCAAGATCATTATGTGTAGAGGAGTTATTGCAACAAAAGGTGGAGCCTTGTTAGGATAAAATGAAGAGACGGTCTCATTATTCAGCAATTATACAGCAAATACATGAAAAAAATGGTAGTCATCATGAAAGACTCCTCATTTAATAAAATCCAACAAATTCTTATTTCCAAGGAAGTGTAAATGTGTTTGTTGCCATGAATATTTTACCTATTATGGGCACATAAGCTATTTTATTGTACATTAAGTGTGAATGAGTTATTAAAACAAAAGGTGGAGCCTTTTTAGGAGGAAATGAAGAGACGGGCTCATTATTAAGCAATTTTAAAGCAAATACTTGAAAGAAATGCTAGCAATCATCAAAGACACCTCATTTAATGAAATTCTACAAATTCCTAGTTCCAAAGAATTGTAAATGTGTTTGGTGCCATAAATATTTTACATATTGTGGGAACACAAGCTATTTTCAGGTTCATTTTGTGTGAATGAGTTATTGCAACAAAGGGTGGGGCCTTGTTAGGAAGAAATGAAGAGACAACCTCATTATTGAGCAATTATACAGTAAAAACTAGAAGAAAATGCTAGTCATCATCAAAGAGTTCTTGTTTAATGAAATTCAACAAATTCCTAGTTCCATGGGAGTGTAAATGTGTTTATTGCCATGAATATTTTGGTTGTTGTCAGCACACAAGCTAATTTCAAATTCATTAAGTGTGAATGAGTTATTCCAACAAAAGGTGGAGCCTTGTTAGGAAGAAATAATGAGAGAATCTCATTATTCAGCAATTATACAGCAAACATTAGAAGAAAATGATAGGCATCATCAAAGACTCCTTGTTTAATGAACTTTAACAAATTCCTAGTTCCAAGGGAGTGTAAATGTGTTTATTGCCATGAATATTTTGCCTGTTATGGGCACACAAGCTATTTTCAAGTTGATTAAGTGTGAATGAGTCATTGCAACAAAGAGTGGAGCCTTGTTAGGAAGAAATGAAAAGACGACCTCATTATTCACCAATTATACAACAAATACAATAAAGAAATGCTACTCGTCATGAAAGACTCTTTGTTTAAAGAAATTCAACAAATTTGCAGTTACAAGGGAGTGATAATGTGTTTGTTGCCACGAATATTTTGCTTGTTGTGGGCACACAAGCTATTTCTAGGTTGATTAAGTGTGAATCAGTCATTTCAACAATGGGTGGAGCCTTGTTAGGAAGAAATGAAGAGATAACCTCATTATTCACCAATTATACAGCAAATACAAGAAAGAAATGCTACTTATCATGAAAGACTCTTCGTTTAAAGAAATTAAACAAATTTGTAGTTACGAGGGAGTATTAATGTGTTCTTACCATGAATATTTTACCTAAGGAGTTCATTAAGTGTGATTGAGTTATTGCAACAAAGGGTGGAGCCTTGTTAGGAAGAAATGAAGAGTCCGCTGATTATTCAGCAATTATATAGGAAATAATTGAAAGAAATGCAAGTCATCATCAAAAGACTCCTTGTAAAATGAAATTCAACAAATTCTTAGTTCAAAAGGAGTCTAAATGTGTTTGTTGCCATGAACATTTTTCCCGTTGTGGGCACACATGCTATTTTCAAGTTCATTAAGTGTGAATGAGTTATTGCAACATAAGATGGAGCCTTGTTAGGAAGAAAAGAAGAGATGGTCACATTATTCAGCAACTATACAGCAAACACTAGAATGAAATTCTAGTCATCATCAAAGACTCCTTGTTTAATGAAAGTCAACAAATTCCTAGATACAAGGGAGTGTAAATGTGTTTATTGCCATGAATATTTTGTCTGTTGTGGGCACATAAGCTATTTTCAAGTTCATTAAGTGTGAATGAGTTATTGCAACAAAGGTGGAGGCTTGTTAGGAAGAAATGAAGAGACGGTCTCATTATTTAGGATTTATACAGCAAATACTTGAAAGAAATACCAGTCATCATCAAAGACACTTTGTTTAATGAAATTCAACAAATTCCTAGTTCTAATGGAGTGTAGATGTGCTTGTTTCCATGAATATTTTGCCTGTTATGGATACACAAGCTATTTTCAAAATCGATAAGTGTAAATGAGTTATTGCAAGAAAGGGTGGAAAAATGTTTGGAAGAAATAAAGAGACAACCTCATTATTCAGCAATTATACAGCAAACACTAGAAAGAATTGCTCGTCATCATGAAAGACTCCATGTTTAATGAAAGTCAACAAATTCCTAGATACAAGGGAGTGTAAATGTGCTTAATGCCATGTATATTTTAACTATTATGGGCACATAAAAAATTTTCAAGTTCATTAAGTGTGAATGAGTTATTCAAACAAAAGGTGGAGTCTTGTCAGGAAGAAATAATGAGAGAATCTCATTGTTCAGCAATTGTATAGCAAACACTAGAAGTAAATGATAGGCATCATCAAAGACTCCTTGTTTAATGAACTTTAACAAATTCCTAGTTCCAAGGGAGTGTAAATGTATTTGTTGCCATGAATATTTTGCCTGTTGTGGGCACACAAGCTATTTTCAAGTTGATTAAGTGTGAATGAGTCATTGCAACAAAGGGTGGAGCCTTGTTAGGAAGAAATGAAGAGACGACCTCATTATTCACCAATTATACAGCAAATATAGGAAAGAAATGCTACTCATCATGAAAGACTCTTTGTTTAAAGAAATTCAACAAATTTGTAGTTACGAGGGAGTGTAAATGTGTTTCTTGCCATGAATATTTTGCCTATTATGGGCAAACAAGCTATTTTCAAGTTCATTAAGTGTGAATGAGTTATTGCGAGAAAAGGTGGAGCTTTGTTAGGAAGAAATGAAAGACAATCTCATTATTTAGCAAGTATACAGCAAATACTTGAAAGAAATGCTAGTCATTTTCAAAGATTTCTTTGCTTAATGAAATTCAACAAATTACTAGATACAAGGGAGTGTAAATGTGCTTAATGCCATGTATATTTTAACTATTGTGGGCACATAAAAATTTTCAAGTTCATTAAGTGTGAATGAGTTATTCCAACAAAAGGTGGAGCCTTGTTAGGAAGAAATAATGAGAGAATCTCATTGTTCAGCAATTGTATAGCAAACACTAGAAGTAAATGATAGGCATCATCAAAGACTCCTTGTTTAATGAACTGTAACAAATTCCTAGTTCCAAGGAAGTGTAAATGTATTTGTTGCCATGAATATTTTGCCTGTTGTGGGCACACAAGCTATTTTAAAGTTCATTATGTGTGATTGAGTTATTGCAACAAAGGATGAAGCCTTGTTAGGAAGAAATGAAGAGGCCGACTGATTATTCAATAATTATATAGGAAATAATTAAAAGAAATGCAAGTCATCATCAAAGACTCCTTGCTAAATGAAATGCAACAAATTCCTAGTTCAAAAGGAGTCTAAATGTGTTTGTTGCCAAGAACATTTTTCCCGTTGTGGGCACACATGCTATTTTCAAGTTCATTAAGTGTGGATGAGTTATTGCAACACAAGGTGGAGCCTTGTTAGGAAGAAATGAGAGACAGTCTCATTATTCAGCAACTATATAGCAAACACTAGAATGAAATTCTAGTCATCATCAAAGACTCCTTGTTTAATAAAACCCAACAAATTCCTAGATACAAGGAAGTGTAAATGTGTTTATTGCCATTAATATTTTGTTTGTTGTGGGCACATAAGCTATTTTCAAGTTCATTAAGTGTGAATAAGTTATTAAAACAAAGGTGGAGGCTTGTTAGGAAGAAATGAAGAGACAGTCTTATTATTCAAGAATTATACAGCAAATACTTGAAAGAAATGTCAGTCATCATCAAAGACACTTTGTTCAATGAAATTCAACAAATTGCTAGTTCCAAGGGAGAATAAATGTGTTTATTGCCATGAATATTCTATCTGTTATAGGCACACAAGCTATTTTCAAGTTCATTAAGTGTAAATGAGTTATTGCAGCAAAAGGTGTAAAAATGTTAGGAAGAAATAAAGAGACAACCTCATTATTCAACAATTATACAGCTAACACTAGAAAGAAATGTTAGTCATCATCAAAGACTCCATATTTAATGAAAGTCAACAAATTCCTAGATACAAGGGAGAATAAATCTGTTTATTGCCATGTTTATTTTGCCTATTGTGGGCACACAAACAATTTTCAAGTTCATTAAGTGTAAATGAGTTATTGCAACAAAAGGTGGAGCCTTGTTAGGAAGAAATGAAGAAGTAGTCTCATTATTCACCAAATATATAGCTAATACATTGAAGAAATGCTAGTCATCATGAAAGACTCCTTATTTAATGAAATTCAACAAATTTCTAGTTCCAAGGTTCTGTAAATCTGTTTGTTGCCATGAATATTTTCACACAACATATTTTATAGTTCATTCTGTGTGAATGAGTTATTACAACAAAAAGTGGAGCCTTGTTAGCAAGAAATGAAGAGATGGTCTTATTATTCGGCAATTATACGGCAAATACTTGAAAGAAATACTAGCCATTATCAAAGACTCCTTGTTTAATGAAATTCAACAAATTCCTAGTTCCAAGGGAGTGTAAATGTGTTTGGTGCCATGAATATTAAATCTTTTGTGGGCACATAAGCTATTTTCAAGTTCATTTTTTCTAGATGAGTTATGGCAACAAAGGGTGGAGCCTTGTTAGGAAGAAATGAACAGATGGTCTCATTATTCAGCCATTATACAACAAATACTAGAAAGACATGCTACTCATCATCAAAGACTCCTTATTTCATGAAATTCAATAAATTCCTAGTTAAAAGGGAGTGTAAATGTATTTATTGCCATGAATATTTTGCCTGTTATGGGCACACAAGCTATTTTCAAGTTCATTAAGTGTGAATGAGCTATTGCAACAAAAGGTGGAGCCTTGTTAGGAAGAAGTGAAGAGACAATCTCATTATTCCGGAATTATACAAAAAAACACTAGAAGGAAATGCTACTAATGATCAAAGACTCCTTGTTCAATGAAATTCAACAAATTCCTAGTTCCATGGGAGTGCAAATGTGTTTGTTGCCATGAATTTTTTGCTTGTTAACAAAAGGAGCAGCCTTGTTAGGAATAAATGAAGAGTGGGTCTGATTATTCAGCCATTATACAACAAATACTTGAACAAAATGCTAGTCATCATCAAAGTCTCCTTGTTTGAAGAAATTCAACAAATTCCTATTTCCAAAGGAGTGTATATGTGCTTGTCGCCATGAATATTTTGCTTCTTGTGAACACACAGGCTATTTTCATGTTCATTAAGTGTGAATGAGTTATTGCAACAAATGGTGGGGCCTTGTTAGGAAGAAATGAAGAGAGGGACTCATTATTCAGCCATTATAAAGCGAATAGTTTAAGAAAATGCTAGTCTTCATCAAAGTCTCCTTGTTTAATGAAATTCAACATATTCCTTTATGCATGGGAGTGTAAATGTGTTTGTTATCATGAATATTTTACCTGTTGTGAACACACAACCTATTTTCATGTTCATTAAGTGTGAATGAGTTATTGTAACAAATGTGGAGCCTTGTTAAGAAGAAATAAAGAGAGGGACTCATTATTCAGCCATTGTACAACAAATACTTGATGAAAATGCTAGTCTTCATCAAAGTCTCTTTGCTTAATGAAATTCAACATATTCCTTTTTGCATGGGAGTGTAAATGTGTTTTTTTCCATGAATATTTTACCTGTTGTGAACACACAGGCTATTTTCATGTTCATTAAGTATGAATGAGTTATTGCAACAAATGGCAGAGCCTTGTTAGGAAGAAATGAAGAGAAAGACTCATTATTCAGCTATTATAAAGCAAATAGTTGAAGAAAATGCTAGTCTTCATCAAAGTCTCCTTCTTTAATGAAATTCAACATATTGCTTTTTCCATCGGAGTGAAAATGTGTTTGCTGCCATCAATATTTTAGCTATTGTGAACACAAAAGCAATTTTCATGTTCATTAAGTGTGAATGAGTTATTGGAACAAAAGGAGCAGCCTTGTTAGGAAGAAATGAAGAGTGAGTCTCATTATTCAGCCATTATACAGCAAATACTACAACAAAATGCTAGTCATCATAATTGACTCCTTGTTTAACGAAATTCCACAAATTCCTATTTCCAAGGGACTGTAAATGTGTTTGCTGCCATGAATATTTTACTTGTTGTGAACACAAAAGCTCTTTTCATGATTATTAAGTGTGAATGAGTTATTGCAACAAATGGTGCAGCCTTGTTAGGAAGAAATGAAGTGTGGGTCTCATTATTCAGCCATTATACTGCAAATGCTTGAACAAAATGCTAGTATTCATCAAAGTCTCCTTGTTTATTAAAATTCAACAAATTCATATTTCCAAGGGAGTGTAAATGTATTTGCTGCCATGAATATTTTACCTGTTGTAAACACACAAGCTATTTTCATGTTCATTAGGTGTGAATGTGTTATTGCAACAAAATGTGCAATCTTGTTAGGAAGAAATGAACAGTGCATCTCATTATTCATCCACAATATGACAAATACTTGAACAAAATACTGGGCATCATCAAAGGGCATCATCAAAGTCTCCTTGTTTGAAGAAATTCATCAAATTCCAATTTCCAAGGGAGTGTAAATGTGCTTGTTGCAATGGATATTTTGCTTGTTGTGAACACATAAGCTATTTTCATGTTCATTAAGTGTTAATGAGTTATTGGAACAAATGATGGAACCTTGATAAGAAGAAATGAAGAGAGGGACTCATTTTTTAGCCATTATATAGCAAAACTTGAAGAAAATGCTAGTCTTTATGAAAGTCTCCTTGTTTAATGAAATTCAACATATTTCTTTTTCCATGGGAGTGTAAATGTGTTTGTTGTCATCAATATTTTACTTGTTGTGAACACAAAAGCAATTTTCATGTTCATTAAGTGTGAATGAGTTATGGGAACAAAAAGAGCAGCCTTATTAGGAAGAAATGACAAGTGGGTCTCATTATACAGCAAATAGTACAACAAAATGCTAGTCATCATAATAGACTCCTTATTTAAAGAAATTCCACAAATTCCGATTTCCAAGAGACTATAAATGTGTTTGTTGTCATGAACATTTTACCTGTTGTGAACACACAAGCTATTTTCATGATCATTAAGTGTGGATGAGTTATTGCAACAAAAGGTGTAGCTATGTTAGGAAGAAATGAAGAGTGGGTCTCATTATCCATCCACAATACGACAAATATTTGATCAAAATACTAGTCATCATCAAAGACTCCTTATTTAATGAAATTCAGCAAATTCCTACTTCCAAAGGAGTGTGAATGTGCTTGTTGCGATGAATATTTTGCTTGTTGTGAACACACAAGCTATTTTCATTTTTGTTAAGTGTGAATGAGTTATTTCAATAAATGGTGGAGCCTTGTTAGGAAGAAATGAAGAGAGGGACTCATTATTCAGCCATTATATAGCAAATACTTGAAGAAAATGCTAGTCTTCATCAAAGTCTCCTTGTTTAATGAAATTCAACATATTCATTTTTCCATGGGAGTGAAAATGTGTTTGTTGCCATCAATATTTTACTTGTTGAGAACACAAAAGCAATTTTCATTTTCATTAAGTGTGAATGAGTTATTGGACCAAAGGAGCAGTCTTGTTGGGAAGAAATGAAGAGTGGGTCTCATTAGTCAGCCATTATATAGCAAATACTACAACAAAATGCTAGTCATCATAATAGACTCCTTGTTTAAAGAAATTCCACAAATTCCAATTTTCAAGGGATTATAAATATGTTTGCTGCCATGAATATTTTACCTATTGTGAACACACAAGCTATTTTCATGTTCATTAGGTGTGAATGAGTGATTGCAACAAAAGGTGCAATCTTGTTGGGAAGAAATGAACAATGGGTCCCATTATTCATCCATAATACGACAATACTTGAACAAAATAATAGGCATCATCAAAGACTCATTGTTTAATGAAATTCATGAAATTCCAATTTCCAAGGGAGTGTAAATGTGCTTGTTGCCATGAATATTTTGCTTGTTGTGAACACAAAAGCAATTTTCATGTTCATTAAGTGTGAATGAGTTATTGCAACAAAAGGAGCAGCCTTGTTTGGAAGAAAAGAAGAGTGAGTCTCATTATTCAGCCATTATACCTTAAATGCTTGAACAAAATGCTAGTCTTCATCAAAGACTCCTTATTTAATGAAATTCATCAAATTCCCATTTCCAAGTGAGTGTAAATGTGTTTGCTGCCCTAAATCTTTTGCCTATTATGAACACACAACCTATTTTCATGTTCATTAAGTGTGAATGAGATATTGCAACAAATGTCCGAGCCTTGGTATGAAGAAATAAAGAGACGCAATTATTATTCAGCCATTACACTATAAATACATGAAAAAAGTTCTAGTCATCATCAAACACTCCTTATTTAATGAAATTCGCCAAATTCCTATTTTCAAGGAAGTGTAAATGTGCTTGTTGCCATGAATATTTTGCTTGTTGTGAACACACAAGCTATTTTCATGTTCATTAACTGTGAATGAGTTATTGCAACAAATGGTGGGGCATTGTTTGGAAGAAATGAAGAGGGGGACACATTATACAGCAAATACTTGAATAAAATGCTAGTCATTATCAAAGACTCCTTGTTTAATGAAATTCCACAACACCCTATTTCCAAGGGAGTGTAAATGTGCTTGTTGCCATGAATATTTTGCCTATTGTGGGCACACAAGCTATTTTCATGTTCATTATGTGTGAATGAGTTATTGCAATAAATGGTGGAGACTTCTTAGGAAGAAAAGAAGAGAGAGACTCATTATTCAGCAAATACTTAAAGAAAATGCTAGTCATGATTAAAGACTCATTGTTTAATGAAATTCAACAAACTTCTATTTCCAAAGGAGTGTAAATGTGCTTGCCATGATGAATATTTTGCCTGTTGTGGGCACACAAGTTGTTTTCATGTTCCTTACGTGTGAATGAGTTATTGCAATAGAAGGTGCAGCATTGTTAGGAAGAAATGAAACGAGGGTCTCACTATTCTGCCGTTATATAGCAAATACTTGACCCAAATGCTAGTAATCATCAAAGACTCCATGTTTAATGAATTTCAACTAACTTCTATTTCCAAAGGAATGTAAATGTGTTTGCTGCCATGAATATTTTATTTGTTATGAACACACAAGCTATTTCATGTTCATTAAGTGTGAATGAGTTATTGCAACAAATAATGGAGCCTTCTTAGGAACAAATGAAGAGAGACACTCATTATTCAGCCATTATATTGCAAATACCTGAAAAAAATTCTACTCATCATCAAAGACTCCTTATTTAATGAAATTAACCAAATTCTTATTTCCAAGGGAGACTAAATGTGCTTGTTGCCATGAATATTTTCCTTGTTGTGGGCACACAAGTGATTTTCATGTTCATTATGTGTGAATGAGTTACTGCAACAAAAGGAGCAGCCTTGTTTGGAAGAAATGAAGAGTGAGTCTCATTATTCAGCCATTATACAGCAAATACTTGAACAAAATGCTAGTCATCATCAAAGTCTCCTTGTTCAATGAAATTCAACAAATTTCTATTTCCAAGGGAGTGTAAATGTGTTTGTTGCTGTCAATATTTTACCTATAGTAAACACGCAAGCAATTTTCATGTTCATTAAGTGTAAATGAGTTATTGCAACAAAAGGAGCAGCCTTGTTAGGAAGAAATGGAGAGTGGGTCTCATTATTCAGCCATTATACAGCAAATACTTGAACAAAATGCTTGTCATCATCAAAGACTCCTTATTTAATGAAATTCAGCAAATCCCTATTTCCAAGGGAGTGCAAATGTTCTTGTTGCTGTGAATATTTTGCTTGTTGTGAATAGACAAGCTATTTCATGTTCATTAAGTGTGAATGAGTTATTGCAACAAATGGTGGCACCTTGTTTGGAAGAAACGAAAAAAGGGACCCATTATTCAGCCATTATACAGCAAAATACTTAAAGAAAATGCTAGTCTTCACCAAAGTCACCATGTTTAATGAAATTCAAAAAATTCATATTTCCAAGGGAGTGTAAATGTGTTTGCTGCCATGAATATTTTATTTGCTGTGAACACACAAGCTATTTTCATGTTCATTAGGTGTGAATGAGTTATTGCAACAAGAGGTGCAACCTTATTAGGAAGAAATGAACAGTGGGTCTCATTATTTATCCACGACACAACAAATACTTGAACAATACACTAGACATCATCAAAGACTCCTTGTTTAATGAAATTCAGCAAATTGCTAAATCCAAGGGAGTGTAAATGTGCTTGTCGCCATGATTATTTTGCTTCTTGTGAACTCACAAGCTATTTTCATGTTCATTAAGTGTGAATGAGTTATTGGAACAAATGGCGGAGCCTTGTTACAAAGAAATGAATGGAGGGACTCATTATTCAGCCATTATACAGCAAATACTTGAAGAAAATGCTAGTCTTCATCAAAGTCTCCTTCTTTAATGAAATTCAACATATTCCTTTTTCCATGGGAGTGTAAATGTGTTTGCTGTCATCAATATTTTACCTGTTGCGAACACAGAAGCAATTTTCATGTTCATTATGTGTGAATGAGTTATTGGAACTAAAGGAGCAGCCTTGTTAGGAAGAAATGAAGAGTGGGTCTCATTTTTCAGCCACTACACAGCAAATACTACAACAAAATACTAGTCATCATAAAAAACTCCTTGTATAATGAATTTCAACAAATTTATATTTCCAAGGGAGTGTAAATGTGTTTGCTGCCCTTAAGATTTTACTTGTTATGAACACAGAAACTATTTTCATGTTCATTAAGTGTGAATGAGTTATTGCGACAAATGGTGGAGCCTTGTTAGGAAGAAATGAAGACAGGTTCTCATTATTCAGCCATTATACAGCAAATAGTTGAGCCAAATGGTAGTCATGATCAAAGACAACTTGTTTCATGAAATTCAATAAACCCCTATTTCCGAGTGAGTGTAAATTTGCTTGTTGTCATCAATATTTTGCCTGTTGTGGGCACACAAGCTATTTTCATGTTCATTACATGTGAATGAGTTATTCCAACAAAAGGTGCAGCATTGTTAGGAAGAAATGAAATGAGGGTCTCATTATTCTGCCATTATACAGCAAATACTTGAGCCAAATGCTAGTAATCATCAATGACTCCTTCTTTAAGGAATTTCAACAAATTTCTATTTCCAAGGGAGTATAATTGTGTTTGCTGCGATGAATATTTTACTTGTTATGAACACACAAGCTGTTTTCATGTTCATTAAGTGTTAATGAGTTATTGCAACAAAAGGTGGAGACTTGTTAAGAAGAAATGAAGACAAGCTCTCATTATTCAGCCATTATACAACAAATACTTGATCAACATGCTAGTCATCATCAAAGACTCCTTGTTAAATGAAATTCAACAAATTCCTATTTCCAAGGGAGTGTAAATGTGCTTGTTGCCATCAATATTTTGCTTGTTGTGGGCACACAAGCTATTTTTATGTTCTTTAAGTGTGAATGAGTTATTGCAACAAAAGGTGGAGACTTGTTACGAAAAAATGATGAAAGGGTCTCATTATTCAACAATTATACAGCAAATACTTGAACAAAATGCCAGTCATTATTAAAGACTCCTTGCTTAATGAAATTCAACAAATCTTTAGTTCCATGGGAGTGTAAATGTATTTGCTGCCTATTTTCAGGAAATGAAGAGAGGCTCTCATTATTCAGCCATTATACAGCAAAAAGTTGAACAAAATGCTAGTCATCATCAAAAACTCTTTGTCTAATAAAATTCAACAAATTCCTATTTCCAAGGGAGTGTAAATGTGTTTGCTGCCTTGAATATTTTACCTGTTGTGAACATAGATGTTATTCTCATGTTGATTAATTATGAATGTGTTATTAGGACGAAATGAAGAGAAGGTCTCATTATTCAACCATGCTAGAGCAAATACTTGAACAAAATTCTAGTCATCATCAAAGACTCCTTATTTAATTAAATTCAACAAATCTGTAGTTCCAAGGGAGCATAAATGTGTTTGTTTTGATGAATTTTTTTCCTATCATGGGCACACAAGCTATATTCATGCTCATTAAGGGTGCATGAGTTATTGCAACAAAAGGTCGAGCCTTGTTAGGAAGAAAGGAAGTGATGATCTCATTATTCATGCATTATACAGTGAATACTTGAACAAAATACAAGTCATCATCGAAGACTCCTTGTTTAATGAAATTCAACAAATTCCTATTTCCAAGGGAGTGTAAATGTGCTTGTTGCCAATAATATTTGGCCTATTGTGGGCACATAAGCTATTTTCTTGTTTATTAAGTGTGAATGAGTTATTGCAACAAAAGGTGCAGCCTTATTTAGAAGAAATGAAGAGAAGGTCTCATTATTCAGCCATTATACAACTAATACTTGAACAAAATACTAGCCATTATCAAAGACTCCTTATTTAATGAATTTCAACAAATTGCTATTTCTAAGGGATTCTAAATGGGTTCGTTACCATGAATATTTTACTTGTTATGAACACACAAGGTATTTTCATGTTCATTAAGTGTGAATGGGTTCCTAAAACAAAAGGTGAAGCCTTGTTAGGAAGAAATAAATGGAGGGTCTAATTATTCAATCATTATACAACAAACGCTTGAGCACAATGCTAGTCTTGATTCAACAAATGCCTAGTTCTAAGGGAGTGTAAAAGTGCCTGTTGTCGTTAATATTTTGCCTGGTTTGGGCATGCAAGCTATTTTCATGTTCCTTAAGTGTAAAAGTGTTATTGCAACAAAAGGTGCTGCCTTGTTACGAAGAAATGAAGTGAGAGTCCCATTATTCAACCATTCTACAGCAAATACTTGAGCTAAATGCTAGTCATGATCAAAGACTCCTTGTTTAATGAAATTCAACAAAATCCTATTTCCAAGGGAGTGTGAAGCTATTTGTTGTCCTGAATACTTTTCCTATTGTGGGCACACAAGCTATTTTCTTGTTCATTAAGTGTGAATGAGTTATTGCAATAAAAGGTGCAGCCTTCGTAGGAAGAAATGAAGAGAGGGTCACATTATTTAGCCATTATACAGCAAATACTTGAGCCAAATGCTAGTCATGATCAAGGACTCTTTATCCAATGATATTCAACAAATTCCTATTTCTAAGGGAGTGTAAATGTGCTTGTTGCCATCAATATTTTGCTTGGTGTGGGCACACAAGCTATTTTCATGTTTATTAAGTGTGAATGAGTTATTACGACAAAAGGTGCACCTTTATTACAAAGAAATGAAGAGAAGGTCTCATTATTCAGCCATTATACAACAAATACTTGAGCCAACTGCTAGTAATCATCAAAGACTCCCTGTTTAATGAAATTTAACAAATTCCTATTTCCAAGAGAGTGTAAATGTGTTTGCTGCCATGAATATTTTACTTTTTGTGAACAGACAACCAATTTTCAAGTTCATTAAGTATGAATGAATTATTGCAACAAAAGGTGGAGTCTTGATAGGAAGAAATGAAGAGAGGGTCTCATTATTCAGCCTTTATACAGCACATACTTGAACAAAATGCTAGTCATCATCAAAGACTCTTTGTTTAATGAATTTATACAAATTGCTATTTCCAAGGGAGTGTAAATGTGTTTGCTGCCACGAATATTTTACTTGTTGTGAACACAAAAGCTATTTTCATGTTCAGTAGGTGTAAATGAGTTATTGCAACAAATGGTGGAGCCTTGTTAGGAAGAAATGAAGGGAGGGACTCATTATTCAACCATTAGATTGCAAATACTTGAGCAAAATGCAACTCATCACCAAACACTCCTTTTTTAATTAATTTCAACAAATTCCAATTTCCAAGGGAGTGTAAATATGCTTGTTGACATGAATATTTTGCCTATTGTGTGCACACAAGCTATTTTGATGTTCATTAAGTGCGAATGAGTTATTGTATCAAAAGGTGCAGCCTTGTTTGGAAGAAATGAAGAGAGGGTCTCGATATTAAGCCATTATACAACAAATACTTGGGCCAAATGCTACTCATGATCAAAGACTCTAAAGAATTTCAACAAATTCCGATTTCCAAGGGAGTGTAAATGTGCTTGTTTCCATGAATATTTTGCTTGTTGCATGCACACAAGCTATTTTCATGTTCATTAAGTATGAATGAGTTATTGTATTAAAAGGTGCAGCCTTGTTAGGAAGAAATGAAGAGTGGGTCTCGATATTCAGCCATTATACAGCAAATACTTGAGCCAAATGCTACTCATGATCAAAGACTCCTTATCTAATAAAATTCAACAAATTCCTATTTCCAAGGGAGTGTAAATGTGCTTGTTGCCATCAATATTTTGCCTGTTGTGGTTAGACAAGCAGTTTTCATGTTCATTAAGCGTGAATGAGTTATTGTAACAAAAGGTGCAGGCATGTTAGAAAGAAATGAAGAGAGGCTCTCATTATTCAGCCTTTATACAGCAAATACTTGAACAAAATGCTAGTCATTATCAAAGACTCCTTGTTTTGATGAATTTCTACAAATTGCTATTTCCAAGGGAGTGTAAATGTGTTTACTGCCATGAATATTTTACTTGTTGTGAATACAAAAGCTATTTTCATGTTCAGTAGGTGTAAATGAGTTATTGCAACAAATGGTGGAGCCTTGTTAGGAAGAAATGAAGAGAGGGACTCGTTATTCAGCCATGAGACTGCAAATACTTGAACAAAATGCAAGTCATCATCAAACACTCATTTTTTAATGAATTTCAACAAATTCCAATTTCCAAGGGAGTGTAAATGTGCTTGTTGCCATGAATATTTTGCCTGTTGCGGGCATACAAGCTATTTTGATGTTCATTAAGTGTGAATGAGTTATTGTATCTAAAGGTGCAGCCTTGTTCGGAAGAAATGAAGAGAGTGTCTCAATATTCAGCCATTATACAGCAAATACTTGAGCCAAATGCTAGTCATGATTGAAGACACCTTATCTAATGAAATTCAACAAATTCTTATTTCCAAGGGAGTGTAAATGTACTTGTTGCCATCAATATTTTGCCTATTGTGGTTATACAAGCAATTTTCATGTTCACTAAGTGTGATGAGTTATTGTAACAAAAGGTGCAGCCTTGTTAGGAAGAAATTAAGAGAGGCTTTCATTATTCAGCCATTATACAGCAAATACTTGAACAAAATGCTAGTTATCATCAAAGACTCCTTGTTTAATGAATTTCTATGAATTGCTATTTCCAAGGGAGTGTAAATGTGTTTGGTGCCATGAATATTTTTCCTGTTGTGAACACACAAGTTATTTTCATGTTCATTAAGTGTGAATAAGTTATTGCAACAAAAGGTGAATCCTTGTTAGGAAGAAATGAAGAGTCGGTGTCATTATTTAGCCATTATACAATAAATACTTGAACAAAATGCTAGTCATCATGGAAGACTCCTTATTTAATGAAATTCAATAAATTCCTATTTCCAAGGGAGTATAATGTGTTTGCTGCCATGCATATTTTACCTGTTATGAACACACAAGCTATTTTCATGTTCATTAAGTGTCAATGAATTATTGCAACAAAAGGTGCAGCGTTCTTAGGAATAAATCAAGAGTGGCTCTCATTATTTAGCCATTATACAACAAATACTTGAGCAAAATGCTAGTCATGATCAAGGACTCTTTGTTTAATGAAATTAAACAAATTGCTATTTTCAAGGGAGTGTAAATGTAGTTGTTGCCATCAATATTATGCATGTTGTGGGCACACAAGCTATTTTCATGTTCAATGAGTGTAAGTGAGACATTGCAAGAAAAGGTGCAGCCTTGTTAGGAAGAAAAGAAGACAGGGTCTCATTATTCAGCCATTATACAACAATTACTTAAGGAAAATGCTAGTCATGATCAAAGACTCTTTCTTTCATGAAATTCAACAAATTCTTATTTCCAAGGGAGTGTAAATGTACTTGTTGCCATGACTATTTTGTTTGTTGTGCACATACAAGATATTTTCATGTTCATTAAGTGTGAATGAGTAATTGCAACAAAAAGTGCAGCCTTGTTAGGAAGAAATGAAGAATGGGTCTCATTATTCAGCCATTATACAACAAATACTTGAACAGAATGCTAATCATCATCAAAGACTCCTTGTTTAATCAATTTCAACAAATTACCATTTCCAAGGAAGTGTAAATGTGATTGCTGTTGTGAACACACAAGTTATTTTCATGTTCATTAAGTACGAATGAGTTATTGCAACAAAAGGTGGATTCTTGTTAGGAAGAAATGAAGAGTACGTGTCATTATTCAGCCATTATACAACAAATAATTCAACAAAATTCTAGTCATCATGAAAGACTCCTTATTTAATGAAATTCAACAAATTCCTATTTCCAAGGGAGTATAATGTGTTTTGTTGCCATGCATAATTTACCTATTGTGAATAGACAAGCTATTTTCATGTTTATTTAGTGTGAATGAGTTATTCCAACAAAAGGTGCAGTCCTGTTAGGAATAAATCAAGAGTGAGTCTTATTATTCAGCCATTATACAACAAATACTTGAGCAAAATGCTAGTCATGATCAAACACTCTTTCTTTAATGAAATTAAACAAATTGCTATTTCCAAGGGAGTGTAAATGTACTTGTTGCCATCAATATGATGCATGTTGTCGGTTCATTGAGTGTAAGTGAGATAGTGCAAGAAAAGGTGCAGCCTTGTTAGGAAGAAAAGAAGAAAGGGTCTCATTATTCAGCCATTATACAGCAAATACTTGAGCAAATTGCTAGTCATGATCAAACACTCTTTCTTTAATGAAATTAAACAAATTGCTATTTCCAAGGGAGTGTAAATGTACTTGTTGCCATCAATATGATGCATGTTGTCGGTTCATTGAGTGTAAGTGAGATAGTGCAAGAAAAGGTGCAGCCTTGTTAGGAAGAAAAGAAGAAAGGGTCTCATTATTCAGCCATTATACAGCAAATACTTGAGCAAAATGCTAGTCATGATCAAACACTCTTTCTTTAATGAAATTAAACAAATTGCTATTTCCAAGGGAGTGTAAATGTACTTGTTGCCATCAATATGATGCATGTTGTCGGTTCATTGAGTGTAAGTGAGATAGTGCAAGAAAAGGTGCAGCCTTGTTAGGAAGAAAAGAAGAAAGGGTCTCATTATTCAGCCATTATACAACAAATACTTGAGCAAAATGCTAGTCATGATCAAAGACTCTTTCTTTAATGAAAATCAAGAAATTCCTATTTCCAAGGGAGTGTAAATGTGCTTGTTGCCATGACTATTTAGCTTGTTGAGGGCACACAAGCTATTTTTATGTCCATTAAGTGTGAATGAGTTATTGCAACAGAAGGTGCAACCTTGTTGGGAAGAAATGAAGAGTAGGCTTCATTATTCAGCCATTATAGAACAAATACCTGAACAAAATGTTAGTCATCAGCAAAGACTCCTTATTTAATGCAATTCAACAAATCCCTATTTCCAAGGCAGTGTAAATGTGCTTGTTGTCATGAATATTTTGCTTGTTATGGGCACACAAGCTATTTTCATGTTCATTAAGTGTGAATGAGATATTAAAACAAATGATGGAGCCTTTTTAGGATGAAATGAAGAGAGGGACTCATTATTTAGCCATTATATAGTAAATACCTGTTTTGAACACATAAGCTATTTTCATATTCATTAAGTGTGAATGAGTTATTGCAACAAAAGGTGCAGCCTTCTTAGGAAGAAATGAAGAGAGGGTCTCATTATTCAGCCATTATATAGCAAATACTTGAACCAAATGCTAGTCATCATCAAAGACTCTTTATTTAATGAATTTCAACCAATTGCTATTTCCAAGCAAGTGTAAATGTATTTGTGACATTGAGTATTTTACTTGTTTTGAGCACCCAAGCTATTTTCATGTTCATTATGTGTGAATGAGTTATTGCAACAAATCGTGGAGCCTTGTTCAGAACAAATGATGAGCAGGACTCATTATTCAGCCATTAAACAACAAATACTTGAATAAAATGCTAGTCATCATCGAAGACTTCTTGTTTAACAAAATTCAACAAATTCCTATTTCTAAGGGAGTGTAAACGTGTTTGCAACATGAATACATTAATTGTTGTGGACAAACAAGCTATTTTCATGTTCATTTAGTGTGAATGAGTTATTGCAACAAAAGGAGCAGCTTTCTTATGAAGAAATGAAGCAAGGGTCTCATGATTTTGCCATTATAAAGGAAATACCTGAACCAAACGCTAGTCATCATCAAAGACTCCTTATTTAATGAATTTCAACAAATTGCTATTTCCAAGGGATTGTAAATGAGTTTGCCGCCATGAATATTTTACTTGTTTTGAGAATACAAGCTATTTTCATATTCATTAAGTTTGAATGAGTTATTACAACAAAAGGAGGAGCCTTGTTAGGAAGAAATGAAGGGAAGGTCACATTATTCAGCCATTATACAACAAAGACTTGAACAAAATGCTAGTCACCATCATGGACTCCTTGTTGAACGATTATCAACAAATTCCTATTTCCAAGGGCATGTAAATGCGTTTGCTGCCATCAATACATTAACTGTTGTGGGCAGACAAGCTATTTTCATGTTCATTAAGTGTGAATGAGTTATTGCAACAAAAGGTGAATCTTTGTCAGGAAGAAATGAAGAGAGACACTCATTATTCAGCCATTATACAACAAATATTTGAACAAAATGCTAGTCACCATCAAAGACTCCTTGTTTATTGAAATTCAACAAATTCCTATTTCCAAGGGAGTGTAAATCTGTTTGCTAGCATGAATATATTAACTGTTGTCAAAACACAAGCTATTTTCATGTTCATTAAGTGTGAATGAGTTATTGCCACAAAAGGTACAACCTTCTTGGGAAGAAATGAAGAGAGGGTCTCATTATTCAGCCATTATACAGCAAATAATTGATCCAAATGCTAGTCATCATCAAAGACACCTCATTTATTGAATTTCAACAAATTGTTATTTCCAAGGGAGTGTAATTATGTTAACTGGCATGAATATTTTACTTGTTGTGAACACACAAGCTATTTTCATGTTCATTAAGTGTGACTAAGTTGTTACAACAAAAGGTGCAACCTTGTTAGGAATAAATCAAGAGTGGCTCTCATTATTCAGCCATTATACAACAAATACTTGAGCAAAATGCTAGTTGTTGTTCCCACAGCCTTGTATGGGTTGTAATTGTTGTCGACTAGGGTTAAGTGTGCAAGAGAGTAAAGTCACATGGAAGGGCAAGAAAGTAAATCTCCCGCGTAAGGGCAAGAATGTAAATCTGCCATGTATGTAAGCCCTATTAGGGTTTCATGGAAGAGAGTATATAAAGGCCTTGGAAGACAAAAGTAGGATATAGGGCCAACACAATTGAAAAACAGCAACCCTACAACAATCGGCCAAAAGGAAGAGAGAGCAGAACGGCAAGAGATCAGAAATGACACCACCAGGAGAGCAAACCAGAAACGTCACCACCGGGAAAGCAAACCAGAAACACGTCCTGCAAACAAACCAGAAACACCTCCTGCAAGCAAACCAGAAACACATCCTGCAAGCAAACCAGAAACGCCTACTGCAAGCAAACCAGAAACACATCCTGCAACCAAACCAGAAACGCACAACCAGCAAGAGGAGAAATAAGCAACAGACCACCTGGAAGAGAAGATAGCAAACCTGGTATCCGTGAGACCACCCGGAAGAGAAGACAGCAGACTAGAAGCGTGAGGCAAGCCGAGAGACGTGAACCAGAAAAACCAGTAGCATGAGGCAGGCCAAGAGACGTGAAACAGCAGACCAGAAGCGTGAGACCAGAACGTGCAACGGAGTGACTGATCAGAAGCGTGGGGCAGGCTGTGAGACGTGAAACAGGAGACCAGAAGCTTGAGTGCAAGCTGTGAAACCGTGAGATGGTGAAAGCAGGAGCTGTGTGAGACAACCTAGAGAAGGAATTTGGCAAAGCATCGGAAAGAACTCAACGTATTTCCAGATTTCTTCAAGAGAGGTTAGAGAGCATTGCGGTGAACTTCTAAGTGGCAGTGGAGCAGCCTTTTAGTTCAAAAGAGGCAATACAAGCTAGAAGAAGGGTAGACACAGTAAGTGACACTCTTTGTATTGTACTTGCTTAGTAATTACAATAGTGAAAGGAGCAGAAGATTAAGACATCCATTGTAACTTGAATTCTCAAGTATAGTAGATAGTCTCGGTAAGGGAGAGTCCCTACCACTGTGGATGTACATCACGTTGACAGAACCACGTAAATCTCATGTGTTCTTAATTTGCCTTATGTTTTGTGTTTTGAATTGAGTTATGAATGCAGCTAAAGTATCAGCCAACTCATAACCTAACGAAGACCTAAACAAGAACATCCGAATTGTCCATTAGGCAAGGTGTCTAAAAGGTGACTTTGGGGACTATTGTGATTAGTAGGTAGCAATAGATGTACCTTAGTCGAATCCGAGAAATAGTTCGCTTTTAAGAAGAGATTGAAGTTGTTCACTTTCCTGCGAATTGTGAATTGTGGTGATACTGATTCACCCCCCTCTCAGTATCACAAACTAGTAGATCCTAAGGTGAAGTTGGGAACTTCAATTGGTATCAGAGCACAGGTTCACCAGGATAAAGTTTAACAGCTTGGTGTACTAGTTTGAAGAGCTCCAAAAGTTTTAACTTGTTCAGCATACTGAGAAATGGATGTCGGTGATGGAAGCCGTATTGTACCAGCCCAAATCAACAAGGGAGTTGATGCTTTGCAAAGCCTTGGAGGACCAATGACAAGGGCAAGGTCAAAGAAAATAAAGGAAGCTCTCAACAACTTGTTGTGGGACATTTACCATCAGGAAGTTGCTAGGTACGAGTTAAGGATGATGGAGGCTTCGCCAAGGCTTGCGAATGTGTCATCTGTGGAGAAATTCAAGAACCATGACCTTGGGAAGGAAGTTGGATTTGGGAGCCCATGTTTGGGCATTTAAATGGGTTATTATTATTATTATTTAGTGGGTTGGACCAATTTCCTTAATAAGCCCATCTTATTAGCATATAAAAAGGGGTGGCTGGCAAGTTGGACGAATTTCCTTAATAAGTCCATCTTATTAGCATATAACAAGGGTGGCTGGCAGATTGGACGAATTTCCTTAATAAGCCCATCTTATTAGCTAGGGTTTAGGGGGAGCTAGCATATAAAAAGGGTGGTTAGAGGGGAGGACGGCAGATGATAAATCTATGAGCTATTTTCTCTGGTTCTTTGAGAACTAATTCTGAACTTTCATACTTGAGTGTGTTGGTTCAATAGACTTATCTTCTTCAACGTTTTGTTGTTGGGAGTGGCGTCTAAATCTTATCATTCTGGTTCTTGGTTGTTTATAATCATTGGGTCAGAACTCCAAAATCCCTTAACCTTTGTTAGAACGATCCTATACCAACATTGGTGTTGGGTTCCATTTACAAATAATTGGAGTTCATATCATTTGGTATCAGAGCCTTGGCTCTAACTCAGGTTAGTTATACTTTTGTTATCATCTCTTTCGTGAATTGTTCATTGTTGATTGAATAATCAAAAAGAGAAACAAAAAAAACACAAAAAGAAAACAAAAACAAAAACAAAATCATATATTTCGTGGGTTTCTTTTCTGATATTTGTTTCTTCTACAGAAGTACCCATTAGTAAACCCACAAAAAAAAAAAAAATGGGTCCATTGCTCAATTGGTCATTTACTCAATTATATTCGATAACTGATTGTTGTCCGATTGCACTGCTTATACCATTGAATTCCTTGTCATTTTGTTTGCTTTATTGCCCATCTTTTTTGCTGTGTCACTTCTCTAAAGAGGTAGGTCTAGGATTGATATATTCAAGTTTTGTTTGTTTTGAATTTAGTTTGCTTGGAACTATTGAAATAGCTCTTAGAGTCTTGCAATTCATTGTGTGAAACAAGAGGGTTGAGGAGAGCAAACACATAAGGGAGTGAGTTTTGTGAGGTATATTCTTTCTTTACTAACAATCTGGTATACACAATGTCCAATGCCAAAGAAGGCAGTTTCCCACATGGAGAAAAGGAAGTAGTTGTTCCAGATTTCAAATTGCTTATGAAATCCTTAGAGCAGAAGTTTGATAGGATTGACCAAATGTTTTGGGAAGTTTGAGACAGGATGGATAAAATAGAAGGGGAATCAAGTGTCAACCCTAAGAGGCCAGCTGGGAGGGTCACGAAAGAGCAATTTGAACATGACTTTGGTGAAGATGGTGATGATTATTGTGATGATGGTGATAATGTTAGTAGAAACTTCAGAGGTGGTTTTAGAGGAGGATGTGGTAATAGGAATGGTAGAGGAGTAAGAGGCAATGGACATGTTCATGATAGGTACAATGGAGGTTGGGATAACAGAAATAGAGTGGAGGAAGGAGTAGACAAAAATCTTAGTAGTATTAAAATGAAAATACCTTCTTTCCAAGGGAAAGCTAACCCTGATGTCTATTTGGATTGGGAACGAAGGGTAGAATTAATATATGAGTGCCACAACTTCTCTGACCTTCTCTGAGGAGAAGAAGGTGAAGTTAGCTGTGGCAGAGTTCACTGATTATGCTGTAGTATGGTGGGACCAGCAAGTTACCACTAGGGGAAGAAATTTTGAGAGAACCGTAGAAACTTGGAATGAGTTAAAGACTGTGATGAGAAGGAGATTTGTTCCCAGCTCTTATTATAGGGATTTGTATAACAAGTTGCAGAGCCTTACGCAAGGTTCCAAGAGTGTGGAAGAGTACCATAAGGAGATGGAAATTGCTATGGTTAGAGCAAATGTAATGGAGGATAGGGAGGCAACCATGGCTAGGTTCCTCCAAGGGTTGAATAGAAGCATAGCTAATGTGGTAGAACTGCAACACTATGTAGAGCTTGAAGACATGGTACACATTGCCATGAAAATTGAGAGGCAACTTAAGGGAAGGAGCACTTCTAGATATAATCAGAACTTAGGTTCATCTATTTGGAAGTCAAACTAGGGGAAGAAGGAAGAGAAGATGACTTCTAAGCTTAAAACCAATTCACGTAGACCTCAGACTAATGGGGGCAGCTTGGAAAGGGGAAAATCTGAAGAAAAACTTGAGGGCACCCAAGGAAAAACTAGAGACATCAAATGCTTTAGATGTCTGGGTAGGGGTCATATGGCTTCACAATGTCCTAATAAGAGAACCATATACCTTAAGGAGAATGGTGACTATTTGTCTGGCAGTGATGCTAGTGATGAAGACCAAATGCCACCACTAGAGGATGCTAGTGATGTTGATGAAGGGATAGAGTATCCAGAGCATGGTGGACAACTTTTAGTATCAAGGAGAGCCCTTAGTGTGCAGGTTAAGGAGGAGGATGACATTGAGATGCAGCGGGAAAATATTTTCCATACTCGATGTTTAGTTCAAGATAGACTCTATTGCTTGATCATTGATGGTAGTAGTTGCACTAATGTAGCAAGTATAGAGTTGGTGGACAAATTAAACTTGCCTACAACCAAACACCCTAGACCGTATAATTTGCAATGGTTGAATGACAGTGGAGTGGTGAAAGTGACTAAACAAGTTGTGGTTCCATTTTCCATTGGTAGATATAAGGATGAGCTATTTTGTGATGTTGTACCTATGCAGGCTGGGCATTTGTTATTGGGCCGTCCTTGGCAATTTGATAGAAAAGTTTTGCATGATGGTTATAAGAACCGTTATTCTTTCACCACAGATGGAAAATCATTTACACTTGTTCCATTGACTCCAAAACAAGTGTATGAAGACCAAGTGAGACTTTATGAAAGTGATCAAAAGAGGAGGAGCGAAAAGAAAGAGAGAGTTAAGAGAAAAGAAAGTGAGGGAGAGAAAAAGAAGATAAATGCATTTGAGCGTGCTAAGTACAAGAGTGGTCAAGTTCACAAGAGTGAAGATGAAAGAAAACAAATGAGTGTGTTTGCAAAAGTAACAGATGTTAGGGTTGCCTTCCAAGCTAGGCAACAAATGATCTTAATCCTTTACAAGGATTCTTATTTCTCTAACACTAACCTTGATTCATCTTTGCCTAGTACTATTTCATCCTTGTTGCAGGATTATAATGATGGATTCCCCGAGGAGATCCTAGATGGTTTGCCACCAAGGAGAGGGATTGAAGATCACATTGATCTTATTCCTAGAGCTCCCATTCCCAATAAGCCAGCATATAGAAGTAATCCTGAGGAGACAAAGGAGCTTCAGAGGCAAGTTGATGAGTTGATGAAGAAGGGACGTGTAAGGGAGAGCATGAGTCCATGTGTAGTGCCGAAGAGTATTGTGTCAAACCGTGATGCAAAATTTTTGAGCCATTTTTGGAAAACATTGTGGGGTGCTGATTTGAGGACAAATCATTTTAAGGAGAGCGGGAATGATGGAAGCCGTATTGTACCAGCCCAAATCAACAAGGGAGTTGATGCTTTGCAAAACCTTGGAGGACCAATGACAAGGGCAAGGTCAAAGAAAATAAAGGAAGCTCTCAACAACTTGTTGTGCGACATTTACTATCAGAAAGTTGCTAGGTACAAGTTAAGGATGATGGAGGCTTCGCCAAGGCTTGCGAATGTGTCATCTGTGGAGAAATTCAAGAACCATGACCTTGGGAAGGAAGTTGGATTTGGGAGCCCATGTTTGGGCATTTAAATGGGTTATTATTATTATTTAGTGGGTTGGACCAATTTCCTTAATAAGCCCATCTTATTAGCATATAAAAAGGGGTGGCTGGCAAGTTGGACGAATTTCTTTAATAAGCCCATCTTATTAGCATATAACAAGGGTGGCTGGCAAATTGGACGAATTTCCTTAATAAGCCCATCTTATTAGCTAGGGTTTAGGGGGAGCTAGCATATAAAAAGGGTGGTTAGAGGGGAGGACGGCAGATGATGAATGTATGAGCTATTTTCTCTGGTTCTTTGAGAACTAATTCTGAACTTTCATACTTGAGTGTGTTGGTTCAATAGACTTATCTTTTTTCAACGTTTTGTTGTTGGGAGTGGCGTCTAAATCTTATAGTTCTGGTTCTTGGTTGTTTATAATCATTGGGTCAGAACTCCAAAATCCCTTAACCTTTGTTAGAATGATCCTATACCAACATTGGTGTTGGGTTCCATTTACAAATAATTGGAGTTCATATCAGCCGGTACCAGCACCAGCACTACTTACAGCAAGAACGTTCCAATCTTCAACGGAACCAACTACCATATGTGGAAAGTGAGAATGCAGGTGGTATTTGCAACCATAGGCATGAACGTGGTGAAATCTGTACAGGAGGGTTTTGAGCCTCCAAAAGAAGGTAAAGATCCAACCCCAGAGGAATTAAGACAGTTTGAGATAAATGGGAAGGCCTCAAATGTCATCATTTCAGCATTGACAGATGCTGAATATGCTAAAGTTATGGACTGCAAATCTGCCAAGGAGATATGAGAAAGATTGCAGAAAGTCTATGAAGGTGATGGCAGAATGAAGGAGGCCAAGCTTTAAGTTTTCAAGGAGAGATATGAATCTCTCAGAATGCAGAAAAATGAGACAGTCCAAGAGTTCTTCACTAGGGTTATTGATGCTGTAAACGATCTTAGAAGTCATGGGAAGAATAAGAAGGACTCATCTATTGTGAAGAAAATTCTGCCTGAGAGGTTTGCCTCAAAGGTGGCAGCCATAGAGGAGAGTAGAGATCTCAATTCTATGTCTCTGCATGATCTCCAATGCAATCTCATTGCATATGAGATGAAAATAAAGTCAACTGAGAGCTCCTCAACATCAAAGGTATCAAAGGAGGCAGCTTTCAAAGCTATGAAACACTTGAAGATAAAAGAAGAGGAAGAATCATCCAGTGAGGATGATGATGATGATGAGGAAGAAAGTGAAGGTGAAGTGTTGGCATACTTCATAAGGAAATTCAAAAAGGGGTCTAAGAAGGGAAAAGGACAGTTGTCCTTGAGATGTTATCGTTGTGGACAGACTGGACACTTTGCTTCTCAGTGCAAAGTGAAACTTGATGATGAAGATGAGGATGGTGATGATGAACAGAATTCAAAATGGAGAAGACGATATTCAAGTCAAGGAAGTCCAGCAAGAAGACTGCTAGCCCACAGAAGAAGAAGAGAGGCTCATTTAAGAGTTATGTGAGCCAGACAAAAGAAGCCGATGAGGAAGAAGATGTAGACTCATTAGATGAGCATGCCTTTATGGCATCAACTCAAGGTGGTAGTTCAACCTCTGAAGAGGAAGAGGAGGTTGATGAAGAAGAACCAGATCTTGAAGCTGAGTTGGAAGCAGCTTCAAAGGAGATAATCAGAAGGGGCAGAACCATAAGAAGGTTGGAGGCCCACATAAAACAAGTTGAAGCAAAGTCTGAGGAAGCTAAAAGTCAAAAGGATGAAATAAGGGCTGAACATATTGACTTGAAGAGAAGATTTGAAGAACAGATCAAAATATGTGAAGACCTTACTATGGAGCTTGACTCAAGGACTTCAACAATTGAAGAATTGGAGATAGAGTTGCCGAGACTTCAGCAACAACTCAAAAGGAGTGAAGAGAACGTGCAGAAGCTTGAAATGATAGGAGAAACAAGTTCTGCAAGAGAAAAGAAGAATGAAGAGAAAGTGCAGCAATCTGAGGCTGCATTGCCTAAAGATAATAAGAATGTGCCACAGAAGTTGAAAGAGATGGTTGTGACTAAGGAGAAGATAGCTGAGAATAAAGAGGATTTGAAGAAGCAACCTAGGGTGGCAAACAAAAATGAAGAAAAGAAGGTCAGCCAGCAAAGGGCTATGGCTGAACAGAAGAAGGAGAAAAAGGTGGCTGAAATGAAAGCCACACAAGCAAAGAAGCCAGCCACGTTGCCTACACATCAAGTAATGAGCAAAAGAAAACAAATTGTGATTAGACCGAAAAAGAGGCAGTTTCAAGGTCATTGTCTTTATTGTGGAGTTTGGGGTCATAAGGCAAGTAACTGCTGGTGGAGAAGGCCAGTATATGTCTCCAACTTGAGAAGATACGATGCTGCATACAGGGGGAGACAATACAAAATTCAGAGGAGAACACCTGTCGTGAGTTCTTGCACATACTGTAAAAAGCAAGGACACACTGACAATGATTGTTGGTGGAAGCCCAAACCAGTGGTTTCAAAGAACAAGTTTGCTATATTGGGACACTTGGAACAGTGTGAAAGGTGTGGGCAGGATGGCCATAATGGCAAGAGATGCATGACACTTCTCCCTGAGCAAGAGAAGGCACTCAATGGCATAGTGAAAGCAATTAGTACAGTCAAAGCTGAGAAAAAGGAGAAAGCTATCATTAAGCCAGTTCAAAAGAAGGAATATAAAGCTAAAAGGGAGGTGGCTAATATAGCTAAAATTGCATTAAAGGCTGACTACAAGGATAAGCAGTGGATCCTTGATAGTGGGTGCACTTCACACATGAGAGGAGACAAGAGTAAATTATCAAAACTGAACAAGTCAAGAGAAGGCAAAGTCAAGTTTGGCAATGATGATTCACTCAACATCAGTGGTCAAAAGTTAGTAAATATTGGAAAAGAAAAGCTAAAAGATGTTCTGCATGTTGAAGGACTTAGATATAATCTAGCATCTGTCAGCCAACTATGCAATGAAGACCATAAAGTGATATTCACAAAAATAGGTTGCCAAGTAAAGAGTAAAGAAGGTAATACTGTTGCAACTGGGAAAAGAACAGCTGAAAATTTATATGTAATTGATGAGGACAAGACAAATAACTGTTTACTTATAAAAGAAGAAGAAAATCAACTCTAGCATAAGAAGCTGGGACACTTAACACAGAAGAACATGAGGAAGCTGACCACTACTTATGCAATCAGAGACATTCCAGACCTTAAGAGAGAAAGGGAGTATGTCTGCTCAGCATGCTCTAAAGGAAAACAGGTCATAAAGTAGTATAAGACCAAAGAGGTCAATTCTGAAGCAATGCTTGACATTGTGCATACTGATTTGTGTGGGCCGATGAGAACAAAAGGGTTGAATGGTGAGAGGTACTTCATCTTGTTTGTTGATGATTATTCCATAAGGACTTGCATCATGCACCTCACACATAAGTTGGAAGTTTTGAAATGCTTAAAGAGATACAGAAGATTGGCTGAAAATGAGAGTGGAAAGAAGATCAAAGTATTGAGGTCAGATCAAGGCACTGAATTCACAAATGGAGCTTTTGAAGATTACCTTGAGAAGCATGGAATTCACCATCAGATGGCAGCAGCAAGAACTCCTTAACAGAACGAGGTGGTAGAGAGGAAAAATAGAGTTGTGGTTGAAATGGCAAGAACTCTACTGCTGGAATCCAAGCTTCACACAAGATTTTGGACAGAAGCAATATTTACAGCCGTGCACCTATTGAATAGAGTTTCACTAAGGCCCAATACTGATAAGACTCCATATGAGCTATGGAGTGGGAAGAAGACAACAGCCAAGTATCTTAGAATCTTTGGCAACCTATGTTTTGTGAAGAATAAGGAGCAAAACTTGGGAAAATTCCATGCTAGGTCAGATAAAGGCATCTTTGTGGGATACTCAGCAAAGACAAAAGGCTATAGAGTTTTTTTGCATAAACTGGGAAAAGTGGTCACTTCCAGTGATGTGAGAATAGATGAAAACTAGAAAACAATGCATAATGGAGAAGCTGAGGATAGTGAAGAAGATGACTTCAAGATAGATGAAGAATCTGACCAACATGAAGAAGTGGGAAAAGAAGCAAGTTCAGACTCAGAGAAGAGTGAGTCTGAAGATGAAGAAGGAGATTCTCTTGCAACTAAAACTATGCAAGAGAGAAAGACAAAGAAGACATGGACCAGTGCTCATCAAGGAAATTAGATAATAGGTGACCCATCAGCAGGAGTTACAACAAGAAGAAGAATTGTGGGAGCTACTGCTTTACTCTCACAAGTTGAACCTAAATCTATTGAAGAGGTTGCACAAGACAAAGTCTGGATCAAAGTTATCAATGAAGAGTTGGATCAAATCGAGAAGAATGAAACATGGGAGCTAGTTCCAAGACCCACTAACAAGAATGTCATAGGAACAAAATGGGTGTTTAAAAATAAACACAATAAAGATGGAAAGGTGGTGAGGAACAAGGCTAGGCTGGTTTGCAAAGGCTACACTCAAATAGAAGGAGTAGATGTTGATGAAACTTTTGCACTAGTAGCAAGGTTGGAAACTATCAGAATGTTCTTAGCTTTGGCAGCACATAAGAGGTATAAAGTTTACCAGATGGATGTGAAATCAGCCTTTCTGAATGGGCTCCTGAAAGAAGAAGTGTATATTGAACAACCCGATAGAGTACAAATCAGTGAGGATGAGACACACGTATGCAAGCTGAAGAAAGCCTTGTATGGCCTTAAACAAGCCCCAAGAGCATGGTACAGCAGGTTAGCCGTGTATTTGAGAAGGTTGAACTTCAGAAGAGGAACACTTGATAATAACTTATATGTGTTCAACTCAGAGAAAGGCCAACTGATAACCATAGTATATGTAGATGACATCATCTTTGGAGGGGATCACTCTGAGCTATGCCAAGAATTTGCACAGAAGATGAGTGAGGAATTTGAGATGTCATTGATTGGAGAAATGACTTACTTTCTTGGATTACAAATAAAACAATGTGAAGAAGGTATTTTTAGTTCTTAGACAAAATATGCCAAAGAGATGCTGAAAAAGTTTGGCATGGAAGATAGCAAACCTATCAGTACCTCTATGCTAGTAGGCTGCAAGTTAACAAAATATCATAAAGGAAGGAGTACAAGCTCTACAGAATACAGGAAGATGATAAGGAGCCTTCTGTACCTTACAGCATCAAAGCCTGATCTCATGCAAGCTGTGTGCATTGCCAGCAGATTCCAAGCTGATCCTAAGGAATCTCATGTGTTGGCAGTGAAAAGAATCCTAAGATACCTCAAAGGGACACTGGAAATGGGCTTGTGGTATCTTGCCATGGATTCTGTAAAACTACGAGCATACACTAATGCAAATTGGGCAGGAAGCATAGATGATAGAAAATCAACCAGTGACTGCAGCTTCTACTTGGGTTCAAAGTGTGTTACATGACTAAGTAGAAAGCAAAACAGTGTTGCTTTGAGCATAGTAGAGGCTGAGTATATGGCTGCTTGTGCAGCATGTACTCAGGTGATATGGATGCAAAAACAATTGGCCGATTTGGGTGTTGAAGTGAAGTTACCAATGAATGTACTTTGTGATAATCAAAGTGCAATTGATCTTAGTGAGAATCCAGTTCAACATTCAAGGAGCAAGCATATTGACATCTGGTATCACTTTATCAAGGATCAAGTGGAAGAGGGCACAATTCAGTTGGAGTATGTCAGTACTAAAGATCAAATCTCAGATATTCTAACTAAACCTTTGTCCACAGAGCTATTTGAAAAGCACAGAATGAGTCTGTCTGTGCAAATGCCTCTTCAAGCCTGAAGTTTAGGTGAATCCTCCATCTCTACTTTGCAGGTTTTTCAAATTTGTAATTGGTTGGCAAAGGGGGAGAGAAGCAACAGTGCAGGGGGAGCTGTTAAGGAAGGGGGAGTGCATATTTAGGGGGAGTTGTAATCCATCTACTTCTGGATTATTACTCTAAGACGATTATGAAAGACTACTGCATAATGGCTTTTGTTATGAGTGTTGCCAACAATTACAAATGGGGAGATTGTTGTTCCCACAGCCTTGTATGGGTTGTAATTGTTGTCAACTAGGGTTAAGTGTGCAAGAGAGTAAAGTCACATGGAAGGGCAATAAAGTAAATCTGCCGCGTAAGGGCAAGAATGTAAATCTGCCATGTATGTAAGCCCTATTAGGGTTTCATGGAAGAGAGTATATAAAGACCTTGGAAGACAAAACTATGATATAGGGCCAACACAATTGAAAAACAGCAACCCTACAACAACCGGCCAAAAGGAAGAGAGAGCAGAACGGCAAGAGATCAGAAATGACACCACCGGGAGAGCAAACCAGAAACGTCACCACCGGGAAAGCAAACCAGAAACATGTCCTGCAAACAAACCAGAAACGCCTCCTGCAAGCAAACCAGAAACACATCCTGCAAGCAAACCAGAAACGCCTCCTGCAAGCAAACCAGAAACACATCTTGCAACCAAACCAGAAACGCACAACCAGCAAGAGGAGAAATAAGAAACAGACCACCCGGAAGAAAAGATAGCAGACCTGGTATCCGTGAGACCAACCGGAAGAAAAGATAGCAGACCTGGTATCCGTGAGACCACCCGGAAGAGAAGACAGCAGACTAGAAGCGTGAGGCAAGCCGGGAGACATGAACCAGAAAAACCAGAAGCGTGAGGCAGGCCAAGAGACGTGAAACAGCAGACCAGAAGAGTGAGACCAGAATGTGCAATGGCGTGACTCATCAGAAGCGTGGGGCAGGCTGTGAGACGTGAAATGGAAGACCAGAAGCTTGAGTGCAAGCTGTGAAACCATGAGATGGTGAAAGCAGGAGCTGTGTGAGACAACCTAGAGAAGGAATTTGGTGAGGCATCGGAAAGAACTCAACGTATTTCCAGATTTCTTCAAGAGAGGTTAGAGAGCGTTGCGGTGAACTTCTAAGTGGCAGTGGAGCAGCCTTTTAATTCAACAGAGGCAAGACAAGCTAGAAGAACGGTAGACACAGTAAGTGACACTCTTTGTATTGTACTTGCTTAGTAATTGCAATAGTGAAAGGAGCAGAAGATTAAGACATCCATTGTAACTAGAATTCTCAAGTATAGTGGATAGTCTTGGTAAGGGAGAGTCCCTACCACCGTGGATGTACGTCACGTTGACGGAACCACGTAAATCTCGTGTGTCCTTAATTTGCCTTATGTTCTGTGTTTTGAATTGAGTTGTGAACGCAGCTAAAGTATCGACCAACCCATAACCTAACGAAGACCTAAACAAGAACATTCGAATTGTCTATTAGGCAAGGTGTCTGAAAGGTGACTTTGGGGACTATTGTGATTAGTAGGTAGCAATAGATCTACCATAGTCGAATCTGAGAAAGAGTTCGCTTTTAAGAAGAGATTGAAGTTGTTCACTTTCCTGCGAATTGCAAATTGTGGTGATACTAATTCACCCCCCTCTTAGTATCACAAACTAGTAGATCCTAGGGTGATGTTGGGAACTTCACTAGTCATAATCAAAGACTCTTTCTTTAATGAAATTAAACAAATTGCTATTTCCAAGGGAGTGTAAATGTACTTGTTGCCATCAATATGATGCATGTTGTCGGTTCATTGAGTGTAAGTGAGATAGTGCAAGAAAAGGTGCAGCCTTGTTAGGAAGAAAAGAAGAAAGGGTCTCATTATTCAGCCATTATACAACAAATACTTGAGCAAAATGCTAGTCATGATCAAACACTCTTTCTTTAATGGAATTAAACAAATTGCTATTTCCAAGGGAGTGTAAATGTACTTGTTGCCATCAATATGATGCATGTTGTCGGTTCATTGAGTGTAAGTGAGATAGTGCAAGAAAAGGTGCAGCCTTGTTAGGAAGAAAAGAAGAAAGGGTCTCATTATTCAGCCATTATACAGCAAATACTTGAGCAAAATGCTAGTCATGATCAAACACTCTTTCTTTAATGAAATTAAACAAATTGCTATTTCCAAGGGAGTGTAAATGTACTTGTTGCCATCAATATGATGCATGTTGTCGGTTCATTGAGTGTAAGTGAGATAGTGCAAGAAAAGGTGCAGCCTTGTTAGGAAGAAAAGAAGAAAGGGTCTCATTATTCAGCCATTATACAACAAATACTTGAGCAAAATGCTAGTCATGATCAAACACTCTTTCTTTAATGAAATTAAACAAATTGCTATTTCCAAGGGAGTGTAAATGTACTTGTTGCCATCAATATGATGCATGTTGTCGGTTCATTGAGTGTAAGTGAGATAGTGCAAGAAAAGGTGCAGTCTTGTTAGGAAGAAAAGAAGAAAAGGTCTCATTATTCAGCCATTATACAGCAAATACTTGAGCAAAATGCTAGTCATGATCAAACACTCTTTCTTTAATGAAATTAAACAAATTGCTATTTCCAAGGGAGTGTAAATGTACTTGTTGCCATCAATATGATGCATGTTGTCGGTTCATTGAGTGTAAGTGAGATAGTGCAAGAAAAGGTGCAGCCTTATTAGGAAGAAAAGAAGAAAGGGTCTCATTATTCAGCCATTATACAGCAAATACTTGAGCAAAATGCTAGTCATGATCAAAGGCTCTTTCTTTAATGAAAATCAAGAAATTCCTATTTCCAAGGGAGTGTAAATGTGCTTGTTGCCATGACTATTTAGCTTGTTGCCTTGACTATTTAGCTTGTTGAGGGCACACAAGCTATTTTTATGTCCATTAAGTGTGAATGAGTTATTGCAACAAAAGGTGTAGCCTTGTTGGGAAGAAATGAAGAGTGGGTCTCATTATTCAGCCATTCTACAACAAATACTTGAACAATATGCTAGTCATCATCAAAGTCTCATTTCATGAAATTCAACAAATTACTATTTCCAAGGAAGTGTAAATGTGTTTGTTGCCATGAATATTTTTCTTGTTGTGAACACACAGGTTATTTTCATGTTCATTAGGTGTGAATGAGTTATTGCAACAAAAGGTGGATTAATGAAGAGTAGGTGTCATTATTCAGCCATTATACAACAAATACTTGAAAAAAATGTCACTCATCATGAAAGACTCCTTGTTTAATGAAATTCAACAAATTCCTATTTCCAAGGGAATATAATGTGTTTGCTGCTAGGCATATTTTACCTGTTGTGAACACACAAGCTATTTTGATGGTCATTAAGTGTGAATGAGTTATTGCAACAAAAGGTGCAGCCTTGTTTGGAATAAATCAAGAGTGGGTCTCATTATTTAGCCATTATACAACAAATACTTGAACAATATGCTAGTCATCATCAAAGACTCCTTATTTAATAAAATTCAACAAATTACTATTTCCAAGGAAGTGTAAATGTGTTTGCTGCCATGAATATTTTTCTTGTTGTGAGCACACAAGTTATTTTCATGTTCATTAGGTGTGAATGAGTTATTGCAACAAAAGGTGGATCCTTGTTAGGAAGAAATGAAGAGTAGGTGTCATTATTTAGCCATTATACAACAAATACTTGAAAAAAATGCCACTCGTCATGAAAGACTCCTTGCTTAATGAAATTCAACAAATTCCTATTTCCAAGGAAATATAATGTGTTTGTTGCTAGGCATATTTTACCTGTTGTGAACACACAAGCTATTTTGATGTTCATTAAGTGTGAATGAGTTATTGCAACAAAAGGTGCAGCCTTGTTTGGAATAAATCAAAAGTAGGTCTCATTATTCAGCCATTATATAACAAATACTTGAGCAAAATGCTAGTCATAATCCAAGACTCTTTCTTTAATTAAATTCAACAAATTGCTATTTCCAGGGGAGTGTAAATGTACTTGTTGCCATCAATATTATGCATGTTGTGGGCACACAAGTTATTTTCATGTTCATTGAGTGTAAGTGAGATATTGCAACAAAAGGTGTGGCCTTTTTAAGAAGAAAAGAAGACAGGGTCTCATTATTCAGCCATTATACAACAAATACTTGAGGAAAATGCTAGTCATCATCAAAGACTCCTTATTTAATGAAATTGAACAAATCCCTATTTCCACGAGAGTGTAAATGTGCTTGTTGCCATGAATATTTTCCCTGTTATGGGCACACAAGCTATTTTCATTTTCATTAAGTGTGAATGAGATATTGCAACAAATGATGGAGCCTTCTTAGGAAGAAATAAAGAGAGGGACTCATTATTAAGCCATTTTACAGCAAATACCTGTTCTGAACACACAAGCTATTTTCATGTTTAGTAAGTGTGAATGAGTTATTGCCACAAAAGGTACAAACTTCTTAGGAAGAAATAAAGAGAGTGTCTCATTATTCAGCCATTATACAGCAAATAATTGATCCAAACGCTAGTCAACATCAAAGATTCCTTATTTATTGAATTTCAACAAATTGCTATTTCCAAGGGAGCATAACTGTGTCAGCTGCCATGAATATTTTACTTTTTGTGAACACACAAGCTATTTTCATATTCATTAAGTGAGAATGAGTTATTGCATCAAATGGTGGAGCCTTGTTAAGAAGAAATTAAGAAAGGCACTCATTATTCAGCCATTAGACTACAAATACTTGAACAAAATGCAAGTCATCATCAAACACTCCTTTTTTAATGAATTTCAACAAATTCCTATTTCCAATGGAGTGTAAATGTGTTTGCTGCCTTGAATATTTTACCTATTGGGAACACACAGGCTATTTTCATGTTCATTAAGTGTGAATGAATTATTGTAACAAAAGGTATCCTTGTTAGGAAGAAATGATCCTTGTTATTCAGCCATTATACAACAAATACTTGAAAAAAATGCTAGTCTCCATCAAGGACTCCTTGTTTAATGATATTCAACAGATTCCTATTTCCAAGGGCATGTAAATGTGTCTGCTGCCATCAATACATTAACTGTTGTGGGCAGACAAGCTATTTTCATGTTCATTAAGTGTGAATGAGTTATTGCAACAAAAAGTGCAGCCTTCTTAAGAAAAAATGAAAAAAGGGTCTCATTATTCAGCCATTATACAACAAACACTCGAACCAAATGCTACTCATCATCAAAGACTCCTTATTTAATGAATTAAAAGAAATAGTTATTTCCAAGGGAGTGTAAATGTGTTTGCTGGCATGAATATTTCACTTGTTGTGAACACACAAGCTATTTTCATATTCATTATTTGTGAATGTGTTATTGCAACAAAAGGGGGAGCCTTCTTAGGAAGAAATGAAGAAAGGGCCGCATTATTCAACCATTATACAACAAATAATTGAACAAAATTCTAGTTATCATCAAAGACTCCTTGTTTAATGAACTTCAACAAATTCCTATTTCACGTAAGTGTAAATGTGCTTCTTGCCTTGAATATTTTGCCTATTATGGGCAGACAAGCTATTTTCAAGATCATTAAGTGTGAATGAGTTATTGCAGCATAAAGTTGATCCTTATTAGGAAGAAATGAAGAGAGAGACTTATTATTGAGCCATTATGCAACAAATACTTGAACAAAATTCTAGTCACCATCAAAGACTCCTTGTTTAATGAAATTCAACAAATTCCTATTTTCAAGCGAGTGTAAATTTGTTTGCTCCCACAAATATATTAACAGTTGTGAGAACACAAGTTATTTTCATGTTCATTGAGTGAAAATGAGTTATTGCAACAAACGGTGTAGCATTCTTAGGAAGAAATGAAGAGTGGATCTCATTATTCAGAGATTATACAGCAAATACTTCAATCAAACACTAGTCATCATCGAAGACTCCTTATTTAAAGAATTTCAACAAATTGTTACTTCCAATGGAGTGTAAATGTGTTTGCTGCCATGAATATTTCACTTGTTGTGAACACACAAGCTATTTTCATGTTCATTAAGTGTGAAAGAGTTATTGCAACAAATGGGGGAGCCTTGTTAGGAAGTAAAGAAGCGAGTGTCTCGTAATTCAGTCATTATACAGCAAATACTTGAACAAAATGCTAGACAACATCAAAGACTCATTGTTTAATGAAATTGAACAAATTTCTATTTCCAGGGGAGGGTAAATGTGCTTGTTGCCTTCAATATTTTGCCTGTTGTGGGCAGACAAACTATTTTCAAGATCATGAAATATGAAAGAGTTATTGCCACAAATGGTTGATCTTTGATAGGAGGAAAAGAGGAGAGGGACTAATTATTCAACTATTATACAACGAATACTTGAACAAAATGCTAGTCAGCATCAGAGACTGCTTGCTAATGAAATTCACCAAATTTCCTATTTCCAAGGGAGTGTAAATGTGCTTTGTTGCCTTGAATATTTTGTCTATTGGGGGTGGACAAGCTATTTTCATGTTCATTAAGTGTGAATGAGTTATTGCAACAAAAGGTTGGTCCTTGTTAGGAAGAAATTAAGAGAGGGACTCATTATTCAACCATTATACAACAAATACTTGAACAAAATGCCAATCTCCATCAAAAACTCCTTGTTTGATGAAATGAAGAGAGAGACTCATTATTCAGCCATTATACAACAAATACTTGAACAAAATGCAAGTCACCATCAAAGACTACTAGTTTAATGAAATTCAACAAATTCCTATTTCCAAGGGCATGTATATGTGTTTGCTGCCATTAATACATTAACTATTATGGACAAACAAGCTATTTTCATGTTCATTAAGTGTGAATGATTTATTGCAACAAAAAGTTGATCCTTGTTAGGAAGAAATGAAGAGAGGGGCTCATTATTCAGCCATTATACAACAAATACTTGAAGAAAATGCTAGTCACCATCAAAGACTCCATGTTTAATGAAATTTAACAAATTTCTATTTCCAAGGGAGCCTAAATGTGTTTGCTGCCATGAATATATTAATTGCTTTGAACACACAAGCTATTTTCATGTTCATTAAGTGTGAATGAGTTATTGTATCAAAAGGGGGAGCCTTGTTAGGAAGACATGAAGAGAGGGTCTCATTATTCAGCCATTATACAACAAATACATAAACAAAATGCTAGTCCTCATTAAAGACTCCTTATTTAATGAAATTCAACAAATTCCTATTTCCAAGGGAGTGTAAATGTGCTTATCGCCTTGACTATTTTGCCTATTGTGGGTAGACAACCTGTTTTCAAGATCATTAAAAGTGAATGAGTTAGTGTAGCAAAAGGTTGATCCTTGTTAGGAAGAAATGATGGGAGGGACTCATTATTCAGCCATTATACAACAAATACTTGAACAAAATGCTAGTCACCATCAAAGACTCTTTACTGAATGAAATTCGACAAATTTCTATTTCCAAGGGAGTCTAAATGTGTTTGCTGCCATGAATATATTAACTATTCTGAACACACAAGCTATTTTCATGTTCATTAAGTGTGAATGAGTTATTGCAAAAAAAGCTGCAGCCTTCTTAGGTAGAAATGAAGAGAGGGTCTCATTATTCAGCCATTGTACAGCAAATACTTGAACCAAATGCTAGTCATCATCAGAGACCCCTTATTTAATGAATTTCCACAAATTGCTATTTCCAAGGGAGTGTCAATGTGTTTGCTGTTATGACCACACAAGCTATTTTCATGTTCATTATGTGTGAATGAGTTATTGCAACATGGGGGGGCCTTGTATGGAAGAAATGAGGAGAGGGTCTCAATATTCAGCCATTATATAGCAAATACTTGAACAAAATGCTAGTAATCATCAAAGACTCCTTGTTTACTGAAATTCAACAAATTTCTATTTCCAAGGGAGCCTAAAGGTGTTTGCTGCCATGAATATATTAAATATTGTGAATACACAAGCTATTTTCATATTCATTAAGTGTAAATGAATTATTGCAACAAAAGGTGGATCCTTGTCAGGAAGAAATGAAGAGAGAGACTCATTATTTAGCCATTATATAGCAAATACTTAAACAAAATGCTAGTTATCATCAAAGACTTTCTGTCTAATAAAATTCGAAAAATTCCTATTTCCAAGCGAGTGTAAATGTACTTGTTGCCTTGAATAATTTTCTTGTAGTGGGCAAACAAGCTATTTTTAGATTCATTTCGTGTTAATGAGTTATTGCAACAAAAGGTGGATCCTTGTTAGGAAGTAATGAAGAGTGGGACTCATTATTCAGCCATTATACAACAAATACATGAACAAAATGCTAGTCACCATCAAAGACTTCTTGTTTAATGAAATTTAACAAATTCATATTTCCAAGGGAGTGTAAATGTGCTTGTTGCCTCGAATGTTTTGCCTTTTGTGGGCAGACAGCCTATTTTCATGTTCATTAAGTATGAATGAGTTATTGCAATAAAAGTGGATCCTTGTCAAGAAGAGATGAAGAAAGGGACTCATTATTCAACAATTATACAACAAATACTTGAACAAAATGCAAGTCTCCATCAAAGACTCCTTGTTTAATGAAATGCAACAAATTGTTATTTCCAAGGGAGTGTAAATATGTTTTCTACCATAAATAATTTACTTGTTATGAGTGCACAAGCTATTTTCATGTTCATTGAGTGCAAATAAGTTATTGCAACAAAAGGTGGAGTCTTGTTCGGAAGAAATGAAGGGAGGGACTCATTATTTGCCATTATACAGCAAATACTTGAACAAAATGCTAGTCATCATCAAAGACTTTTTGTGAAATGAAATTCAAGAAATTCCTATTTCCAAGCAAGTGTAAATGTGCTTGTTGCCTTGAATATTTTTCCTGTAGTAGGCAGACAAGCTATTTTCATTTTCAAGTGTGAATGAGTTATTGCAACAAATGGTTGGAGCCTTGTTAGGAAGAAATGAAAGAGAGGGTCACATTATTTAACGATTATACACCACATACTTCAACAAAATGTTAGTCACCATCATAGACTCCTTGTTTAATAAAATTCAACAAATTCCTATTTCCAAGGGAGTGTAATTGTATTTGCTGCCATGAATACATTAATTGTTGTGCATAAACAAGCTATTTTCATGTTCATTAAGTGTGAATGTGTTATTGCAACAAAAGTGCAGCCTTCTTAGGAAGAAATGAAGAGAGGGTCTCATAATTCAGCTATTATACAGTAAATACATGAACCAAATGCTAGTCATCCTCGAAGACTCCTTATTTAATGAATTTCAACAAATTTCTATTTCATGTTTATTAACTATGAATGAGTTATTGCAACAAAAAGGGAGCCTTGTTAGGAAGAAATCAAGAGAGGGTCTCATTATTCAGCCATTATACAACAAATACTTGAACAAAATGCTAGTAATCATAAAATTTCCATGTTTAATGAAATTCAACAAATTCCCATTTCCAAGGGAGTGTAAATGTGCTTCTTGCCTTGAATATTTTGCTTGTAGTGGGCAGACATGTCATTTTCATGTTCATTAAGTGTGAATGAGTTATTGCAACAAAAGGTGGATCCTTGTCGGGGAGAAATGAAGAAAGGGACTCATTATTCAGCCACTATACAACAAATACTTGAACAAAATGTTAGTCACCATCAAAGACTCCTTGTTTAATGAAATTCAACAAATTCCTATTTCCAAGGGAGTGTAAATGTGTTTGCTGCCATTAACACATTAACTGTTGTGGACAACAAGTTATTTTCGTGTTCATTAAGTGTGAATGAGTTTTTGTAACAAATGGGCAGCCTTCATAGGAAGAAATGAAGAGAAGATCTCATTCTTCAGCCATTATACAGCAAATACATGAACCAAAAGCTAGTCATCCTCAAAAACCCCTTATTTCATGAATTTGAACAAATTGCTGTTTCCAAGGGAGTGTAAATGTGTTTTAGGGCCATGAATATTTTACTTGTTGTGAACACACAAGCTATTTTCATGTTCATTAAGTGTGAATGAGTTATTGCAACAAATGGTGGAGCCTTGTTCGGAAGGAATGAAGAAAGGGACTCATTATTCAGCCATTATACAACAAATACTTGGACAAAATGCTAGTCATCATCAAAGACTTTTTGTTCAATGAAATTCAAAAAATTCCATTTTCCAAGGGAGTGTAAATGTGCTTGATGCCTAGAATGATTTGTCTATTGTTGGCAGACAATCTATTTTCATCTTCATTAAGTGTGGCTGAGTTATTGCCATAAAAGGTGGATCCTTGTGGGCAGAAATGAAGAGAGGGACTCATTATTCAACCATTATACAACAAATACTTGAACAAAATGCCAGTCACCATCAAAGACTCCTTGTTTAATGAAATTTAACAAATTCTTATTTCCAAGGGAGTGTAAATGTATTTGCTGCCATGAATGCATTAATTGTTGTGCACAAACAAGCTATTTTCATGTTCATTAAGTGTGAATGTGTTATTACAACAAAAGGTGTAGCCTTCTTAGGAAGAAATGAAGAGAGGGTCTTAATATTCAGCCACTATACAGTGAATACATGAACCAAACGTTAATCATCCTCAAAGACTCCTTATTTAATAAATTTCAACAAATTGTTATTTTCATGTTCATTAAGTGTGAATGAGTTATTGCAACAAAAGGGGGAGTCTTGTTAGGAAGAAATCAAGAGAGGGTCTCATTATTCAGCCATTATGCAGCAAATACTTGAACAAACTGCTAGTAATTATCAAAAATTCCTTATTTAATGAAATTCAGCAAATTCTTATTTCCAAGGGAGTGTAAATGTGCTTCTTGTCTTGAATATTTTGCCTGTAGTGGGCAGACATGCTATTTTCATGTTCATTAAGTGTGAATGAGTTATTGCAACAAAAGGTGGATCCTTGTCAGGGAGAAATGAAGAGAGGGACTCATTATTCAGCCATTATACAACAAATACTTGAACAAAATGCTAGTCACCATCAAAGACTCCTTATTTAATGAAATTCAACAAATTCCTGTTTCCAAGGGAGTGTAAATGTGTTTGCTGCCATCAATACATTAACTATTATGGACAAACAAGTTACTTTCATGTTCATTAAGTGTGAATGAGTTATTACAACAAAAGGTGCAGCCTTCTTAGGAAGAAATGAAGAGAAGGTCCCATTCTTCAGCCATTATAAAGCAAATACATGAACCGAATGCTAGTCATCCTCAAAGACTCCTTATTTAATGAATTTCAACAAATTGCTATTTTCATGTTAGGAAGAAATGAAGAGTGGGACTCATTATTCAGCCATTATACAACAAATACATGAACGAAATGCTAGTCACCATCAAAGACTCCTTGTTTAATAAAATTCAGAAAATTCCTATTTCGAAGGGAGTGTAAATGTGTTTGCTACCATGAATACATTAACTGTCGTGCACAAACAAGGTATTTTCATATTGCTTAAGTGTGAAAGTGTTATTGCAACAAAAGGTGCTGTCTTCTTAGGAAGAAATGAAGAGAGAGTCTCATTCTTCAGCCATTATATAGCAAATACATGAACCAAAAGCTAGTCATCCTCAAAGACCCTTTATTTAATGAATTTCAACAAATTTCTGTTTCCAAGGGAGTGTAAATGTGTTTTGCGGTCATGAATATTTTACTTGTTGTGAACACACTAGCTATTTTCATGTTCATTAAGTGTGAATGAGTTATTGCAATGAATGGTGGAGCCTTGTTTGGAAGAAATGAAGAGAGGGACTCATTATTCAGCCATTATACAACAAATACTTGAACAAAATGCTAGTCACCATTACAGACTCCTTTTTAATGAAATTCATCAAATTGCTATTTCCAAGGGAGTGTAAATGTGTTTGCCTCCATGAATATTTTACTTGTTGTGAACACATAAGCTATTGTTATGTTCATTAAGTGCAAATGAGTTATTACAACAAAAGGGGGAGCCTTGTTAGGAAGAAATGAACAGAGGGTTTCATTATTCAGCCATTATACGACAAATACTTGAACAAAATGCTACTAAGCATCAAAGACTCCTTGTTTAATGAAATTCAACAAATTTCTATTTCCAACGGAGTCTAGATGTGTTTGCTGCCATGAATATAGTAACTATTGTGAACACCCAAGCTATTTTGTTCATAAATTCTGAATGAGTTATTGCAAGAAAAGGTGGATCCTTTTTAGGAAGAAATGAAGAGTGGGACTCAATATTGAGCTAGTATACAACAATAACTTGAACAAAATGCTAGTTACCTTCAAAGACTCCTTGTTTTATGAAATTCAACAAATTCTTATTTTAAAGCGAGTGTAAATGATTTTGCTACCATGAATATAGCAATTGTTGTGAACACACAAGCTATTTTTATGTTCATTAAGTATAAATGAGTTATTGCAACAAAAGGTGTAGCCTTCTTACAAAAAAATGAAAAGAGGGTCTCATTATTTAGCCATTTTATAGCAAATACTAGAACCAAACGCTAGTCATCATCAAAGACTCCTTATTTAATGAATTTCAACAAATTGCTATTTCCAAGGGAGTGTAAATGTGTTTGTTGCTATGAATATCTTACTTGTTGTTAACACATAAGCTATTTTGATGTTAATTAAGTGTGAATGAGTTATTGCAACAAAAGAGGGAGCCTGGTGAGGAAGAATTGAATAGAAGGTCTCATTATTCAGCCATTATACAGCAAATATTTCAACAAAATGCTAGTAATCCTCAAAGACTCCTTGTTAAATGAAATTCAAAAAATTCCTATTTCCAAGGAACAGTAAATGTGCTTGTTGCCTTGAATATTTTGCCTGTTATGGGCAGGCAAACAAGCTATTTAAATGTTTATTAAGTGTGAATGAGTTATTGCAACAAAAGGGGGAGCCTTGTTAGGAAGAAATGAAGAGGGTACTCATTATCTAGCCATTATACAACAAATACTTGAACAAACTGCTAGTCACCATCAAAGACTCCTTGTTTAATGAAATTCAACAAATTTCTATTTCCAAGGTAGTCTAAATGTGTTTGCTGCCATGAATATATTAACTGTTGTCAACACACAAGCTATTTTCATGTTCATTAAGTGTGAATGAGTTATTGCAACAAAAGGTGGATCCTTGTTACGAAGAAATGAAGAGCGGGACTTATTATTCAGCCATTATACAAAAAAAATGCTTGAACAAAATGCTAGTCATCATCAAAAACTCCTTATTTAATGAAATTCAACAAATTTCTACTTCTGAGGGAGTCTAAATGTGTTTGCTGCCATGAATATATTAACGGTTATGAATACAAAAGCTATTTTCATGTTCATTAACTATGAATGAGTTATTGCAACAAAAGGTGCAGCCTTCTTAAGAAGAAATGAAGAAAGGGTCTCATTATTTAGCCATTATACAACAAATACTAGAACCAATAGTAATTATCGTCAAAGACTCCTTATATAATGAATTTCAAAAAATTGCTATTTCCAAGAGTGTGTAAATGTGTTTGCTGCCATGAATATTTTACTTGTTATGAACACACAAGCTAATTAGATGTTAATTAAGTGTGAATGTGTTATTGCAACAAAAGGGGGAGCCTTGTGAGGAAGAAATGAAGAAAGGGTCTTATTATTCATCCATTATACAACAAAATATTTGGACAAAATGCTAGTAATCCTCAAAGGCTCCTTGTTAAATGAAATTCAAAAAATTCCTATTTCCAAGGAACTGTAAATGTGCTTGTTGCCTTGAATATTTTGTCTATTGTGGGCAGACAAGCTATTTAAACGTTTATTAAGTGTGAATGAGTTATTGCACTAAAAGGGGGAGCCTTCTTAGGAAGAAATGAAGAGGGGGACTCATTATTCAGCCATTATACAACAAATACTTGAACGACCTACTAGTCACCATCAAAGACTCCTTGTTTAATGAAATTCAACAAATTTCTATTTCAAAGGCAGTCTAAAGGTGTTTGCTGCCATGAATATATTAACTGTTGTCAACACACTAGCTATTTTCATGTTTATTAAGTACGAATGAGTTATTGCAACAAAAAGTGCAGCCTTCTTAAGAAGAAATGAAGAGAGAGTCTCATTATTCGGCCATTATACAGCAAATACTAGAACCAACGGTAGTCATCGTCAAAGACTCCTTATTTAATGAATTTCAAAAAATTGTTATTTCCAACGGTGTGTAAATGTGTTGGCTGCCATGAATAGTTTACTTGTTATACAGCAAATACTTGAACAAATGCTAGTAATCATCAAAGATTCCTTGTTTAATGAAATTCCACAAATTTCTATTTCCAAGGGAGTCTAAATGTGTTTGCTGCTGCCATGAATATATTAACTGTTGTGATCACACAAGCTATTTTCATGTTTATTAAGTATGAATGAGTTATTGCAACAAAGGGTGGATCCTTTTCAGGAAGAAATGACGAGAGGGAGTCATTATTCAGCCATTCTACAAAAAATACATGAACAAAATGCTAGTCACCATCAAAGACACCTTGTTTAAAGAAATTCAACAAATTCCTATTTCCAAGGGAGTGTAAATTTCTTTGCTGCCATGAATACATTAACTATTGTCGACAAACAAGCTATTTTCATGTTCATTAGGAAGAAATAAAGATTGGCACTCATTATTGAGCCATTATACAGCAAATACTTTTAACAAATGCTAGTCATCGTCAAAGACTCCTTATTTAATGAATTTCAAAAAATTGCTATTTCCAAGGGAGTGTAAATGTGTTTGCCACCATGAATATTTCACTTGTTGTGAGCACACAAGCTATTTTCATGTTCATTAAGTGTGTATGAGTAATTGCAACAATTGGTGGAGCATTGTTCGGAAGAAATGAAGAGAGGGACTCATTATTCAGCCATTATGCAGCAAATACTTGATCAAAATGCTAGTCACTATCAAAGACTCCTTGTTTAATGAAATTCAACAAATTTCTACTTCCAAGGGAGTCAAAATGTGTTTGCTATCATGAATATATTAACTGTTGTGAACATAAAAGCTATTTTCATGTTCATTGAGTGTCAATGAGTTATTGCAACAAAAGGTTTAGCCTTGTGAGGAAAAAATGAAGAGAGGGTCCCATTATTCAGCCATTATATAGCAAATAAATGAACCATATGCTAGTCATCATCGAAGACTCCTTATTTAATGAATTTCGACAAATTGCTATTTCCAAGGCAGTGTAAATGTGTTTGTTGCCATGAATATTGAACTTGTTGTGAAGACACAAGCTATTTTCATGTTCATTAAGTGTGAATCAGTTATTCCAACAAAAGGGGGAGCCATGTTTGGAAGAAATGAAGAGAGGGTCTCATTATTCAGCCATTATACAACAAATACTTGAACAAAATGCTAGTAATCATCAAAGACTTCTTGTTTAAGGAAATTCAAAAAATTTTGTTTACCAAGGGAGTGTAAACGTGCTTATTGCCTTGAGTATTTTCCCTACTGTGGGCAGACAAGCTAGTTTCATGTTCATTAAGTGTGAATGAGTTATTACAACAAAAGGTTGATTCATTTTAGGAAGAAATGAAGAGAGGGACTCATTATTTAGCCATTATAAAGCAAATACTTGAACGAAATGCTAGTAACCATCAAAGACTCCTTGTTTAATGAAATTCAACAATTTCCTATTTCCAAGGAAGTGTAAATGTCTTCGCTCCCAAGAATATATTCACAGTTGGGAACAAGCAAGCTATTTTCAGGTTGATTAAGTGTGAATCTAATTTTGCAATAAAAGGTTTATCCTTCTGAGGAAGAAATGAAGGGAGGGCCTCATGATTTAGCCATTATACCGCAAATACTTGGAACAAACGCTAGTTATCGTCAAAGACTCCTTATTTAATGAATTTTAAAAAATTGCTATTTCCAAGGGAGTGTAAATATGTTGCCGCCATGAATATTTCACTTGTTGTGAGCACACAAGCTATTTTCTCGTTCATTAAGTGAGAATGAGTTATTGCAACAAATGGTGGAGCATTGTTCGGAAGAAATGAAGAGAAGGACTCATTATTCAGCCATTATACAGCAAATATTTGAACAAAATGCTAGTCACCATCAAAGACTCTTTGTTTAATGAAATTCAACAATTTCCTATTTCCAAGGGAGTGTAAATGTCTTTGCTGCCATGAATATATTCACTGTTGTGAACAAGCAAGCTATTTTCAGGTTTATTAAGTGTGAATCAGTTATTGCAACAAAAGGTTTAGCCTTCTAAGGATGAAATAAAGAAAGGGTCTCATTATTCAGCCATTATATAGCAAATAAATGAACCATATGCTAGTCATCATTGAAAACTCCTTATTTAATGAATTGCGACAAATTGCTATTTCCAAGGCAGTGTAAATGAGTTTGCTGCCATGAATATTGAACTTGTTGTGAAGACACAAGCTATTTTCATGTTCATTAAGTGTGAATCAGTTATTCCAACAAAAGGGGGAGCCTTGTTAGGAAGATATGAAGAGAGGGTCTTATTATTCAGCCATTATACAGTAAATACTTGAACAAAATGCTAGTAATCATAAAAGACACCTTGTTTAATGAAATTCAACAAATTCCATTTTCTAAGGGAGTGTAAATGTGCTTGTTGCCTTGAATATTTTGCCTGTTATGGGCAGACAAGGTATTTTCATGTTCATTAAGTGTCAATGAGTTATTGCAACAAAAGGTTGATCCTTGTTAGGAAGAAATGAAGAGAGGGAGTCATTATTCAGCCATTATACAAAAAATACTTGAACAAAGTGCTAGTCACCACCAAAGACTCTTTGTCTTTGTTTAATGAAATTCAACAAATTCCTATTTCCAAGGGTGTGTAAATGTCTTTGCTGCCATGAATACATTCACTATTGTCAACAAACAAGCTATTTTCATGTTCAATATGAGTGAATGAGTTATTGCAACAAAAGGTGTAGCCTTCTTAGGAAGAAATGGAGAGAGGGTCTCATTATTTAGCCATCATACAGCAAATACTTCAAACAAACACTAGTCATTGCCAAAGACTCCTTATTTAATGAATTTCAAAAAATAGCTATTTCCAACGGAGTGTAAATGTATTTGCTGTTATGAATATTTCACTTCTTGTGAGCACACAAGCTATTTTCTCGTTCATTAAATGTGAAGGAGTTATTGCAACAAACAGTAAAGCATTGTTCGAAAGAAATGAAAGGAGGGACACATTATTCAGCCATTATACAGCAAATACGTGAATAGAGTGCTAGTCACCATCAAAGACTCCTTGTTGAATGAAATTTAACAAACTATTATCTCCATGGGAGTGTAAATGACTTTACTTGCCATCAATATATTCACTATTGTGAACAAGCAAGCTATTTTCATGTTCATTAAGTGTGAATCAGTTAATGCAACAAAAGAGGGAGCCTTGTTTGGAAAAAATGAAGATAGGGTCTCATTAATCAACCATTATACAGCAAATACTTGAACAAAATGCTAGTAATCATCAAAGATTCCTTGTTTAATGAAATTCAACAAATTCCGTTTTCCAAACAAGTGTAAATGTGCTTGTTGGCTTGAATATTTTGCCTATTATGGGCAGACAAGCTATTTTCATTTTCATTAAATTTGAATGAGTTAATGTAACAAAAGGTTGATCTTTGTCAGGTCGAAATGAAGAGAGGGACTCATTATTCAACCATTATACAACAAATACTTGAACAAAATGCTAGTCACCATGAAAGACTCTTTGTTTAATGAAATTCAACAAATTTCAATTTCCAAAGGAGTCTAAATGTGTTTGCTGCCATGAATATATTAACTGTTGTGAAAACACAAGCTATTTTCATGTTCAATAAGTGTGAATGAGTTATGGCAACAAAAGGTCGATCCTTGTCAGGAAAAAATGAAGAGAGCAATTCATTCTTCAGCCATTATACAGCAAAATACTTGAACAAAATGCTAGTCACCATCAAAGACTCCTTATTTAATGAAATTCAACAAATTTTTATTTCCAAGGGAGTCTAAATGTGTTTGCTGCCATGAATGTATTAATTGTTGTGAACACACAAGCTATTTCCACATTCATTAAATGTGAATGAGTTATTGAAACAAAACGTGGATCCATGTTGGGAAGAAGTGGAGAGAAGGGGTCATTATTCATCCATTATACAGAAAATGCTTGAACAAAATGCTAGTCACCATCAAAGACTCCTCATTTAATGACATTTGACAAATTCCTATTCCAAGGGAGTGTAAATTTCTTTGCTGCCATGAATACATTAACTATTGTCGACAAACAAGCAATTTTCATGTTCATTAAGTGTGAATGAGTTATTGTAATAGTAGGTGCAGCCTACTTAGGAAGAAATTAAGAGAGGGTCTCATTATTTAGCCAATATACAGCAAATACTTGGAACAAACACTGGTCATCGTCAATGTGTTTGCTGCCCTAAATACATTGACTGTTGTCGACAAACAAGCTATTTTCATGTTTATTCAGTGTGAATGAGTTGTGGCAACAAAAGGTGCAGCCTTCTTAGGAAGAAATAAAGAAAGGGTCTCATTATTCAGCCATTATACAGCAAATAAATGAACCATACACTAGTCATCATCAAAGACTCCTTATTTAATAAATTTCAACAAATTGCTATTTGCAAGGGAGTGTAAATGTGTTTGCTGCCATGAATATTTTACTTTTTGTGAACACACATGCTATTTTCATGTCCATTAATTGTGAATCGATTATTGCAACAAAAAGGGGAGCCTTGTTAGGTAGAAATGAAGAGAGGGTCTCATTTTTCAGCCATTATACAGCAAATACTTGAACAAAATGCTAGTAATCATCAAAGATACCTTCTTTCATGAAATTCAACAAATTCTGTTTTCCAGGGGAGTGTAAATGTGCTTATTGCCTTGAATATTTTGCCTGTTATGGGCAGACAAGCTATTTTCATGTTCATTAAGTGTGAATGAGGTGTTGCAACAAAAGGTGGATCCTTGTTAGGAAGAAATGAAGAAAGGGGGTCATTATTCAGCCATTATACAACAAATACTTGAACAAAATGCTAGTCACCATCAAAGACTCCTTGTTTAATCAAATTCAACAAATTCCTATTTCCAAGGGAGTGTAAATTTCTTTGCTGCCATGAATACATTAACTGTTGTCGACAAAGAGGCTATTTTCATGTTCATTAAGCATGAATAAGTTATTGCAACTGAGGGTGCAGCCTACTTAGGAAGAAATAAAGAGAGGGTCTCATTATTAAACTTTTATACAACAAATACTTTTAACAAATGCTAGTCATCGTCAAAAACTTCTTATTTAATGAATTTCAAAAAATTGCTATTTCCAAGGGAGTGTAAATGTGTTTGCCACCATGAATATTTCACTTGTTGTGAGCACACAAACTATTTTAACATTCATTAAGTGTGTATGAGTTATTGCAACAAATGGTGGAACATTGTTTGGAAGAAATGAAGAGAGGGATGCATTATTGAGCCATTATACAACACACACTTGAACAAAATGCTAGTCACCTTCAAAGATTCCTTGTTTAATGAAATTCAACAAATTTCTACTTCCAAGGGAGTCTAAATGTGTTTGCTGCCATGAATATATTAACTATTGTGAACATAAAAGCTATTTTCATGTTCATTGAGTGTCAATGAGTTATTGCAACAAAAGGTGGATTTTGGTCAGGAAGAAATGAAGAGAGGAACTCATTATTCAGCCATTATAGAACAAATACTCGAACAAAATGCTAATCACCATCAAAGACTCTTTATTTAGTGAAATTCAACAAATTCAAAATTTCCAAGGGACTGTAAATGTCTTTGCTGCCAAGAATATATTAATTGCCGTGAACAAGCAAGCTATTTTCATGTTCATTTAGTGTGAATGAGTTATTGCAACAAAAGTTGCAAATTTCTTAGGAAGAAATGAGGAGAGGGTCTCATTATTCAGCCATTGTACAGCAAATAAATGAACCAAACACTAGTCATCATCAAAGACTCCTTGTTTAATGAAAATCAACAAATTCTTATTCCAAGGGAGTGTAAATCTGCTTGGTGCCTTGAATGTTTTGCCTGTTGTGAGTGGACAAGCTATTTTCATGTTCATTAAGTGTGAATAAGTTATTGCAACAAAAGGTGGATCCTTGTCAGGATGAAATGAAGATAACAACTCATTATTCAGCCATTATAACACAAATACTTGAACAAAATTCTAGTCAAAATCAAAGACTCCTTGTTTAATGAAATTCAAGAAATTCCTATTTCCATGGGCATGTAAATGCGTTTGCTGCCTTGAATACATTGACTGTTCTCTACAAAGAAGCTATTTACATGTTCATTAAGTGTGAATGAGCTATGGCAACAAAAGGTGCAGCTTTCTTAGGAGGAAATGAAATGAGGGTCTCGTTATTCAGCCATTATACAGCAAATAAATGAACCATACGCTAGTCATCATCAAAGAGTCCTTACTTAATGAATTTCGACAAATTGCTATTTGCAAGGGAGTGTAAATGTGTTTGCTGCCATGAATATTTTACTTGTTGTGAACACACAAGCTATTTTCATGTTCATTAAGTGCGAATCAGTTATTGCAACAAAAGGGGGAGCCTTGTTAGGTAGAAATGAAAAGAGGGTCTCATTATTCAGCCATTATACAGCAAATACTTGAACCAAATGCTAGTCATCATCAAAGACTCCTTATTTAACGAATTTCAACAAATTACTATTTCTAAGGGAGTGTAATTGTGTTTGTTGCCATCAATATTTTACTTGTTGTGAGCACACAAGCTATTTTCATGTTCATTGAGTGTGAATGAGTTATTGCAACAAAAGATGCAGCCTTCTTCCAAAGAAATGAAGAGAGGGTCTCATTATTTAGCCATTATACAGAAAATAAATGAACCAAACACTAGTCATCATCAAAGACTCCTTATTTAATGAATTTCAACACATTGCAATTTCCAAGGGAGTGTGAATGTGTTTACTGCCGTGGATACATTAACTCTTGTGCACAAACAACCTATTTTCATGTTCATTAAGTGTGAATGTGTTATTGCAACAAAAGGTGCAGTCTTCTTTGGAAGAAATGAAGAGATGGTCTCATAATTCAGCCATTATACAACAAATACTTGAGTAAAATGTTAGTAATCATCAAACACACCTTGTTTCATGAAATTCAACAAATTTTGTTTTCCAAGGGAGTGTAAATGTGCTTGTTGCCTTGAATATTTTGCCTGCTGTGGGCAGAAAAGCCATTTTCATGTTCATTAAGTGGGAATGAGGTATTGCAACAAAAAGTTGATCCTTCTCAGGAAGAAATGAAGAGAGGGACTCATTATTAAGCCATTATACAACAAATGCTTGAACAAAATGCTAGTTACCATCAAAGACTCCCTGTTTAATGAAATTCAACAAATTTCTATTTCCAAGGGAGTCTAAATGTATTTGCTGCCATGAATATATTAACTATTGTGAACACACAAGCTATTTTCATGTTCATTTAGTGTGAATGAGTTATTGCAATAAAAGGTGGATCCTTATCAGGAAGAAATGAATAGAGGGACTCGTTATTGCAACAAAAGGTGGATCCATTGAAGACTCCTTGTTTAATAAATTCAACAAATTCCTATTTCCATAGGTGTGTAAATGTGCTAGTTGCCTTCAATATTTTGCCTGTTGTGGGCAAACAAGCTATTTTCATGTTCATTTAGTGTAAATGTGTTTGCTGCCATGAATACATTAACTATTGTCGACAAACAATCTATTTTCATGTTCATCAAGTGTGAATGAGTTATTGCAACAAAAGGCACAGCCTTCTTAGGAAGAAATGAAGTGAGGGTCTCATTATTAAGTCATTTTACAGCGAATACTTGAACCAAATGCTAGTCATCATCAAAGATACCTTATTTAATGAATTTCATAAAATTGCTATTTCCAAGGAAGTGTAAATGTGTTTGCTACCATGAATATTTTACTTTTTGTGAAGACACAAGCTATTTTCATGTTCATTAAGTGTGAATGAGTTATTGTAACAAAAGGGGGAGCCTTATGAGAAAGAAATGAAGAGACGGTCTCATTATTCAGCCATGATAGAGCAAATAGTTGAACAAAATACTAGTAATCATCAAAAACTACCTGTTTAATGAAATTCAGCAAATTCCTATTTCTAAGGGAGCGTAAATGAGCTTGTTGCCTTTAATATTTTGCTTGGTTTGGGCAGACAAGCTATTTTCATTTTCATTAAGAGTGAATGAGTTATTGCAACAAAAGGTTTATCCTTGTTAGGAGATAATGAAGAGAGGGACTCATTATTCAGCCATTATACAACAAATACTTGAACAAAATGCTAGTCACCATTAAAGATTCCTTGTTTAAGGAAATTAAACAAATTTCTACTTCCAAGGGAGTCTAAATGTATTTGCTGCCATGAGTATATTAACTGTTGTGAACACACAAGCTATTTCCATGTTCATTAACTGGGAATGAGTTATTGCAACAAAAGGTGAGACCATCTTAGGAAGAAATAAAGAGAAGGTATCATTATTCAGCCATTATACAACAAATACTTGAACCAAACACTAGTTATCATCAAAGACTCCTTATTTAATTAATTTCAACACATTACTGTTTCCAATTGAGTGTAAATGTGTTTGCTGCCATGAATATTTTACTTTTTGTGAACAGACAAGCTATTTTCATGTTCATTAAGTATGAATGAGTTCTTGCAACAAAAGGTTGATCCTTGACTGGAAAAAATGAAGAGAGAAACTTATTATTCAGCCATTATACAACAATTACTTGAAGAAAGTGCTAGTCCCCATCAAAGACTCCTTGTTTAACGAAATTCAACAAATTTCTTTTTCCAAGGGAGTCTAAATGTGTTTGCTGCCATGAATATATTAACTATTGTGAACAAACAATCTATTTTCATATTCATTAAGTGTGAATGAGTTATTGCAACAAAAGGTGGATCCTTGTTAGGAAGAAATGAAGAGAGGGAGTCACTATTTGGCCATTAAACAAAAAATACTTGAACAAAATGTTAGTCACCATCAAGAACTCCTTGTTTAATGAAATTCACCAAATTCCTATTTTCAAGGGAGTCTAAATGTGTTTGTTGCTATGAATATATTAATTGTTTTGACACATAAGCTATTTTCATATTCATTAAGTGTGAATGAGTTATTGCAACAAATGGTCAATCCTTGTCAGGAGGAAATGAAGAGAGGAACTCATTATTCAACCAATATACAACAAATGCTTGGACAAAGTGCTAGTGACCATCAAAGACTCCTTGTTTAAAGGAATTTAACAAATTCATATTTCCAAGGGAGTGTCAATGTCTTTGCTACTAAGAACATATTAACTGTTGTGAAAAAACAAGCTATTTTCATGTTCATCAAGTGTGAATGAGTTATTGGAGCAAGAGGTTGATCCTTGTTAGGAAGAAATGAAGAGAGGGACTCATTATTCAACCATGGAACAACAAATACTTGAACAAATTGCTAGTCACCATTAAAGACTAATTATTTAATAAAATTCAACATATTTTTATTTCCAAGGGAGTCTAAATGTGTTTGTTGCCATGAATATATTAACTGTTGTGAACCCACAAGCTATTTTCATGTTAATTAATTGTGAATGAGTTATTGCAACAAAAGGTGGATTCTTATGGGGAAGAAATGAAGAGAGGGAGTCATTATTTGGCCATTAAACAAAAAATACTTGAACAAAATGCTAGTCACCATCAAAAAATCCTTATTTAACGAAATTCAACAAATTCTTATTTCCAAAGGAGTCTAAATGTGTTTACTGCTATGAATATATTAACTGTTGTTGACACACAAGCTATTTTCATTTTCATTAAGTGTGAATGAGTTATTGCAACAAAAGGTGGATCCTTGTCAGGAGGAAATGAAGAGAGGGACTCATTATTCTGTCATTATACAACAAATACTTGAACAAAATGCTAGTCATCATCAAAACCTCTTGTTTAATGAAATTCAAGAAATTGTTATTTCCAAGGGAGTGTAAATGTGCTAGTTTCCCTGAATATTTTGCCTGTTGTGGGTAGACAAGCTATTTTCTTATTCACTAAGTGCAAATGAGTTATTGCAACAAAGGGTGGATCCTTGTGAGGTAGAAATGAACAGAGGGACTCATTATTCATCCATTATACTACAAATACTTGAACAAAATGCTAGTCACCATGAAAGACTCCTTGTTTAATGAAATTCAACAAATTTCAATTTCCAAGGGAGTGTAAATGAGTTTGCTGCTATGAATACATTAACTATTGTCGACAAACAAGCTATTGTCTTGTCCATTAAGTGTGAATGAGTTATTGCAACAAATGGTGCTCCCTCCTTAAGAAGAAATGAAGAGAGGGTCACATTATTTTGCCATTATACATCAAATACTTGAACGAAATGCTAGTCATCATCAAGGACTCCTTATTGAATGAATTTCAACAAATTGCTATTTCCAAGGGAGTGTAAATGTGCTAGTTGCCTTGAATATTGAGCCTGTTGTGCGCATACAAGCTATTTTCATATTCACTAAGTGCGAATGAGTTATTGCAACAAAAGGAGGATCCTTGTGAGGTAGAAATGAAGAGAGGGACTTGTTATTCAGCCATTATACTACAAATACTTGAATATAATACTAGTCACCATTAAAGACTCCTTATTTAATGAAATTCAATTCAACAAATTTCTATTTTCAAAGGAGTCAAAATATGTTTGCTGGCATGAATATATTAACTGTTGTGAACACACAAGCTATTTTCATGTTCATTAAGTGTGAATGAGTTATTGCAACAAAAGGTGGATCATTGTTAGGAAGAAATGAATAGAGGGACTCATTATTGCAACAAAAGGTTGATCCATCGAAGACTCCTTGTTTAATAAAATTCAACAAATTCCTATTTCCAAGGGAGTGTAAATGTGCTAGTTGCCTTCAATAGTTTGCCTGTTATGGGCAGACAAGCTATTTTCATGTTCATTAAGTGTAAATGTATTTGCCGCCATGAATACATTAACTGTTGTCAACAAACAAGCTATTTTCATGTTCAGCCATTATACAACAAATACTAGAACAAAATGCTAGTCACTATCAAAGACTCCTTGTTTAATGAAATTCAACAAATTCCTTTTTCCAAGGGAGTGTAAATGTCTTTGCTGCCATGAATATATTTTGTGAACAAGCAAGCTATTTTCATCTTTATTAAGTGTAAATGAGTTATTGCAACAAAAGTTGCTATCTTCTTGGGAAGAAATGAAGAGAGGTACTTATTATTCAGCCATTATAACACAAATACTTGAACAAAATGCTAGTCATCATCAAAGACTCCTTATTTAACAAATTTCAACAAATTGCTATTTCCAAGGGAGTGTAACTGTGTTTGCTGCTATCAATATTTTACTTGTTGTGAGTACACAAGCTATTTTCATGTTCATTAAGTGTGAATGAGTTATTGCAACAAAGGATGCAGCCTTCTTCTGAAGAAATGAAGAGAGGGTCTCATTATTTAGCCATTATACAGTAATTAAATGAACCTAATGCAAGTCATCGTCAAAGACTCCTTATTTAAAGAATTTCAACACATTGCTATTTCCAAGGCAGTGTGAATGTGTTTGCTGCCACGAATACATTAACTCTTGTGCACAAACAACCTATTTTCATGTTTACTAACTGTGAATGTGTTATTGCAACAAAAGGTGCAGTTTTCTTCGGAAGAAATGAAGAGAGGGTCTCATTATTCAGCCATTATACGGCAAATACTTGAACCAAACACTAGTCATCATCAAAAACTCCTTATTTAATGAATTTCAACAAATTGCAATTTCCAAGGGAGTGTAACTGTGTTTGCTAGTATCAATATTTTACTTGTTGTGAGCACACAATTTATTTTCATATTCATTAAGTGTGAATGAGTTCTTGCAATGAGAGGTTCATCCTTGTTAGCAAGAAATAAAGAGAAGGACTCATTATTCAACCATTGAACAACAAATACTTGAACCAAGTGCTAGTCACCATCAAAGACTCCTTGTTTAATGAAATTCAACAAATTTCTATTTCCAAGGGAGTCTAAATGTGTTTTCCACCATGAATATATCAACTGTTGTGAACACACAAGCTATTTTCATGTTCACTAAGTGTGAATGAGTTATTGCATCAAAGGGTGCATGCTTGTCAGGAAGAAATGAAGAGAGGGAGTCATTATTCACCCTTTATGTAACAAATACTTGAAGAAAATACTTGTCACCATCAAAGACTCCTTGTTTAATGAAATTCAACAAATTCATATTTCCAAGGGAGTGTAAATGTCTTTGCTGCCATGAATATATTAACTATTGTGAACAAGCAAGCTATTTTCATGTTCATTAAGTGTGAAAGAGTTATTGCAACAAAAGGTTGATCCTTGTTAGGAAGAAACAAAGAGAGGGACTCATTATTCAACCATTGAACAACAAATACTTGAACAAAATGCTAGTCACCATCTAAGACTAATTCTTTAATAAAATTCAACAAATTTCTATTTCCAAAGGAGTCCAAATGTGTTTGTTACCATGAATATATTAACTGTTGTGAACACACAAGCTATTTTCATGTTCATTAATTGTGAATGAGTTATTGCAACAAAAGGGGGAGCCTTGTGAGAAGGAAATGAAAAAAGGAACTCATTTATTCAGCCATTATACAACAAATACTTGAACAAAATGTTAGTCACCATCAAAGACTGCTTGTTTAATGAAATTTAACAAATTTCTATTTCCAAGGGAGTCTAAATGTGTTTGCTGCCATGAATATATTAACTATTGTGAACTAGCAAGCCATTTTCATGTTCATTAACTGTGAATGAGTTATTGCAACAAAATGTGGAATCTTGTCTGGAAGAAATGAAGTAAGGGAGTCATTATTCAGCCATTATACAACAAATACTTGAACAAAATGCTAGTCTCCATCAAAGACTCCTTGTTTAATGAAATCCAACAAATTCATATTTCCCAAGGAGTGTAAATGTCTTTGCTGCCATGAATATATTAACTGTTGTGAACTCACAAGTCATTTTCAAGTTCATTAAGTGTGAATGAGTTATTTCAACAAAAGGGGGAGCCTTGTGAGAAGGAAATGAAAGAGGAACTCATTATTCAGCCATTATACAACAAATACTCGAACAAAATGCTAGTCACCATCCAAGACTGCTTGTTTAATGAAATTTAACAAATTTCTATTTCCAAGGGAGTCTAAATGTGTTTGCTGCCATGAATATATTAACTATTGTGAACAAGCAAGCTATTTTCATGTTCATTAAGTGTGAATGAGTTATTGCAACAAAAGGTTGATCCTTGTTAGGAAGAAATGAAGAGAGGTACTCATTATTCTCCCATTATACAACAAATACTTGAACAAAATGCTAGTCACCATCAAAGACTCCTTGTTTAATAAAATTCAACAAATTTCTATTTCCAAGGGAGTTGAAATGTGTTTGCTGCCATGAATATATTAACTGTTGTGAACACACAAGCTATTTTCATTTTCATTAAGCAAATGAGTTATGCAACAAAAGGTGGATCCTTGTCAGGAGGAAATGAAGAGTGGGACTCATTATTCATCCATTATACAACAAATTCCTTAATAAAGTGCTAGTCACCATCAATGACTCCTTGGTTAAAGAAATTCAACAAATTCATATTTCCAAGGGAGTGTAAATGTCTTTGCTGCCAAGAATATATTAATTGTTGTGAACAAGCAAGCTATTTTCATGTTCATTAAGTGTGAATGAGTTATTGGAACAAATGATGGATCCTTGTCAGGAAGAAAAGAAGGGAGGGAGTCATAATTCAACCCTTATACAATAAATACTTGAACAAAATGCTAGTCAGCATCAAAGTCTCTTTGTTTACTGAAATTCAACAAATTCCTATTTCCAAAGGAGTGTAAATGTGCTAGTTGCCTCAAATATTTTGCCTATTATGGGTAGACAAGCTATTTTCATGTTCACTGAGTGCGAATGAGTTATTGCAACAAGAGCTGGATCCTTATGAGGAAGAAATTGAGAGAGGGACTCATTATTCAGCCATTATACAGCAAATACTTGAACAAAATGTTAGTCTCCATCAAAGACTCCTTGTTTAATGAAATTCAACAAATTTCTATCTCAAAGGGAGTCTAAATGTGTTTGTTGCCTTGAATATATGAATAGTTGTGAACACACAAGCAATTTTCATGTTCATTAATTGTGAATGAGTTACTACAACAAAAGGATGATCCTTGTCAGGAAGAAATGAAGAGAGGGAGTCATTATTCAGCCATCAAAAACTCCTTGTTTAATGAAATTCAACAAATTCCTATTTCCAAGGGAGTCTAAATGTGTTTGTTGCCATTAATATATTAAGTGTTGTGAACATACAAGCTATTTTCATGTTCATTATATGTGAATGAGTTATTGTAACAAAAGGTGGATCCTTGTCAGGAAGAAAAGAAGAGAGGGAGTCATAATTCAGCCCTTATACAACAAATACTTGAACAAAATGCTAGTCAACATCAAAGACTCCTTCTTTAATGAAATTCAACAAATTCCTTTTTTCCAAGGGAGTGTAAATGTCTTTGCTGCTAGGAATATATTAATTGTTGTGAACAAGCAAGTTATTTTCATGTTCATTAAGTGTGAACGAGTTATTGCAACAAAAGGTTGATCCTTGTTAGGAAGAAAAGAAGATAGGGACTCATTATCCAACCACTGTACAATAAATAATTGAAGAAAATGCTAGTCACCATCAAAGACTCCTTGTTTAATGAAATTCAAAAAATTTCTAGTACCAAGGGAGTCTAAATGTGTTTGTTGCAATTAATATATTAAATATTGTGAACACACAATCTATTTTCATGTTTATTAAGTATGAATGAGTTATTGCAACAAAAGGTGGATCCTTGTCAGCAGGAATAGAAGAGAGAGACTCATTATTCAGCCATCATACAACAAATACTTGAACAAAATGTTAGTCACCATCAAAGACTCCTTGTTTCATGAAATTCAACAAATTCACATTTCCAAGGGAGTGTAAATGTGTTTGCTGCCATGAATACATTAATTGTTGTCAACAAACAAACCATTTTCGTGTTCATTAAGTGTGAATGAGATATTGCAACAAAAGGAGCGGCCTTCTTAGGAAGAAATGATGAGAGGGTCTCATTATTCACCTATTATACAAAAAATACTTCAACCAAATGCTAGTCATCGTCGAAGACATCTTATTTAATTAATTTCAACAAATTACAATTTCCAAGGGAGTGTAAATATGTTTGCTACCATGAATATTATACTTGTGAACACATAAGCTACTTTCTTATTGTTTAAGCGAGAACGAGTTATTGCAACAAAAGGTTGATCCTTGTTAGGAAAAATGAAGAGAGGGACTCATTATTCAGCTATAATACAACAAATACTTGAAAAAAATGCTTGTCACCATCAAAGACTCATTGTTTAAAGAAATTCAACAAATTCCTATTTCCAAGGGAGTGTAAATGTGTTTGTTGTCATGAATACATTAACTGTTGTCAACAAACAAGCTATTTTTGTGTTTATTAAGTGTGAATGAGTTATTGCAACAAAAAGAGCAGCCTTCTTTGGAAGAAATGATGAGAGGGTCTCATTATTCACCCATTATACAAAAAATACTTAAACCAAATGCTAGTTATCATCAAAGACTCCTTATTTAATTAATTTCAACAAATTGTTATTTCCAAGGGAGTGTAAATGTGTTTGCTGCCATGAATATTTTACTTGTGAACACACACGCTATTTTGATGTTCATTAAGTGTGAATGAGTTATTGCAACAAAAGGATGATCCTTGTCAGGAAGAAAAGAAGAGAGGGACTCCTTATTCATCCATTATAGAGAAAATACTTGAAAAAAATGCAAGTCATCATCAAAGACTTCTTGTTTAATGAAATTGAAGAAATTCCTATTTCCAAGGGAGTGTAAATGTGCTAGTTGCCTTGTATATTTAGCCTGCTATGGGCAGACAAGCTATTTTCATATTCACTAAGTGCAAATGAGTTATTGCAACAAAAGGTAGATCCTTGTGAGGTAGAAATGAAGAGAGAGACTCATTATTCAGGCATTAAACTACAAATACTTCAATAAAATGCTAGCCGCCATTAAATAGTCCTTGTTCAATGAAATTCAACAAATTTCTATTTCCAAGGGAGTCTAAATGTGTTTGCTGCCATGAATATATTAATTGTTGTGAACACACAAGTTATTTTCATGTTCATTAATTATGAATGACTTATTGCAACAAAAGGTGGATCCTTCTCAGGAAGAAATGAAGAGAGGGAGTCATTATTCAGCCTTTATACAACAAATACTTGAACAAAATGCTAGTCACCCTTAAAAACTCCTTGTTTAATGAAATTCAACAAATTCTTATTTCCAAGGGAGTGTAAATGTGTTTGCTGCCATGAATATAGTAACTGTTGTGAACACACAAGCTATTTTCATGTTCATTAAGTGTGAATGAGTTATTGCAACAAAGGGTGCAGCCTTCTTAGGAAGAAATGAATAAAGGGTCTCATTATTCAGCCATTTTATAGAAAATACATGAACCAAATGCTAGTCATCGTCAAAGACTCCTTATTTAATTAATTTCAACAAATGGCTATTTCTAAGGGAGTGTAAATGTGTTTACTGCCATGAATATTTTACTTGTTGTGAACACACAAGCTATTTTCATGTCCATTAAGTCCGAATGAGTTATTGCAACAAAAAGATGATCCTTGTTAGGAAGAAATGAAGAGAGGGACTCATTATTCATCCATTATACAACAAATACTTGAAGAAAATGCTTGTCACCATCAAAAACTCCTTGTTTAATGAAATTAAACAAATTCCTATTTCCAAGGGAGTGTAAATGTTTTTGCTGCCATGAATATATTAACAGTTGTGAACAAACAAGTTATTTTCGTGTTCATTAAGTGTGAATGAGTTATTGCAAAAAAAGGTGCAGCCTTCTTAAGAAGAAATAAAGAGAGGGTCTCATTATTCACCCACTATACAAAAAATAATTGAACCAAATGCTGGTCATCATCTAGGACTCCTTATTTAATTAATTTCAACAAATTGTTATTTCCAATGGAATGTAAATGTGTTTGCTGCCATGAATATTTTACTTCTTGTGAACACACAAGCTATTTTCATGTTCATTAAGTGTGAATGACTTATTGCAACAAAAGGATGATCCTTGTTAGGAAGAAATGAAGAGAGGGACTCATTGTTCAGCTATTATACAACATACTTGAACAAAATGCTAGTCACCATCAAAGACTTCTTGTTTAATGAAATTCAACAAATTGATATTTCCAAGGGAGAGTAAATGAGGTAGTTGCCTTGAATATTTTGCCTGCTGTGGGTAGACAAGCTATTTTAATGTTCCCTAGGTGCAAATGAGTTATTGCAATAAAATATGGACCCTTGTGAGGTATAAATGAAGAGAGGGACTCATTGTTCCGCCATTATACAACAGATATTTGAACAAAATGCTAGTAACTATCACAGACTCCTTGTTTAATGAAATTCAACAAATTCCTATTTCCAAGGGAGTGCAAATGTGTTTGCTACCAAGAATACATTAACTATTATCGACAAACAAGCTATTTTTGTGTTCATTAAGTGTGAGTGAGTTATTGCAACAAAAGGTGCAACCTTCTTACGAAGAAATGAAGAGAGTGTCTCATTATTTAGCCATTATATAGCAAATACTTGAACCAAACCCTAGTCATCCTTAAAGACTCCTTCGTTAATGAATTTCAATAATGTGTTATTTCCAAGGGAGTGTAAATGTGTTTCCTTGCATGAATATTTTACTTGTTCTGAACACTAAAGCTACTTTCGTGTTCATTAAGTGTGAATGAGTTATTGCAACAAAAAGGGGAGCCTTGTGAGGAAGAAAGGAAGAGATGGACACCTTATTCAGCCATTATACAGCAAATACTGGAACAAAATGTTAGTCATCATCAAAGACTTCTTGTTTAATGCAATTCAAGAAATTCCTATTTTCGAGGGAGTGTAAATGTGCTAGTTGCCTTGAATATTTTGCCTATCGTGGGCAAACAAGCTATTTTCATATTCACTAAGAGCGAATGAGTTATTGGAACAAAAGGTGCAGCCTTCTTTGGTTGAAATGAAGAGAGGGTCTCATTATTCAGCCATTATACAGCAAATACTTGAACCACACGCTAGTCATCATCAAAGACTCCTTATTTAATGAATTTCAGCAAATTGCTATTTCCATTGAAGGGTAAATGTGTTTGCTGCCATGAATATTTACTTGTTGGGAACACATAAGTTATTTTCATGTTTATTATGTGTGAATGAGTTGTTCCAACAAAAGGTTGATCCTTGCAAGGAGGAAATGATGAGAGGGTCTCATTTTTAAGCCATTATACAGCAAATACATTAGCAAAATGCTAGTCATCATCAAAGACTCCTTGTTTAATGAAATTCATCAAATTCCTAATACCAAGGGAGTGTAAATGTGTTTGCTGCCGTAAATATACTAACTATTGTGAACAAACAAGCTATTTTCATGTTCATTAAGTGTGAATGAGTTCTTGCAACAAAAGGGTGATCCTTCCAAGGAAGAAATGAAGAGAGGGTCTCATTATTCAGCCATTATACAGGAAATACATGAACAAAATGCTAGTCGTCATCAAAGACTCCTTGTTTAATGAAATTGAACAAATTCCTATTTCTAAGTGAGTGTAAATGTGTTTGCTGCCATGAATATATTAACTGTTGTGAACAAACAATCTATTTCATGTTCTTTAAGTGTCAATGAGTTCTTGCAAAAAAAGGTGCAGCCTTCTTACGATGAAATGAAGAGAGGGTCTCATTATTCAGCCATTATACAGCAACTACATGAACCAAATGCTAGTGGTCATCAAAGACTCCATATTTAGTGAATTTCAGCAAATTGCTATTTCCGTGGGAGAGTAAATGTGTTTGCTGCCAAGAATATTTTACTTGTCATCAACACAAAAGCTATTTTCTTGTTCATTGTGTGAATGAGTTATTGCAGCAAAAAGGGGAGCCTTGATAGGAAGGAATGAAGAGAGGGTCTCATTATTCAGCCATTATATAGCAAATACTTGAACAAATTGCTAGTCATCATCGAAGACTACTTGTTTAAAAAAATTCAACAAATTCCTATTTCCAAGTGAGTGAAAATGTGTTTGCTGCCATGAATATATGAATTGTTGTGAACAAACAAACTATTTTTATGTTCATTAAGTGTGAATGAGTTGTTGCAACAAAAGGTTGATCCTTGCAAGGAAGAAATGAAGAGAGGATCTCATTATTCAACCATTATACAGCAAATACATGAACAAAATGCTAGTCATCATCAAAGACTCCTTGTTTAATGAAATTCAACAAATTCCTATTTCCAAGGGAGTGTAAATGTGGTTGCTGCCATGGATATATTAGTTGTTGTTGTGAACAAATAGGCTATTTTCCAATTCATTAAGCGTCAATGAGTTATTGCAACAAAAGGTGCAGCCTTCTTAGGATAAAATAAAGAGAGGGTCCCATTATTCATCCATTATACAGCAAATACATGAACCAAATGCTAGTCATCATCAAAGACTCTTTATTTCATGAATTTCGGCGAATTGCTATTTCCATGGGAGAGTAAATGTCTTTGCTGCCATGAATATTTTACTTGTTGTGAACACACAAGCTATTTTCATGTTCTTTAAGTGTGAATGAGTTGTTGCAACAAAAGGTTGATCCTTGCAAAGAAAAAATGAAGAGTGGGTCTCATTATTCAGCCATTGTATAGCAAATAGATGGACAAAATGCCAGTCATCATCAACCACTCCTTGTTTAATGAAATTCACCAATTTCCTATTTTCAGGGGAGTGTAAATGTGTTTGCTGCCATGAATATATTAATTGTTGTGAATAAACAAGCTATTTTCATGTTCATTATGTGTGAATGAGTTGTCGCAACAAAAGCTTGATGCTTGCAAGGATGAAATGAAGAGAAGGCATTATTATTCAGCCATTATACAACAAATACATGAATAAAATGCTAGTCATCATCAAAAATTCCTTGTTTAATGAAATTCAACAAATTCCTATTTACAACAGAGCATAAATGTGTTTCTTGCTATGAATATTTTAACTGTTGTGAACAAACAAGCTATTTTGATATTCATTAAGTGTGAATGAATTGTTGCAACAAATGGATGATCCTTGCACAGAAGAAATGAAGAGAGGGTCTCATTATTCAGCCATTATACAACAAATAGATGAACAAAATGCTACTTATCATCAAAGACTCCTTGTTTAACAAAATTCACCAATTTCCTATTTCCAAGGAAGTGTAAATGTGTTTGCTGCCATTAATATATTAACTGTTGTGAACAAACAAGTCATTTTCATGTTCATTAAGTGTGAATGAGTTGTTACAACAAAAGATTGATCCTTGCAAGGAAAAAATGAAAAGAGGGCTCATTATTCAGCCATTATACAGCGAATACATGAACAAAATGCTAGTCATCATCAAAAGCTGCTTGTTTAATGGATTTCACCAATTTCCTATTTCCAAGGAAGTGTAAATGTGTTTGCTGCCATGAATATATTAACTGTTGTGAACAAATAAGCTATTTTGATGTTCATTAAGTGTGAATGGGTTGTTGCAACAAAAGGATGATCGTTGCACGGAATAAATGAAGAGATGGTCTCATTATTCAGCCATTATACAGCAAATACATGAACAAAATGCTAGTCATCATCAAAGACTCCTTGTTTAATGAAATTCAACAAATTCCTATTTCCAACGGAGTGTAAATGTGTTTGCTGCCATAAATATATTAACTGCTGTGAACAAACAAGCTATTTTCATGTTCATTAAGTGTCAAGGAGTTATTTCAACAAAAGTTGCAGCCTTCTTAGGAAGAAATGCAAAGAAGATCTCATTATTTAGCCATTATACAGCAAATACTTGAACCAAATGCTAATCATCATCAAAGACTCCTTATTTAATGAATTTCAACAAATTGCAATTTCCATTGTAGAGTAAATGTGTTTGCTGCCATGAATATTTTACTTGTTGGGAACACACAAGCTATTTTCATGTTCGTTATGTGTGAATGAGTTATTACAACAAAAGGGGGAGCGTTGATAGGAAGGAATGAAGAGAGGGTCTCATTATTCAGCCATTATATAGCAAATACTTGAACAAAATGCTAGTCATCATCAAAGACTACTTGTTTAATGAAATTCAACAAATTCTTATTTCCATGGATGGGAGTGTAAATGTGGTTGCTGCCAAGAATATAGTAACTGTTGTGAACAAACAGACGATTTTCATGTTCATTAAGTGTGAATGAGTTGTTGAACCAAAAGGTTGAGCCTTGTAAGGAAGAAATGAAGAGACGGTCTTGTTATTCAGACATTATACAGAAAATAGATGAACAAAATGCTAGACATCATCAAAGACTCCTTGTTTAATGAAATTCACCAATTTCCTATTTCTAGGGAAGTGTAAATGTGTTTGCTGCCATTAATATATTAATTGTTGTGAACAAACAAGCTAGTTTCATGTTCATTAAGTGTCAACGAGTTATTGCAACAAAAGGTGCAGCCTTCTTAGGATGAAATGAAGAGAGGGTCTCATTATTCAGCCATTATACAGGAAATACTCGAACCAAATGCTGGTCATCATCAAAGACTCCTTATTTAATGAATTTCAGCAAATTGCTAATTTCCATGGGAGAGTAAATGAGTTTGCTGCCATGAATATTTTACTTGTTGTGAACACACAAGGTATTTTCATGTTCATTAAGTGTGAATGATTTATTGCAACAAAAAGTTGATCCTTGTAAGGAAGAAATGATGGGAGGGTCTCATTATTCAGCCATTATACAACAAATATATGAACAAAATGCTAGTCATCATAAAAAATTCCTTATTTGAAGAAATTCAACACATTCCTATTTCCAGGTGAATGTAAATGTTTTTGCTGCCATGAATATATTAACTGTTGAGAACAAACAAGCTATTTTCATTATCTTTAAGTGTGAATGAGTTGTCACAACAAGAGGTTGATGCTTGCAAGGAAAAAATGAAGAGAGGGTCTCATTATTCAGCCATAATACAACAAATACATCAACAAGATGTTAGTCATCATCGTCAAAGACTCCTTCTTTAACAAAGTGCAGCAAATTCCTACTTCAAAGGGAGTGTAAATGTGTTTGCTGCCATGAATATATTAACTGTTGTGAACAAACAAGATATTTTCAGGTTCATTAAGTGTAAATGAGTTGTTGCAAAAAAGGGTTGATGCTTGCAAGGAGGAAATGAAGAGAGGGTCTCATTATTCAGCCATAATACAGCAAATACATGAACAAAATGCTAGTCATCATCATCAAAGACTCCTTCTTTAATAAAGTGCAACAAATTCCTACTTAAAAGGGACTGTAAATGTATTTGCTAACATGAATATATTAACTGTTGTGAACAAACAAGCTATTTTCATGTTCATTAAGTGTGAATGAGTTGTTGCAACAAAAGGTTGATGCTTGCACCGAAGAAATGAAGAAAGAGTCTCATTATTCACTCATTATACAGCAAATATATGAACACAATGCTAGTCATGCTAGTCATCGTCAAAGACTCCTTGCTTAATGGAATTCAACACATTCCTATTTCCAAGTGAATGTAAATGTGTTTGCTGCCATGAATATATTAACTGTTGGCAACAAACAAGCTATTTTCATGTTCATTAAGAGCTAATGAGTTGTTGCCACAAAAGGTTAATGCTTGCAAGGAAGAAATGAAAAGAGGGTCTCATTATTCAGCCATAATACATCAAATGCATAAACAAAATGTTAGTCATCATCAAAGACTCCTTGTTTAACGAAGTTCAAGAACTTCCTGCTTAAAAGGGAGTGTAAATGTGTTTGCTGGCACGAATATACTAACTATTGTGAACAAACAAGCTATTTTCTTGTTCATTAAGAGTGAATGAGTTGTTGCAACAAAAGGTTGATGCTTGCAAGGAGGAAATGAAGAGAGGGTCTCATTATTCAGCCATTATACAGCAAATACAGAAACAAAATGCTAGTCATCAACAAATTCCTATTTCAACGGGAGTGTAAATGTGTTTGCTCCCATAAATATATTAACTGTTGTGAATAAACAAGCTATTTTCATGTTCATGAAGTGAGAATGAGTTGTTGCAACAAAGGGTTGATACTTGCTAGGAAGAAATGAAGAGAGAGTCTCATTATTCATCCATTATACAGCAAATATATGAACAAAATGCTAGTCATCATAAAAAACTCCTTATTTAAAGAAATTCAACACATTCCTATTTCCAGGTGAATGTAAATGTGTTTGCTGCCATAAATATGTTAAATGTTGTGAACAAACAAGCTATTTTCATTATCTTTAAGTGTGATTGAGTTGTTACAACAAGAGGTTGATGCTTGCAAGGAAAAAATGAAGAGAGAGTCTCATTATTCAGTCATAATACAACAAATACATGAACAAAATGCTACTCATCATCATCAAAGACTCTATCTTTAACGAAGTGCAACAAATTCTTACTTAAAAGGGACTGTAAATGTGTTTGCTAACATGAATATATTAACTGTTGTGAACAAACAAGCTAGTTTCATGTTCATTAAGTGTGAATGAGTTGTTGCAACAAAAGGTTGATGCTTGCAAGGAGGAAATGAAGAGAGGGTCTCATTATTCAGCCATTATACAGCAAATACATGAACAAAATGCTAGTCATCATCATCAAAGGCTCCTTCTTTAACGAAGTGCATCAAATTCCTACTTAAAAGGTGGTGTAAATGTGTTTGCTGCCATGAATATATTAACTGTTGTGAACAAACAAGCTATTTTCATGTTCCTTTAGTGTGAATGAATTGTTGCAACAAAAGGTTGATGCTTGCAAGGAGGAAATCGAGAGAGGGTCTCATTATTGAGCCAAAATACAGCAAATACATGAACAAAGTGTTAGTCATCATCATCAAAGACTCCTTCTTTAACAAAGTTCAGCAAATTCCTACTTCAAAGGGAGTACAAATGTGTTTGCTGTCAAGAATATATTAACTGTTGTGAAGAAACAAGCTATTTTGATGTTCATTAAGTGTGAATGAGTTGTTGCAAAAAAAGGTTGATGCTTGCAAGGAGGAAATGAAGAGAGGGTCTCATTATTCAGCCATAATACAGCAAATACATGAACAAAATGCTAGTCGTCGTCATCAAAGACTCCTTCTTTAACAAAGTGCAACAAATTCCAACTTAAAAGGGAGTGTAAATGTGTCTGCTGCCATGAATATATTAACTGTTGTCAACACACAAGCTATTTCCATGTTCATTAAGTGCGAATGAGTTGTTGCAACAAAAGGTTGATGCTTGCAAGGAGGAAATGAAGAGAGGGTCTCATCATCTAGCCATTATAGAGCAAATAGATGAACAAAATCCTAGTTATCAACAAAGACTCCTTGTTTAACGTAATTCAACAAATTCCTATTTAAAAAGGGGGGTAAATGTGTCTGCTGCCATGAATATATTAACTGTTGTGAAGAAACAAGCTATTTTCATGTTCATTTAGCGTGAATGAGTTGTTGCAACAAAAGCTTGATGCTCGCAGAGAAGAAAAGAAGAGAGGGTCTCATTATTCAGCCATTATACAGCAAATATATGAACAAAATGCTAGTCATCGTCAAAGGGGTTTAATGAAATTCAACACATTCCTATTTCCAAGTCAATGTAAATGTGTTTGCTGCCACGAATATATTAACTGTTGGGAACAAAAAAGCTGTTTTAATGTTCATTAAGTGTGAATGAGTTCTTGCAACAAAAAGATTGATGCTTGCAAGGAAGAAATGAAGAGAGGGTCTCATTATCCAGCCATAATACAGCAAATACATGAACAAAATGTTAGTCATCATCAAAGACTCCTTGTTTAATGAAGTTCAAGAACTTCCTGCTTAAAAGGGAGTGCAAATGTGTTTACTGGCATGAATATACTAACTGTTGTGAACAAACAAGCTATTTTCATGTTCATTAAGTGTGAATGAGTTGTTGCAACAAAAGGTTGATGCTTGCAAGGAGGAAATGAAGAGAGGGTCTCATTATTTAGCCATAATACAGCAAATACATGAACAAAGTGTTTGTCATCATCATCAAAGACTCCTTCTTTAACAAAGTTGAGCAAATTCCTACTTCAAAGGGAGTGCAAATGTGTTTGCTGTCAAGAATATATTAACTGTTGTGAAGAAACAAGCTATTTTGATGTTCATTAAGTGTGAATGAGTTGTTGCCAAAAAAGGTTGATGCTTGCAAGGAGGAAATGAAGAGAGGGTCTCATTATTCAGCCATAATACAGCAAATACATGAACAAAATGATAGTCATCATCATCAAAGACTCCTTCTTTAACGAAGTGCAACAAATTCCAACTTAAAAGGGAGTGTAAATGTGTTTGCTGCCATGAATATATTAATTGTTGCGAACAAACAAGCTATTTTCATGTTCATTAAGTGCGAATGAGTTGTTGCAACAAAAGGTTGATGCTTGCAAGGAAGAAATGAAGAGTGTGTCTAATTATTCAGCCATTATATAGGAATTACATGAACAAAATGCTAGTCATCATCAATGACTTCTTGTTTAATGAAATTGAACAAATTCCTATTTTCAAGGGAATGTAAATGTGTTTTCTGCAATGAATATATTAACTGCTGTGAGCAAACAAGCCATCTTCATATTCATTACATGTGAATGAGTTGTTGCAAGAAAAGGTTGATGCTTACATGACAAAATGCTAGTCATCATTAATGACTCCATGAATACATTAGCTGTTGTGAACAAACAAGCTATTTTCAGGTTCAATACATGTGAATGAGTTGTTGCAACAAAAGGTTGATGCTTACAAGGGAGAAATGAATAGAAGGACTCATTATTAAACCATTAAACAGCAAATACATGAACAAAATGCTAGACATCATCAAAGACTCGTTGTTTAAATAAATTCAACAAATTCCTACTTAAAAGGGAGTGTAATTGTGTTTGCTGCAATGAATATATTAACTGTTGTGAACAAACAAGCTATTTTGATGTTCATTAAGTGTGAATGAGTGGTTGCAAGAAAAGGTTGATCTTTGCAAGGAGGAAATAAAGAGAGGGTCACATTATTCAGCCATTAGACAGCAAATACATGACAAAATGCTAGTCATCATCAATGACTCTTTATCTAATGAAATTCAACAAAATCCAATTTAAAAGGGAGTGTAAATGTGTTTGCTGCTATGAATATATTAGCTGTTGTGAACAAACAAGCAATTTTCATGTTCATTATGTGTGAATGAGTTGTTGTAACAAAAGGTTGATGCTTGCAAGGAAGAAATGAAGAAAGGGTCTCATTATTCAGCCATTATACAGGAAATACATGAACAAAATGCTAGTCATCATCAATGACTTCTTGTTTAATGAAATTGAACAAATTCCTATTTCCAAGGGAATGTAAATGTGTTTTCTGCCATGAATATATTAACTACTGTGAGCAAACAAGTTATCTTCATGTTCATTACGTGTGAATGAGTTGTTGCAAGAAAAGGTTGACGCTTACATGACAAAATGCTAGTCATCATTAATGACTTCTTGTCTGATGAAATTCAACAAAATCCGAGTTAAAAGGGTGTGAAAATGTGTTTGGTGCCATGAATATATTAACTATTGTGAACAAACAAGCTGTTTTCATGTTGATTAAGTGTGAATGAGTTGTTGCAACTAAAGGTTGATGCTTGCAAGGAAGAAATGAAGAGAGCGTCTCATCATTCAGCTATTATAGAGCAAATACATGAACAAAATGCTAGTCATCATCGAGGACTCCTTGTTTAATGAAATTCAACAAATTCCTATTTCCAAGTGAATGTAAATGTGTTTGCTGTCATAAATATATTAACTGTTGTGGACAAACAAACTATTTTCAAGTTCATTTAGTGTGAATGACTTGTTGCAACAAAAGGTTGATGCTTGCAAGGAAGAAATGAAGGGTGGGTCTCATAATTCAGTAGAGCAAATACATGAACAAAACGCTAGTCATCATCAAGGACTCCTTGTTCAAGGAAATTCAACAAATTCCTATTTCCAAGAGAATATAAATGTGTTTGCTGCCACGAATATATTAATTGTTGTGAACAAACAAGCTATTTTCATGTTCATTACATATGAATGAGTTGTTGCAACGAAAGGTTGATGCTTGCAAGGAAGAAATGAGGAGAGGTTCTATTTATTCAGCCATTATACAACAAATACATGAACAAAATACTAGTCATCATCAAAGACTCCTTGTTTAATGTAATTCAACAAATTTCAATTTAAAAGGTTGTATAAATGTGTTTGCTGCAATGAATATATTAGTTGTTATCAACAAACAAGCTATTTTCATGTTCATTAAGTGCGAATGAGTTCTTGTAACAAAAGGTTGATGCTTGCAAGGAAGAAATGAAGAGAGGGTCTCATTATTCAGCCATTATAGAGTGAATCCATGAACAAAATGATATTCATCATCAAAGACTCCTTGTTTAACGTAATTCAACAAAATTCAATTTAAAACGGAGTATAAATGTGTTTGCTCCCATCAATATATTAACTGTTGGGAACAAACAAGTTGCTTTCATATTCATTAAGTGTGAATGAGTTGTGCAACAAAAGGTTGATCCTTGTGAGGAAGAAATGAAGAGAGGGTCCCATTCTTCAGCCATTATACAGCAAATACATGAACAAAATGCTAGTCCTCATCAAAGACTCCTTGTTTAACAAAATTCAACAAAATCCGATTTAAAAGGGATTGTAAATGTGTTTGCTGTCATGAATATATTAAGTATTGTGAACAAACAAGCTGTTATCATGTTCATTATGTGTGAATGAGTTGTTGCAACAAAAGGTTGATGCTTGCAAGGAAGAAATGAAGAGAGGGTCTCATCATTGAGTTATTATAGAGCAAATACATGAACAAAATGCTAGTCATCATCAAGAACTCCTTCTTTAATGAAATTCAACAAATTCCTATTTCCAAGAGAAAGTAAATGTGTTTGCGGCCATGAATATATTAACTATTGTGAACAAACAAGCTATTTTCATGTTCATTACGTGTGAATGAGTTGTTGCAACAAAAGGTTGATGCTTGCAAGGAAGAAATGAAGAGAGGTTCTCATTATTCAGCCATTATACAGCAAATACAAGAACAAAATGATAATTATCATCAAAGACTCCTTGTTTAATCTAATTCAACAAATTCCTATTTAAAAGTGAGTGAAAATGTGTTTCCTGCCATGAATATTATATTGTGAACAAACAAGCTGTTTTCTTGTTCATTAGGTGTAAATGAGTCGTTGCAACGAAACGTTGATGCTTGCAAGGAAGAAATGTAGAAAGGGTCTCATTATTCAGCCATTATACAGGAAATATGTGAACAAAATTCTAGTCATCATCAAAGACTCCTTATTTAACGTAATTCAACAAATTCCTATTTAAAAGGGAGTGTAAATGTGTTTGCTGCCATGCATATATTAACTGTTGTGAACAAATAAGCAATTTTCATGTTCTTTATGTGTGAATGACATGTTCGAACAAAAGGTTGATGCTTGCAAGGAAAAAATGAAGAGGGGGTCTCATTATTCAGCCATTATACAGCAAATAGATGAACAAAATGATGATGATTCTGTGCCATCAACAAGGGGTGAAAGTGATGGAGAGAAGTATCCGTTTAATAAAGTAGCTCTCATCACAAGGCGAGCATTGAATGTGCAAGTGAAGGAAGAAAATGAGGTGCAACGACATAACATCTTTCAAACAAGGTGTTTCATCAAAGATAAGGAATTTGAAGATGAATTCCATGATGATGTCCCAAGTGGATTGCTACCTAAGAGAGGAATTAAGAATCAAATTGTTTTCATCCCTGGTGCATCCATCCCAAACCGGCTAGTATATAAGAGTAATCTTGAGGAGACAAAGGAGCATAAAAGACAGGTTGAAGAACTTATTTTCAAAGGATATGTGAGGGAAAGCATGAGTCATTGTGCAGTTCCTATCCTACTTGTACGAGGAAAGTTGAACAGAAGGCATGCCAAGTGGATCAAATTCATTCAGACCTTTCCCTAAGTCATCAAGTATAAACAAGGTGATGATTCGAGGACGAATCTTTTTTAAGGAAAGGGGGAATGATGAGAAACGTAGAGATGAAGGGTGGGAGGCTTCAAAGGATGCAAAAAGTCCATTGCACATTCCAGAAGGCCCAATAACACAAGAGAGAGCTTCAATGGATGCAAGAGGTCCATTGCACATTTCAAAAGGCCCAATTACATGAGCTAGAGCTTCAATAGATCCAAAAGGTCCATTGCACATTCCAAAAGGCCCAATAACATCAACTAGAGCTTCAATGGATGCAAGAGGTCCATTGCACATTCTAGAAGGCTCAATAACATGAGCTAGAGCCAAAAAGATTAAAGAAGCACTGAATGGGCTAATTCAGGACATTCAGGCCAACCAAACTTCGAATGGTGCAAATTCAAGTTTTAAAGAGAGTCCAGGCCTAATTAATATAGTTGGAATACTTAATAGGTCAAACTAAGTAATACCATTACTCCAAAATAGGAGTTTATTGTATGTGCTGGAATTAGTCCGAAATTCCTCCAAAATAGGGATTTCTCCTAAATAGGAATTTTGCCTCTTTAGGATTGCTATCTAAGCCTATAAATAGGCACCCCTTGTAAGTTTTGGAAATCAGACAACTTTGAGTGAAATAGAAAGCAAGGGCTTTTCTCCCTCAGTTCTTTTAAGAACTAAAGAACTTATCAAGAGGTAATTCTTCTTGTGGCGTTCAAATCAACTTATCACTCCCAATTCCTTCCTTTTCTGGAGTGTGGCGTCCATATCCATCTTGAATATCCTAGGTTTGTGTTCCTTCGAATATTGGGTCTAGGGTTTTTTGTTATTAAACTCTGATTTAGCTTTCCTGATTGTTCTTTGATTCATTGTGTGCGTTGGGTCCCTAAGCCACGTCTTTTTGGGGTTTTCCGCATCAGTTGGTATCAGAGTCTGGCTCTAAATCAGGTTGAATCCACTCACTCTTCAATTTTCTACCTTGTGATTTATTTATTTCGATTCAATTTGTCTATTATGTGCAATACAATTCAAATGCACAAATCTGTTTGCTTGCAATCCTTCTCAATGTGCTAATTTCAATTTCAATTACTGTATCTAAGTGTTCTACTGTTGTTTTGTGTTGAGCAAAAGAAAAAGGAAAAAAAAGAAAAAAGAAAAAAAAGAAGGATCAACAAAAAAAAAGAAAAAAAAAGAAGAAAAGAAAGGAAACATCAAATTCAAGTTATTGATAAAGTTAACAATTTGGTCATATTGGCCACAATAATAACAAAGTTTTCTTGCTCAACTCCAATTTTGCCATCCATTTTCCTTTCTTGTTATCCAAGTTTGTCCTCTAAATTTAACTTCCCTTATCCTGATTCTTTTTGTGAGTTTAATTCATTAAAATCATTTGCCTTGATATCCTTTTTCGTTTTTTTGATTCCTTATTCTCCGATTTGTTCAATTCTACACCATTTATCTTATTCTGTTCAAAATCAATACTCTTGATTTACCTTCTTTAGTTCTTTATAGAGCTAAAAGGAGAAATCTGAGTGGTAAAAGGCAAGAGTGAAGTTCATATAAAGAAAAAGCCATAAAGAGTGTAAACACGATAGAGTGTGACACCTACTTTTAAGTGAAACACCTGAGGGAGTGCTCTGTGAGATATCTTATTATTTTGTGTAGAGATACTATGACATCCAAAGACAAAGGTGCAGCTTAAGAAGGAGCTGGGGATGTGTCCTTCATGATCAAAGCTATGCAACAACAATTTGAGCGTATGAATACCAGATTTGCAAAGGAGGCATAGGGAGTATGAGGCTCCTAAAGCAAGAAGGTAGTTGAGACGTGCCTATAACCATGAAGATGATGTAGAAGATGATGAAATTGATGATCAAACTACTGTGGTCCGAACTGCTAACAATAGAAGGGATCAAAGAGAATTTGGGAGGCAAGGCACCTATGACCATAATTTGGGCAGTATTAAAATGACACTTCCTCCATTCCAAGGTAAGAATGATCCTGATGCATACCTAGATTGGGAGAAGAAGGTTGAATTGGTTTTTGATTGCCACAACTATTCCGAGGAGAAAAAGGTAAAGCTTGCTGCAGTTGAATTCACTGATTATGCTATTATTTGGTGGGATCAACTTGTTTTGACTAGGAGAAGGAATCGTGAGCGGCCTATTGATACATGGGAGGAGATGAAGGCTATCATGAGGAGGAGGTTTGTCCCTAATCACTATTACAGGGAGATGTACCAAAGGCTGCAAGGGCTCACTCAGGGCACCAAAAGTGTGGAGGATTACCATAAGGAGATGGAGATTACCATGATTCGGGCGAATGTAGAAGAAGATAGAGAAGCAACCATGGCTCGATTTTTACAAGGGCTAAATAGGGACATAGCAAACGTGGTTGAATTGCAACACTATGTGGAATTAGAAGACATGGTACACATGGCCATGAAAGTTAAAAGGCAACTCAAACGAAAGGGTTCCACACGGTTTGGGCAGAACTCAGGATCTACCTCATCTTGGAAGCCAAATTGGAATAAAAGGGACGAGATGACCAACTACAAGTCCAAAGTCGAGCTATCCAAGTACAAGAATGTGGGTTCTGGCAAGGAGGCAAGTAATTCTAACCCCCAACCAAGTAGAAATAGAGATGTTAAATGTTTAAAGTGTTTGGGTAGGGGTCACATTGCATCTCAATGTCCAAATAAGCATGCAATGATCTTGAGAAGTAATGGTGAAGTTGAAACTGAAAGTGAATCAAATGATGATTCTATGCCATCATCAAAGGGTGAAAGTGATGGAGAGGAGTATCCAGTTAATGGAGTAGCTCTTGTTACAAGGCGAGCATTGAATGTGCAAGTAAAGGAAGAAAATGAGGTGTAACGAGATAACATCTTTCAGACGAGGTGTCTCATCAAAGATAAGGTATGTAGTATGATTATTGATGGTGGTAGTTGCACTAATGTGGCTAGCACAACTATGGTTGAGAAGTTGGATTTACCTACAATGAAGCATCCTAGGCCATATAAGCTGCAATGGTTGAATGAGAGTGGTGAAGTCAAGGTAAATAAGCAAGTGCTCATATCATTTTCTATCGGAAGGTACCGTGATGAAATTTTATGTGATGTTGTACCTATGCATGTGGGCCATATTCTTTTAAGAAGACCATGGCAATTTGATAGGCGAGTTATGCATGATGACTTCAAGAACCGATATTCCTTTATAATGAATGAAAAACCTGTCACTCTTTTACCATTATCGCCTCAACAAGCTTATGAGGATCAATTAAGGATTAAAAATGAGAGTGAACAGAAAAGAAAGATTGATAAAAGAGAGAAGAAAGGAGAAAACGTGATGACACAAGAGAAAGAGAAGAAAAGAGAAAGTTTCTATGCAAAAGGGAGTGATGTCAAAAGAGCATTCTATGCCAAACAACCTATGATCGTACTTCTGTACAAGGAGGTTTATTTTAACACTAACAAGTTTGACCCATCTTTGCCTAGTGTTGTTGTTGCTCTATTAGGATGAGAGAGGGAGATGAGTGGAAAACAACATTCAAAACTAAGTACGGTTTGTATGAATAGCTTGTTATGCCATTTGGTCTCACTAATGCACCAAGCACTTTTATGCGACTAATGAATCATGTTTTGCGTCCATTCATTGGTAAATTTGTGGTTGTGTATTTTGATGATATTTTGGTCTATAATAAAACTGTAGAAGAGCATCTTGATCATTTACGTTCTATTGTAAGTGTTTTATGTTCTGAAAAATTGTATGCTAACTTAAAGAAATGTTCCTTTTGTACTAATCAGATCACATTTCTTGGCTATGTTGTAAGTTCTAAAGGTGTTGAGGTTGACGAGGAAAAAGTTAAGGCAATTCGTGATTGGCCTACACCTAAGTCAATTAGTGATGTGCGTAGCTTTCATGGTCTAGCTAGTTTCTATAGACACTTTGTTAGGGACTTTAGCACCATTGCTGCACCACTCACTGAGCTTATCAAAAAGAACACGAGTTTTAGGTGGGGTAGTGACCAAGACAAGGCTTTTAATTACATCAAGGAAAAATTAAGTTCTGCACCCTTACTTGCTTTACCTAACTTTGACAAAGCTTTCGAGATTGAGTGTGATGCTTCAGGTATTGGCATCGGAGCTGTTTTGATGCAGGAAAGGCACCCAATTGCTTACTTCAGTGAAAAGCTAAGTGGAGCAAGCCTTAATTATCCTACTTATGATAAAGAGATGTATGCATTGGTACGGGCTTTGGAGACATGGCAACATTACCTTTGGCCCAAGGAGTTTGTCATCCATACTGACCATGAATCGTTGAAGCACTTAAAGGGACAAGGAAAGTTGAACAAAAGACATGCCAAGTGGATTGAATTCATTGAGACCTTTCCCCACAACATCAAATATAAACAAGGTAAGGACAATGTGGTAGCTGATGCATTATCCCACAGGTATGCCCTTATCTCTACACTTACTGCAAACTTATTAAGATTTAAACATATTAAAGGTTTATATGTGAATGATTCAGACTTTGCTAACATGTATGGAGCATGTGAGAAGTCAGCCTTTGAGAAGTTTTATAGGCATAAGGGTTTCTTATTTAGGGAAAATCGTTTATGCATACCTATAAGTTCTTTAAGGGAGTTGGTTGTAAGAGAAGCTCATGAGGGTGGTCTAATGGGTCATTTCGGAGTTAGGAAAACCCTAGATGTCCTAAATGAACACTTCTTTTGGCCACGCATGAAACGAGATGTTGAGAGGATATGTGAGAAATGCATAACATGCAAACAGGCTAAATCTAGAGTTTTACCCCATGGCTTGTATACCCCTTTACCCATACCTAGCCATCCCTGGGTTGATTTATCCATGGACTTTGTACTGGGATTGCCAGGAACAAAACGGGGTAGGGATTCTGTATTTGTTGTTGTTGATAGATTTTCAAAGATGGCACACTTCATCCCATGCCATAAAACTGATGATGCAAACAATGTGGCTGACTTGTTCTTTAGAGAAGTAGTGCATTTGCATGGCATGCCACGGAGCATTGTTTCAGACCGGGATACAAAGTTCTTAAGCTACTTCTGGAAGACTTTGTGGGGTAAGTTAGGTACTAAGCTATTGTTTTTAACTACTTGTCATCCACAAACTGATGGGCAGACTGAGGTGGTTAATCGAACTCTTTGTACTCTTTTGCGTGCTATTATTCGAACGAATTTGAAAACATGGGAAGATTGTTTACCACATGTCGAGTTTGCATATAATAGGAGTGTTCATTCTACTACTAGCTACTCTCCATTTGAAATTGTATATGGTTTTAATCCATTGACTCATCTGGATTTGGTACCTATACCTATCAATGAGTATGCCAACATTGATGGTGAACGCAAAGTTGACATGATAAAAAAATTGCATGAGAAGGTGCGACAACATATTGAAAAACGAACTGAGCAATACGCATCTCATGTCAACAAGGGATGAAAGAAGGTGGTGTTTGAACCTGGTGATTGGGTTTGGGTGCATATGCGCAAGGAACGATTCCTAACTCAGAGGCGTTCAAAGCTACAACCTAGAGGAGATGGTCCCTTCCAAGTTCTAGCACAAATTAATGACAATGCTTATAAGTTAGACCTTCCTGGTGAGTATAATGTGAGCGCAACATTTAATGTTTCTGACCTTTCCCCTTTTGATATAGGTGATGATTCGAGGGCGAATCCTTTTGAGGAGGGGGGAATGATGAGAACCGTGGAGATGATGGGTGGAAGGCTTCAAAGGATGCAAAAAGTCCATCACACATTCAAAAAGGCCCAATAACACAAGTTAGAGCTTCAATCGATACAAGAGGTCCATTGCACATTCTAGAAGGCCCAATAACACGAGCTAGAGATTCAATGGATGCAAGAGGTCCATTGCACATTCCAGAAGGCCCAATAACACGAGCTAGGGCCAAAAAGATTAAAGAAGAACTAAATGGGCTGATTCTGGACATTCAGGCCAACCAGGCTTCAAATGGTACGAATTCAAGTTTTAAAGAGAGCTCAGGCCTAATTAATATAATTGGACTACTTAATGGGTCAAACTAAGTGATAGCATTCACTCCTAAATAGGAGTTCATTGTATGTGCTGGAATTAGTCCGAAATTCCTCCAAAATAGGGATTTCTCCTAAATAGGAATTTTACCCCTTTAGGATTGCTATCTAAGCCTATAAATAGGCACCCTTGTAAGCTTTGGAAATTAGACAACTTTGAGTGGAATAAAAAGCAAGAGTTTTTCTCCCTCTGTTCTTTTAAGAACTAAATAACTTATCAAGAGGTAATTCTTCTTGTGGCATTCAAATCGACTTATCACTCCCAATTTCTTCCTTTTCTGGAGTGTGGCATCCATATCCATCTTGAATACCCTAGGTTCGTGTTCCTTCAAATATTGGGTCTAGGGTTTGTGTTATTAAACTCTGATTTATCTTTCCTAGTTGATCTTTGATTCATTGTGTGCGTTGGGTCGCTAAGCCACGTCTTTTTGGGATTTTCCGCATCACATCATCAAAGACTCCTTGTTTAATGTAATTCAACAAAATCCAATTTAAAAAGGAGTGTAAATTTGTTTGCTGCCATGAATATATTAACTTTTGGTAACAAACAAGCTATTTTCTTGTTCATTAAGTGTGAATGAGTTGTTGCAACAAAAGGTTGATGCTTGCAAGGGAGAAATGAATAGAGGGTCTCATTATTCAGCCATTATACAGCAAATACATGAACAAAATTCTAGTCATAATTAAGGACACCTTGGTTAAATAAATTCAACAAATTCCTACTTAAACGGGACTGTTAATCTGTTTGCTACAATGAATATATTAACTATTGCGAACAAACAAGCTATGTTGATGTTCATTAAGTGTGAATGATTGGTTGCAAGAAAAGGTTGATCTTTGCAAGGAAGAAATGAGGAGAGGGTCGCATTATTCAGCAATTAGAAGCAAATACATGAGAAAATGCTTGTCATCATCAATGACTCTTTCTCTAATGAAATTCAACAAATTCCTATTTCCAAGTGAATCTAAATGTGTTTGCTGCCACGAATATATTAATTGTTCTGAACAAACAGGCTATGTTGATGTTCAGAAAGTGTGAATGAGTTGTTGCGACCAAAGGTTAATGCCTGCGAGGAAGAAATGAAGAGAGGGTCTCATTATTCAGACATTATACAGCAAATAAATGAACAAAATGATAGACCTCATCAAAGACTCCTTGTTCAACAAAATTAAACAAAATCCAATTTAAAAGGGATTGTAAATGTGTTTGCTGCCATGAATATATTAACTATTGTGAACACACAAGCTATTTTCATATTCATTAAGTGCGAATGAGGTATTGCAACAAAATGCTGATGCTTGCAAGGAAGAAATGAAGAGAGGTTCTCATTATTCAGCCATTATACAGCAAATACATGAACAAAATGCTAGTCATCATCAAAGATTCCTTGTTTAAGGTAATTCAACAAATTCCTATTTAAAAGGGGGTGTAAATGTGTTTGCTGCCATGACTATATTAACTGTTGTGAACAAACAAGCTATGTTCATGTTCAATAAGTGTGAATGAGTTGTTGCGACAAAAGGATAATGCCTACGAGGAAGAAATGAAGAGAGGGTCTCATAATTCAGCCATTATACAGCAAATACAAGAACAAAATGCTAGACCTCATCAAAGACTCCTTGTTTAATGAAATTCAACAAAATCTGATTTAAAAGGGATTGTAAATGTGTTTGCTGCCATGAATATATTAACTATTGTGAACAAATAAGCTGTTTTCATGTTCATTATGTGTGAATGAGTTGTTGCAACAAAAGGTTGATGCTTGCAAGGAAGAAATGAATAGAGGTTCTCATTATTCTACCATTATACTGCAAATACATGAACAAAATGCTAGTCATCATCAAAGACTCCTTGTTTAACTTAATTCAAGAAAATCTGATCTATAAGGGAGTGTAAATGTGTTTACTGCCATGAATATATTAACTGTTGGGAACAAACAAGCTGCTTTCATGTTCATTAAGTATGAATGAGTTGTTGCAACAAAAGGTTGATCCTTGCAAGGAAGAAATGAAGAGATGGTCTCATTATTCAGCCATTATACAGCAAATACATGAACAAAAAGCTAGTTCTCATCAAAGACTCCTTGTTTAACGAAATTCAACATCATCCGATTTAAAACGGAGTGTAAATGTGTTTGCTGCCATGAAAATATTAACTATTGTGAACAAACCAGCTGTTTTCATGTTCATTAAGTGTGAATGAGTTGTTGCAACAAAAGGTTGCTGCTTGCAAGGAAGAAATGAAGAGAGGGTCTCATTATTCAGCCATTATACAGCAAATACATGAACAAAATGCTAGTCATCATCGAAGACTCCTTGTTTAACGTAATTCGACAAAATCCGATTTAAAAGGGAGTGAAAATGTGTTTGCTGTCATGAATATATTAACTGTTGGGAACAAACAAGCTGTTTTCATGTTCATTAAGTGTGAATGAGTTGTTGCAACAAAAGGTTGATGCTTGCAAGGAAGAAATGAAGAGAGGGTCTCATTATTCAACCATTATACAGCAAATATATGAACAAAATGCTAGTCATCATCAAAGACTCCTTGTTCAACGTAATTCAACAAAATCCGATTGAAAAGGGAGTGAAAATGTGTTTGCTGTCATGAATATATTAACTGTTGGGAACAAACAAGCTGTTTTCAGGTTCATTAAGTGTGAATGAGTTGTTGCAACAAAAGGTTGATGCTTGCAACGAAGAAATGTAGAGAGGGCCTCATCATTCAGCCATTATAGAGCAAATACTTGAACAAAATGCCAGTCATCATCAAGGACTCCTTGTTTAATGAAATTCAACAAATTCCTATTTCCAAGTGAATGTAAATGTTTTTGCTACCATGAATATATTAACTGCTGTGAACAAACAAGCAATTTTCATGTTCATTATGTGTGAATGAGTTGTTGCAACAAAAGGTTGATGCTTGCAAGGAAGAAATGAACAGAGGTTCTCATGATTCAGCCATTATACAGTAAATACATGAACAAAATACTAGTCATCATCAAGACTCCTTGTTTAACTTAATTCAAGAAAATTCGATTTAAAGGGGAGTGTAAATGTGTTTACTACCATGAATATATTAACTGTTGGGAACAAACAAGCTGCTTTGATGTTCATTAAGTGTGAATGAGTTGTTGCAACAAAAGGTTAATCCCTGCAAGGAAGAAATGAAGAGAGGGTCTCATGATTCAGCCATTATAGAGCAAATACATGAACAAAATGCTTGTCATCATCAAAGACTCCTTATTTAAATAAATTCAACAAATTCCTATTTAAAAGGGAGTGTAAATGTGTTTGTTGTCATGAATATATTAACTATTGTGAACAAACAAGCTGTTTTCATGTTCATTAAGTGTGAATGAGTTGTTGCAACAAAAGGTTGATGCTTGCAAGGAAGAAATGTAGAGAGGGTCTCATCATTTAGTTATTATAAAGCAAATACATGAACAAAATGCTAGTCATCATCAAGCACTCCTTCTTTAAAGAAATTCAACAAATTCCTATTTCCAAATGAATGTAAATGTATTTGTTGCCATGAATATATTAACTGTTGTGAAGAAACAAGCTATTTTCATGTTCGTTTAGTGTGAATGTGTAGTTGCAACAAAAGGTTGATGCTTGCAAGGAAGAAATAAAGAGAGGTTCTCATTATTCAGCCATTATACAGCAAATGCATGAACAAAATGCTAGTCATCATCAAAGACTCCTTATTTAATGTAATTCAGCAAATTCCTATTTATAAAGGAGTGTAAATGTGTTTGCTGCCATGAATATATTAACTATTGTGTACAAACAAGCTGTTTTCATGTTGATTAAGTGTGAATGAGTTGTTACAACAAAAGGTTGATGCTTGCAAGGAAGAAATGAAGAGTGGTTCTCATTGTTCAGCCATTATACAGCGAATACATGAACAAAATGCTAGTAATCAACAAAGACTCCTTGTTTAATGTAATTCAGCAACTTCCTATTTAAAAGGGAGTGTAAATGTGTTTGCTGCCATGAACATATTAACTATTGTGAACAAACAAGTTGTTTTCTTGTTCATTAAGGGTGAATGAGTTGTTGTAACAAATGGTTGATGCTTGCAAGGAAGAAATGAAGAGAGGTTCTCATTATTCAGCCATTATACAGCAAATATATGAACAAAATGCTAGTCCTCATCAAAGACACCTTGTTTAATGTCAATCAACAAAATTCGATATAAAAGGGATTGTAAATGTGTTTGCTGCCATTAATATATTTGCTGTTGTGAACAAACAAGCTATTTTCATGTATGAGTTGTTGCAACAAAAGGTTGATGCTTGCAAGGAAGAAATGAAGATAGGGTCTCATCATTCAGCCATTATACAGCAACACAAGAACAAAATGCTAGTCATCATCAACTACTCCTTGGTTAACATAATTCAACAAAATCTGATTTAAAAGGGAGTGTAAATGTACTTGCTGCCATGAATATTTTAACTATTGGGAACAAACTAGCTGTTTTCATATTCACTAAGTGTAAATGAGTTGTTGCAACAAAAGGTTGATCCTTGCAAGGAAGAAATGAAGAGAGGGTCCCATTATTCAGCCATTATACAGCAAATACATCAACAAAATGCTAGCCCTCATCGAAGACTCCTTGTTTAACGAAATTCAACAAAATCCGATTTAAAAGGAATTGTAAATGTGTTTGCTGTCCTGAATGTATTAACTATTGTGAACAAACAAGCTGTTTTCTTGTTCATTAAGTGTGAATGAGCTATTGTAACAAAAGATTGATGCTTGCAGGGAAGAAATGAAGAAAGGGTCTCATCATTCAGTTATTATAGAGCAAATATGTGAACAAAATGCTAGTCATCATGAAGAACTCCTTCTTTAATGAAATTCAACAAATTTCTGTTTCCAAGTGAATATAAATGTGTCTGCTGCCATGAATATATTAACTGTTGTGAACAAACAAGCTATTTTCATGTTCATTACGTGTGAATGAGTTGTTGCAACAAAAAGTTGATGCTTGCAAGGAAGAAATGAAGGTAGGTTCTCATTATTCAGCCATTATATAGCAAATACATGAACAAAATGCTAGTAATTATCAAAGACTCCTTGTTTAATGTAATTCAACAAATTCCTATTTAAAAAAAAGTGTAAATGTGTTTGCTGCCACGAATATATTAACTATTGTGAACAAACTAGCTATTTTTCTTGTTCATTAAATTTGAATGAGTTGTTGCAATGAAATGTTGTTGCTTCCATGGAAGAAATGAAGAATGGGTCTCATTATTCAGCCATTATACAGCAAATACATGAACAAAATTCTAGTGATCATCAAAGACTCATTGTTTAACATAATTCAACAAATTCCTATTTAAAAGGGAGTGTAAATGTGTTTGCTGCCATGAATATATTAACTGTTGTGAACAAACAAGCTATTTTCATGTTCATTACGTGTGAATGAGTTGTTCGAACAAAAGGTTGATACTCGCAAGGAAGAAATGAAGAGAGGGTCTCATTATTCAGCAAATATACAGCAAATACATGAGCAAATATTCATCAAAGACTCCTTGTTTAACATAATTCAACAAAATCTGATTTAAAAGGGAGTGTAAATCTGTTTACTGCCGTGAATGTATTAACTTTTGGGAACAAACCAGCTATTTTCTCGTTCATTAAGTGTGAATTAGTTGTTGCAACAAAAGGTTGATGCTTGCGAGGGAGAAATGAATAGAGCATCTCATTATTCAGCCATTATACAGCAAATACATGAACAAAACACTAGTCCTCATCAAAGGGAGTGTAAATGTGTTTGCTGCAAGGAATATATTAACTGTTGTGAACAAAAAAGTTGTTTTGATGTTCATTAAGTGTGAATGAGTGGTTGCAAGAAAAGGTTGATCTTTGTAAGAAAGAAATGAAGAGAGGGTCTCATTATTCAGCAATTAGACAGCAAATACATGAGAAAATACTAGTCATCATCGATGACTCCTTGTCTAATGAAATTCAACAAATTCCTATTTCCAAGTGAATGTAAATGTGTTTGCTGCCACAAATATATTAAATATTCTGGACAAACAAGCTATGTTAATGATCAGTAAATGTGAATGAGTTGTTGCAACAAAAGGTTAATGCTTGCAAGGAAGAAATGAAGAGAGGGTCTCATTATTCAGCCATTATATGGCAAATACATGTACAAAATGTCAGACCTCATCAAGGACTCCTTATTTAATGTAATTCAATAAATTCCTATTTAAAAGGGAGTATAAAGGTGTTTGCTGCCATGAATATATTAGCTGTTGTGAACCAACATGCTAATTTCATGTTCATTAAGTGTGAATGAATTGTTCCATTAAGAGGTTGATGCTTGCAAGGAAGAAATGAAGAGAGGGTCTCATTATTCAGCCATTATACAGCAAATACAAGAGGAAAACACTAGTCCTCATCAAAGACTCCTTGTTTAATGAAATTCAACAAAATCTGATTTAAAACTGAGTGTAAATGAGTTTTCTGCCATGAATATATTAACTATTGTGAACAAACAAACTGTTTTCTTGTTCATTAGGTGTGAATGAGTTGTTGCAAGAAATGGTTGATGCTTGCAACGAAGAAATGAAGAGAGGGTCTCATCATTCAGCCATTGTAGAGGAAATACATGAAAAAAATGCTAGTCATCATGAAGGACTCCTTTTTTAATGAAATTCAACAAATTCCTATTTCTAAGTGAATGTAAATGTGTTTGCTGCCATGAATATATGAACTTTTGGGAACAAACAAGCTATTTTCTTGTTCATTAAGTGTGAATGAGTTGCTGCAACAAAAGGTTGATGCTTGCAAGGAAGAAATGAAGAGAGGGTCTCATTATTCAGCCATTATACAACAAATACATGGGCAAAATGCCAGTCATCATCAAAGAATCCTTCTTTAATGCAATTCAACAAAATCTGATTTAAAAGGGAGTGTAAATGTGTTTGCTGCCATGAATATATTAACTGTTGGGAACAAACGAGGTGTTTTAATGTTGATTAAGTGTGAATGAGTTGTTGCAACAAAAGGTTGATCCTTGCAAGGAAGAAATGAAGAGAGGGTCTCATTATTCAGCCATTATACAGCAAATACTTGAACAAAATGCTAGCCCTCATCAAAGACTCTCCGTTTAACGAAATTCAACAAAATCCGATTTAAAAGGGAGTATAAATGTGTTTGCTGCCATGAAGATATTAACTATTGTGAACAAACCAGCTGTTTTCATGTTCATTAAGTGTGAATGAGTTGTTGCAACAAAAGGTTGATGCATGCAATGAAAAAAGGAAGAGAGGGTCTCATAATTCAGCCATTATAGAGCAAATACATGAACAAAATTCTAGTCATCTTGAAGGACTCCTTGTTTATTGAAGTTCAACAAATTCCTATTTCCTAGTGAATGCAAATGAGTTTGCTGCCAGGAATATATTCACTCTTGTGAACAAACAAGCAATTTTCATATTCATTACGTGTGAATGAGTTGTTGCAACAAAAGGTTGATGCTTGCAAGGAAGAAATAAAGAGAGGTTCTCATTATTCAGCCATTATACAGCAAATACATGAATAAAATGCTTGTCATCATCAAAGACTCCTTATTTAACGTAATTCAATAGATTCCTATTTAAAAGGGAGTGTAAATGTGTTTGCTGCCATGAATATATTAACTATTGTGAACCAACAAGCTATTTTGACGTTCATTAGTGTGAATGAGTTGTTGCAACAAAAGGTTGATGCTTGCAAGGAAGAAATGAAGAGAGGGTCTCATTATTCAGCCATTATACAACAAATACATGGGCAAAATGCCAGTCATCATCAAAGAATCCTTCTTTAATGTAATTCAACAAAATCTGATTTAAAAGGGAGCGTAAATGTGTTTGCTGCCATGAATATATTAACTGTTGGGAACAAACGAGGTGTTTTAATGTTGATTAAGTGTGAATGAGTTGTTGCAACAAAAGGTTGATCCTTGCAAGGAAGAAATGAACAGAGGGTCTCATTAGTCAGCCATTGTACAGCAAATACTTGAACAAAATGCTAGCGCTCATCAAAGACTCTCCGTTTAACGAAATTCAACAAAATCCGATTTAAAAGGGAGTATAAATGTGTTTGCTGCCATGAAGATATTAACTATTGTGAACAAACCAGCTGTTTTCATGTTCATTAAGTGTGAATGAGTTGTTGCAACAAAAGGTTGATGCATGCAATGAAAAAAGGAAGAGAGGGTCTCATAATTCAGCCATTATAGAGCAAATACATGAACAAAATTCTAGTCATCTTGAAGGACTCCTTGTTTAATGAAGTTCAACAAATTCCTATTTCCTAGTGAATGCAAATGAGTTTGCTGCCAGGAATATATTCACTCTTGTGAACAAACAAGCAATTTTCATATTCATTACGTGTGAATGAGTTGTTGCAACAAAAGGTTGATGCTTGCAAGGAAGAAATAAAGAGAGGTTCTCATTATTCAGCCATTATACAGCAAATACATGAATAAAATGCTTGTCATCATCAAAGACTCCTTATTTAACGTAATTCAATAGATTCCTATTTAAAAGGGAGTGTAAATGTGTTTGCTGCCATGAATATATTAACTATTGTGAACCAATAAGCTATTTTGACGTTCATTAGTGTGAATGAGTTGTTGCAACAAAAGGTTGATGCTTGCAAGGAAGAAATGAAGAGATGGTCTCATCATTCAGCCATTATAGAGCAAATACACGAACAAAATGCTAGTCATCATCAAGGACTCCTTGTTTAATGAAATTCAACAAATTCCTATTTCCAAGTGAATGTAAATGTGTTTGCTGCCATGAATATATTAACTATTGTCAACACAAAAGCTATTTTCATGTTCATTATGTGTGAAAGAGTTGTTGGAACAAAAGGTTGATGCTTGCAAGGAAGAAATGAAGAGAGGGTCTCTTTATTAAGCCATTATACAGCATAAAGATCAACAAAATGCTAGTCATCATCAAAAACTCCTTATTGAATGTAATTCGACAAATTCTTATTTAAAAAGGAGTGTAAATGTGTTTGCCGCCATGAATATATTAACTATTGTGAACAAACAACCTATTTTCGTATTCATTAAGTGTGAATGAGTTGTTGCAAGAAAAGGTTGATGCGTGCAAGGAAGAAATGAAGAGAGCGTCTCATTATTCTGCCATAATACAGCAAATACATGAACAAAATGCTCAACATCGTCAAAGACTCCTTGTTTAACATAATTCAACAAAATCCAATTTAAAAGGGAGTGTAAATGTCTTTGCTGCCATGTATATATTAACTATTGTGAACAAACAAGCTATTTTCATGTTCATTAAGTGTGAATTAGTTGTTGTAACCATAGGTTGATGCTTGCAAGGAAGAAATGAAGTGTGGGTCATATTATTCAGCCATTATACAGCAAATATGAGAACAAAATGCTAGTCCTCATCAAAGACTCCACGTTTAATGTAATTGAACAAATTTCCTTTTCAAAGGGAGTGTAAATGTGTTTGCTGCCATGAATATATTAACTGTTGTGAACAGTCAAACTATTTTTATATTCATTAAGTGTGAATAAGTTGTTGCAACAAAAGGTTGATGCTTGCAAGGAAGAAATGGAGAGAGGTTCTCATTATTCAGCCATTATCCAGCATATACATGAACAAAATGCTAGTCATCATCAAAGACTCCTTGTTTAATGTAATTCAACAAATTCCTATTTAAAAAGGAGTGTAAATGTGTGTGTTGCCATGAATATATTAACTTTTGTGATCAAATAAGCTATTTTCTTGTTCATTAAGTGTGAATGAGTTGTCGTAAAAAAAGGTTGATGCTTGCAAGGGGGAAATGAAGGGAGGGTCTCATTATTCAGCCATTCTACAGCAAATACATGACAAAATGTTTGCCATCATCAATGACTCCTTGTCTAATGAAATTCAACAAATTCGACTTTCCAAGTGAATGTAAATGTGTTTGCTGCAATGAATATATCACTTGTTGCGAACAAACAAGCTATTTTCATGTTCATTAAATGTGAAAGAGTTGTTGCAATGAAAGGTTGATGCTTGCAAGGAAGAAATGAAGAGAGGGTCTCATTATTCAGCCATTATACCGCAAATACAGGAACAAAATGCTAGTCATAATCAAGGACTCCTTGTTAAACGTAATTCAACAAATTCCTATTTTAAAGGTAGTCTAAATGAGTTTGCTGCCATGAATATATTAACTATTGTGAACAAACAAGCTATTTGCATGTTCTTTAAGTGTGAATGAGTTGTTGTAACCAAAGGTTGATGCTCGCAAGGATGAAATGAAGAGAGGGTCACATTATTCAGCCATTATACAGCAAATACAGGAACAAAATGCTAGTCGTCATCAAAGACTCCTTGTTTAACGTAATTCAACAAATTCCCATTTCAAATGGAGTGTATATGTGTTTGTTGCCATGAATATATTAACTGTTGTGAACAAACAAGCTATTTTCATCTTCATTAAGTGTGAATGAGTTATTGGAAGAAAAGGTTGATGCTTGCAAGGAAGAAATGAAGAGAGAGTCTCATTATTCAGCCATAACACAACAAATACCTGAACAAAATGCTTGACATCATCAAAAACTCCTTGTCTAACATAATTCAACAAAATCCGATTTAAAAGGGAGTGTAAATGTCTTTGCTGCCATGAATATATTAACTGTTCTGAACAAACAAGCTGTTTTCATGTTCATTAGGAGTGAAATGAAGGGAGGGTCTCATTATTCAGCCATTACACAGCAACAAGATCAACAAAATGCTAGCCATCATCAAAGACCCCTTCTTTAAGGAAATTCAACAAAATCCAATTTAAAAGGGAGTGTAAATATATTTGCCGCCATGAATATATTAACTTTTGTGAACAAACAAGCTATTTTCATGTTAATTAAGTGTGAATGCGTTGTTGCAACAAAAGGTTGATGCTTGCAAGGAAGAAATGAACAGAGGGTCACATTATTCAGCCATTATACAGCAATTACAGGAACAAAATGCTAGTTATCATTAAAGACTCCTTCTTTAAGGAAATTCAACAAAATCCAATTTAAAAGGGAGTGTAAATGTATTTGCTCCCATGAATATATTAACTTTTGTGAACAAACAAGCTATTTTCATGTTCATTAAGTGTCAATGAGTTGTTGTAACAAAAGGTTGATGCTTGCAAGGAAGAAATGAGGAGAGGGTCTCATTATTCAGCCATTATACAACAAATACAAGAACAAAATGCTAGTCATCATCAAAGACTCCTTATTTAATGTAATTTAACAAAATCTGATTTTAAAAGGAGTGTAAATGTCTTCGCTGCCATGAATATATTAACTGTTGTGAACAAACAGGCTATTTTCGTATTTATTAAGTCTAAATGAGCTGTTGCAACAAAAGGTTGATGCTTGCAAGGGAGAAATGAACAGAGGGTCTCATTATTCAGTCATAATACAGCAATACATGAACAAAATGATTGAGATCATCAAAGACTCCTTGTTTAACGTAATTTAACAAAATCTGATTTTAAAGGGAGTGTAAATGTCTTTGCTGCCATGAATATATTAACTATTGCGAACAAACAAGCTATTTTCATTTTCATTAAGTGTGAATGAGGTACTCCAGCAAAAGGTTGATGCTTGCAAGGAAGAAATGAAGAGGGGTTCTCATTATTCAGCCATTAGACAGCAACTAGATGAACAAAATGCTAGTCATCATTAAAGACTCCTTCTTTAAGGAAATTCAACAAAATCCGATTTAAAGGATGTGTAAGTGTGTTTTCTGCCAGGAATATATTAACTATTGTGAACAAACAAGCTGTTTTCATGTTCATTAAGTGTGAGTGAGTTGTCACAACAAAAGGTTGATGCTTGCAAGGAAGAAATGTAGAGAGGGTCTCATTATTCAGCCCTTATACAGCAAATACATGAACAAAATTCTAATCATCATCAAAGACTCCTCCTTTAACATAATTCACCATATTCCTATTTAAAAGGGAGAGTAAATGTGTTTGCTGCCATGAATATATTAACTGTTCTGAACAAACAAGCTATTTTCATGTCCATTTTGTGTGAATGAGTTGTTGCGACAAAAGGTTGACGCTTGCAAGGAAGAAATGAAGAGAGGGTCTCACTATTCAGCCATTATACAGCAAATACATGAACAAAACGTTAGTCATTATCAAAAACTCCTTGTTTAATTAAATTCAACAAATTCCTACTTAAAAGGGAGTGTCAATGTGTTTGCTTCAATGAATATATTAACTATTGCGAACAAACAAGCTATTTTCATTTTCATTAAGTGTGAATGAGTGGTTGCAGGAAAAGTTTGATCTTTGCATGGAAGAAATGAAGAGAGGGTCGCATTATTCAGCCAATAGACAGCAAATACATGACAAACTGCTAGCCATCATCAATGACACCCTGTCTAATGAAATTCAACAAATTCCTATTTCCAAGTGAATGCAAATGTGTTTGCTGCCACGAATATATTAAGTGTTGCGAACAAACAAGCTATTTTCATGTTCAGTAAGTGTCAATGAGTTCTTGCAACAAAAGGTTGATGCTTGCAAGAAAGAAAGGAAGAGTGGGTCTCATTATTTAGCCATTAGACTGCAAATACATGAACAAAATGCTACTCATCATCAAAGAGTCCTTTTTTCATGAAATTTAACAAATTCCGATTTAAAAGGGAGTGTAAGTTTGTTTACTACCATGAATATATCAACTGTTGTGAACAAACAAGCTATTTTCTTGTTCATTAAATGTAAATGAGTTGTTGCAACAAAAGGATTATCCTTGCAGCGGAGAAATGAAGAGAGGATCTCTTTATTCAGCCATTATAGAGCAGATACATGAACAAAATGCTAGTCATCATCAAAGACTCCTTATTTAACGAAATTCAACAAAATCCGATTTAAAAGGGAGTGTAAATGTGTTTGCTGCCATGAATATATTAACTGTTCTGAACAATCAAGTTATTTTCATGTTTATTAAATGTGAATGAGTTGTAACCAAAGCATGATGCGTGCAAGGAAGAAATGAAGAGAGGGTCACAATATCCAGCCATTATACAGCAAATACAAGAACAAAATACTAGTCATCATCACAGACTCCTTTAATGTAATTCAACAAATTCCCATTTCAAAAAGAGTGTAAATGTGTTTGCTGCCATGAATATAATAACAGTTGTGAACAAACAAGCTTTTCATGTTCATTCAGTGTGAATGAGTTGTTGCAACTAAAGGTCAATCCTTGCGAGGAAGAAATGAAGAGAGGGTCTCATTAGTCAGCCATTATATAGCAAATACATGAACAAAATGCTGGTCATCATCAAAGACTCCTTATTTAACGAAATTCAACAAAATCTGATTTAAAAGGGAGTGTAAATGTGTTTGCTGCCATGAATATATTAACTATTGTGAACAAACAAGCTGTTTTCATATTCATTAAGTGTGAATGAGTTGTCGCAACAAAAGGTTGATGCTTGCAGGGAAGAAAGGAAGAGAGGGTCTCATTATTCAGCCATTATACAACAAATACATGAACAAAATTCTAGTCCTCATCAAAGACGCCTTCTTTAACGTAATTCAACAAATTCCTATTTGAAAGGGAGTGTGAATGTGTTTGCTGCCCTGAATATATTAACTGTTCTGAACAAACAAGCTATTTTCATGTTCATTTAGTGTGAATGAGTTGTTGCAACAAAAGGTTGATGCTTGCAAGGAAGAAATGAATAGAGGGTCTCATCATTCAGCCATTATAGAGCAAATACATGAACAAAATGCTAGTCATCATCAAGCACTCCTTGTTTAACGAAATTCAACAAATTCCAATTTCCAAGTAAACGTAAATGTGCTTACTACCTTGAATATAGTAACTGTTGTGAACAAACAAGCTATTTTCATGTTCATTAAGTGTGAATGAGTTGTTGTAACCAAAGGATGATGTGTGCAAGGAAGAAATGAAGAGAGGGTCACAATATCCAGCCATTATACAGCAAATAGAGGAACAAAATGCTAGTCATCATCAAAGACTCCTTCTTTAACGTAATTCAACAAATTGCCATTTCAAAAGGAGTGTAAATGTGTTTGCTGCCTTGAATATAATAATAGTTGTGAACAAACAAGCTATTTTCATGTTCATTCAGTGTGAATGAGTTGTTGCAACAAAAGGTCAATCCTTGCGAGGAAGAAACGAAGAGAGGGTCTCATTAGCCAGCCATTATACTACAAATACATGAACAAAATGCTAGTCATCATCAAGACTCATTGTTTAACGGAATTCAACAAAATCTGATTTAAAAGGGAGTGTAAATGTGTTGGCTTCCATGAATATATTAACTATTGTGAACAAACAAGCTATTTTCATGTTCATTAAGGGTGAATGAGTTGTCACAACAAAAGGTTGATGCTTGGAAAGAAGAAATGAAGAGAGGGTCTCATTATTCAGCCATTGTACAATAAATACATGAACAAAATTCTAGTCATCATCAAAGACTCCTTCTTTAAATAAATTCAACAAATTCCTACTTAAAAGGGAGTGTAAATGTGTTTGCTGCAATGAATATATTAACTGTTCCGAACAAACAAGCTATTTTGGTGTTCATTAAGTGTGAATGAGTGGTTGCAAGAAAAGTTTGATCTTTGCAAGGAAGAAATGAAGAGAGGGTCACATTATTCAGCCATTAGACAGAAAATACATGACAAAATGCTAGTCATCATCAATGACTCATTGTCTAATGCAATTCAACAAATTCCTATTTCCAAGTGAATGCAATTGTGTTTACTGCCAGGAATATATTAAATGCTGTGAACAAACAAGCTATTTTCACGTTCATTAAGTGTAAATGAGTTTTTGCAACAAAAGGTTGATCCTTGTAGGGAAGAAATGAAGAGAGGGTCTCTTTATTCAGCCATTATAGAGCAAATACATGAACAAAATGCTAGTCATCATCAAAGACTCCTTGTTTAATGTAATCCAACAAATTCCTATTTAAAAGGGAGTGTAAATGAGTTTGCTGCCATGAATATCTTAACAATTGTGAATAAACGAGCTGTTTTCATGTTCATTAAGTGTGAATGAGTTGTTCCAACAAAATGTTGATGCTTGCAAGGAAGAAATGAAGAGAGTGTCTCATTATTCAACCATTATACAGCAAATAAATGAACAAAATTCTAGTCATCATCAAAGACTCCTTGTTTAATGTTATTCAACAAATTCCTATTTAAAAGGGAGTGTAAATGTGTTTGCTGTCGTGAATATATTAACTATTCTCAACAAACAAGTTATTTTCATGTTCATTTAGTGTGAATGAGTTGTTGCAACAAAAGGTTGATGATTGCAAGGATGAAATGAAGAGAGGCCCTCATCATTCAGCCATTATTGAGCAAATACATGAACAAAATGCTAGTCATGATCAAGGACTCGTTGTTTAATGAAATTCAACAAATTCGTATTTCCAAGTGAATTTAAATGTATTTGCTGTCATGAATATATTAACTATTGTGAACAAACAAGCTATTTTCATGTTCATTAAATGTGAATGAGTTGTTGCAACAGAAGGTTGATCCTTGTAGGGAAGAAATAAAGAGAGGGTCTCTTTATTCAGCCATTATAGAGCAAATACATGAACAAAATGCTAGTCATGATCAAGGATTCGTTGTTTAATGAAATTCAACAAATTCCTATTTCCAAGTGAATGTAAATGTGTTTGCTGCCATGAATATATTAACTGTTGTGAACAAACAAGCTATTTTCATGTTCATTATGAGTGAATGAGGTGTTGCAAGAAAAGTTTGATCTTTGCAAGGAGGAAATGAAGAGAGGGTTGCATTGTTCAGCCATTAGACAGCAAATACATGACAAAATGCTATTCATCATCAATGACTCCTTGTCTAATTAAATTCAACAATTTCCTATTTCCAAGTGAATGTAAATGTGTTTGCTGCCACGAATATATTAATTGTTGTGAACAAAGAAGCTATTTTCATGTTCATTTAGCATGAATGAGTTGTTGCAACAAAAGGTTGATCCTTGTAGGGAAGAAATGAAGAGAGGGTCTCTTTATTCAGCCATTATAGAGCAAATACATGAACAAAATGCTAGTCATCATCAAAGACTCCTTGTTTAATGTAATCCAACAAATTCCTATTTAAAAGGGAGTGTAAATGAGTTTGCTGCCATGAATATCTTAACAATTGTGAATAAACGAGCTGTTTTCATGTTCATTAAGTGTGAATGAGTTGTTCCAACAAAATGTTGATGCTTGCAAGGAAGAAATGAAGAGAGTGTCTCATTATTCAACCATTATACAGCAAATAAATGAACAAAATTCTAGTCATCATCAAAGACGCCTTGTTTAATGTTATTCAACAAATTCCTATTTAAAAGGGAGTGTAAATGTGTTTGCTGTCATGAATATATTAACTATTCTCAACAAACAAGTTATTTTCATGTTCATTTAGTGTGAATGAGTTGTTGCAACAAAAGGTTGATGCTTGCAAGGATGAAATGAAGAGAGGCCCTCATCATTCAGCCATTATTGAGCAAATACATGAACAAAATGCTAGTCATGATCAAGGACTCGTTGTTTAATGAAATTCAACAAATTCGTATTTCCAAGTGAATTTAAATGTATTTGCTGTCATGAATATATTAACTATTGTGAACAAACAAGCTATTTTCATGTTCATTAAATGTGAATAAGTTGTTGCAACAGAAGGTTGATCCTTGTAGGGAAGAGATAAAGAGAGGGTCTCTTTATTCAGCCATTATAGAGCAAATACATGAACAAAATGCTAGTCATGATCAAGGATTCGTTGTTTAATGAAATTCAACAAATTCCTATTTCCAAGTGAATGTAAATGTGTTTGCTGCCATGAATATATTAACTGTTGTGAACAAACAAGCTATTTTCATGTTCATTACGAGTGAATGAGGTGTTGCAAGAAAAGTTTGATCTTTGCAAGGAGGAAATGAAGAGAGGGTTGCATTGTTCAGCCATTAGACAGCAAATACATGACAAAATGCTATTCATCATCAATGACTCCTTGTCTAATTAAATTCAACAATTTCCTATTTCCAAGTGAATGTAAATGTGTTTGCTGCCACGAATATATTAATTGTTGTGAACAAAGAAGCTATTTTCATGTTCATTTAGCATGAATGAGTTGTTGCAACAAAAGGTTGATGCTTGCAAGGAAGAAATGAAGAGAAGGTCTCATTATTCAACCATTATAGAGCAAATACATGAACAAAATGTTAGTCATCATCAAGGACTCCTTGTTTAATGAAATTCAACAAATTCCTATTTCCGAGTGAATGTAAATGTGTTTGCTGCCATGAATATATTAATTGTTCTGAACAAACAAGCTATTTTCAAGTTCATTACGAGTGAATGAGTAGTTGCGACAAACAGTTGATGCTTGCAAGGATGAAATGAAGAGAGGGTCTCATTATTCAGCCATTATACAGCAAATACATGAACAAAATGCTAGTTTTCATCAAAAACTCCTTGTTTAATGGAATTCAACAAATTCTCATTTCAAAGGGAGTGTAAATGTGTTTGCTGCCATGAATATATTAACTGTTGTGATCAAACAAGCTATTTTCATGTTCATTAAGTATGAATGAGTTGTTGCAACAAAAGGTTGATCCTTGCAAGGAAGAAATGAAGAGGGGTTCTCATTAAGCAGCCATTATAAAGCAAATACATGAACAAAATTGTAGTTATCATGAAAGACTCCTCGTTTAATGTAATTCAACAAATTCCTCTTTAAAGGGGAGTGTAAATGTATTTGCTGTCATGAATATATTAACTTTTGTGAACAAACATGCTATTTTGTTGTTCATTAATTGTGAATGAGTTGTTGCAACAAAAGGTTAATGCTTGCATGGGAGAGAGGAATATAGGGTCTCATTATTCAGCCATTATACAGCCAATGCATGAACAAAATGGTAGTCATCATCAAAGACTCCTTATTTAATAAAATTAAAAAAATTCCTATGTCCAAGTTAATGTAAATGTGTTTGCTGCCATGAATATATTAACTGTCATCATCAAACAAGCTATTTTCATGTTCATTAAGTGTGAATGAGTTGTTGCAACAAAAGGTTGATGCTTGTAAGGAAGAAATGAAGAGAGAGTCTCATTATTCAGCCATTATACAACAAATATAGGAACAAAATGCTAGTCATCATGAAAGTCTCCTTGTTTAATGGAATTCAACAAAATCCTATTTCCAAGTTAATGTAAATGTGTTTGCTGTCCTAAATATATTAACTGTTGTGAATAAACAAGTTATTTTCATGATCATTAAGTGTGAATGAGTTGTTGCTACGAAAGGTTGATGCTTGGGAGGAAGAAATGCAGAGAGGGTCTCGTTATTCAGCCATTATACTGTATATACATGAACAAAATGCTAGTCATCATGAAAGACTCCTTGTTTAATGTAATTCAACAAATTCCTATTTAAAAATGAGTGTAAATGTGTTTGCTGCCCTGAATATATTAATTGTTCTGAACAAACAAGCTATTTTCATGATCATTAAGTGTGAATAAGTTGTTGCAACAAAGGGTTCATGTTTGCAAGGAAGAAATGAATAGAGGGTCTCATTATTCAGCCATTGTACAGCAAATACAGGAGCAAAATGCTAGTCGTCATCAAAGACTTCTCGTTTAACGTAATTCAACAAATTCCCATTTCAAAGGGAGTGTAAATGCATTTGCTGCCAAGAATATGTTAACTTTTGTCAACAAACAAGCTATTGTCATGTTCATTAAGTGTGAATGAGTTGTTGCAATAAAAGGTTGATGCTTGCAAGGAAGAAATGAAGAGAGAGTCTCATTATTCTGCCATTATACGACAAATACATGAACAAAATACTTATCATCAAAGACTCTTTGTTTAACAAAACTGAACAAATTCCTACCTAAAAGGGAGTGTAAATGTGTTTGCTGCTATGAATATATTAACTATTGTGAACAAACAAGCTATTTTCATGTTCATCAGGTGTGAAAGAGTTGTTGCAACAAAAGGTTGATCATTGCAGGGAAGAAATGAATCGAGGGACTTTTTATTCAGCCATTATAAAGCAAATACACAAACAAAATTCTAGTCATCATTAAGGACTCCTTGTTTAATGAAATTCAACAAATTCCTATTTAAAAGGGAGTGTAAATGTGTTTGCTGCCATAAATATATTAACTGTTGTAAACAAATAAGCTATTTTCATGATAGTTATGTGTAAATGAGTTGTTGCAACAAAAGCTTGATGCTTGGAATGAAAAAATGAAGAGAGGGTCTCATTATTCAGCCATTATACTGCAAATACATGAACAAAATGCTAGTCATCATCAAAAACTCCTTGTTTAAAGTAATTCGACAAAATCTGATTATAAGGGAGTGTAAATGTGTTTGCTGCTATGGATATATTAATAGTTTTGAACAAGCAAGCCATTTTCATGTTCATTAAGTGGAAATGAGTTGTTGCTAGAAAAGGTTGATGCTTCGAAGGAAGAAATGAAGAGAGGTTCTCATTATTCAGCTATTATACAGCATATACATGAACAAAATGCTAGTCAACATCAAAGGCTCCTAGTTTAATCTAATTCAATAAATTCCTATTTAAAAGGGACTGTAAATGTATTTGCTACCATGAATATATTAATTGAAGTTCCCAACTTCACCCTAGGATCTACTAGTTTGTGATACTGAGAGGGGGGTAAATCAGTATCACCATAATTCGCAATTCGCAGGTAAGTGAACTACTTCAATCTCTTCTTAAAAGCGAACTCTTTCTCAGATTCGACTAAGGTAGATTTATTGCTACCTACTAATCACAATAGTCCCCAAAGTCACCTTTCAGACACCTTGCCTAATAGACAAGGTGAATGAGTTGTTGCAACAAAAAGTTGATGCTTGCAAGGAAGAAACGAATAGAGGGTCTCATTATTCAACCATTATACAACAAATACATAAACAAAATGCTTGTCATAATCAAAGACTCCTTGTTTAACGTAATTCAACAAATTCCTATTTACAAGGGAGTGTAAATGTGTTTGCTGCCATGAATATATTAACTGTTGTGAACAAACAAGCTATTTTCATGATCATTAAGTGTGAATGAGTTGTTGCAACAAAAGGTTGATGTTTGCAAGGAAGAAATGAAGAGAGGTTGTCATTATTCGGCCATTATACAGCATATACATGAACAAAATTCTAGTCATCATCAAAGACTCCTTGTTTAACTTAATTCAACAAATTCCTATTTAAAATGTAGTGTAAATGTGTTTGCTGCCATGAATATATTAACTGTTATGAAGAAACAAGCTATTTTCATGTTCATTTAGTGTGAATGAGTTGTTGCAACAAAATATTGATGCTTGCAACAAAGAAACAACAAGAGGGTCTCATTATTCAGCCATTATACTGCAAATACAGGAAGAAAATGCTACCCATCATAAAAGACTCCTTGTTGAACGTAATTCAACAAATATCTATCAAAAAAGGAGTGTAAATGTGTTTGTTGTCATGAATATATTAACTGTTGTGAACAAACAAGCTATTTTGATGTTCATTAAGTGTGAATGAGTTGTTGCATCAAAAGGTTGATGCTTGCAAGGAAGAAATGAAGAGAGGGTCTCATTATTCAGCCATTATACAACTTAAAGATGAACAAAATGCTAGTCATCATCAAAGACTCCTTGTTGAACGTAATTCAACAAATACTTATTTAAAAGGGAGTGTAAATGTGTTTGCTGCCATGAATATATTAATTGTTGTGAACAAATATGCTATTTTGAAGTTCATTAAGTGTGAATGAGTTGTTGCAACAAAAGGTTGATGCTTGAAAGGAAGAAATGAAGGGAGGGTCTCATTATTCAGCCATTATACAGCAAATACATGAACAAAATGCTAGTCATCGTCAAAGACTTCTTGTTTAATGTAATTCAACAAATTCCTATTTAAAAGGGAGTGTAAATGTGTTTGCTGCCATGAATATATTAACTTTTGTGAACAAACAAGCTATTTTCTTGTTCATTAAGTGTGAATGAGTTGTTGTAATAAAAGGTTGATGCTTGCTAGGAAGAAATGGAGGGTCTCATTATTCAGCCATTATACAGCAAGTACAGGAACAAAATGCCAATCATCATCAAAGACTCCTTATTAAACGTAATTCAACAAAGTTCTATTTAAAAGGGAGTGTAAATGTGTTTGCTGCCACAAATATTTTAACTTTTGTGAACAAACAAGCTATTTGATTGTTCATTAAATGTGAATGAGTTGTTGCAACAAATGGTTGATGCTTACATGGAAGAAATGAAGAGGGGGTCTCATTATTCAGCCATGATACAGCATATACATGAACAAAATGCTAGTTATCATCAAAGGCTCCTTGTTTAATGTAATTCAACAAATTCCTATTTAAAAGGGAGTGTAAATGTGTTTGCTGCCACGAATATTTTAACTTTTGTGAACAAACATGCTATTTTCTAGTTAATTAAGTGTGAATCAGTTGTTGCAACAAAAGCTTGATGCTTGCAATGGAGAAATGGATAGAGGGTCTCATTATTCAGCCATTATACAGCACATACATGACAAAATGTTAGTCATCAACAGTGACTCCTTGTCTAAATAAATTCAACAAATTCCTCATTCCGAGTGAATATAAATGTGTTTGCTGCCATGAATATATTACTTTTTGTGAACAAACAAGCTATTTTCATCTTCATTGAGTGTGAATGAGTTGTTGCAACAAAGGGTTGATGCTTGCAAGGAAGAAATGGAGAGAGGGTCTCATTATTCAGCCATTATACAGCAAATATAGGAACAAAACACTAGTCATCACGAAAGACTCCTTGTTGAATGTAATTCAACAAATTCTTATTTAAAAGTTAATATATTAACTTTTGTGAACAGACAAGCTATTTTCTTGTTCATTAAGTGTGGATGAGTTGTTGCCACAAAAGGTTGATACTTGCAAGGAAAAACGAAGGGAGAGTCTCATTATTCAGCCATTATACAGCAAATATATGAAAAAAATGCTAGTCACCATAAAAAACTCCTTCTTTAATGTAATTCAAGAAATTGCTATTTAAAAGGGAGTGTAAATGTGTTTGCTGCCTTGAATATATTAACTTTTGTGAACAAACAAGAACATCTATACTCCTTCGGAACATCAAACCCATTAAATTTCATTAAACAAGTTGTCCTTGATGATCACTAGCATTTCCTACTAGTATTCTCTTCTTAATTGCTGAATAATGAGACCATCCCCTCATTTCCTCCTCTCAAAGCTATATTTTTTGTTGTAGTAACACATTCACACTTATAGATCTTGAAAATTGCCTCTATTCCAAAAAGAAGCAGTAAATTCATGGAAACAAAAACATCTATGCTCCTTTGGAACATCAAACCTATTGAATTTCATTAAACAAGTTTTCCTTGATGATCACTAGCATTTCCTGCAAGTATTCTCTTCTTTATTGCTGAATAATGAGACCATCCCCATATTTCCTCCACTCACAGCTCCATTTTTTGTTGTAATAATACATTCACACTTATGGGTCTTGAAAATCACTTCTATACCAAAACGAAGCAGTATATTCATGGAAATAAGCACATCTATGCTCCTATGGAACTTCAAACCCTTTGAATTTCATTAAACAAGATGTCTTTGATGATCACTAGCATTTCTTACAAGTATTTTCTTCTCAATTGCAGAATAATGAGACCATCTCTTCATTTCCTCCTCTCAAGGCTCCATTTTTCATTGTAATAACACATTCACACTTATCGAACTTGAAAATCGCTTCTATACCAATAAGAAGCAGTATACTCATGGAAACAAGCACATCTATACTCCTTTGGAACATCAAACCCATTGAAGCTGATTAAACAAGGTGTCCTTGATGATCATTAGCATTTCATACAAGTATTCCCTTCTTAATTGCTGAATAAGGAGTCCATCTGATGCGGAAAACCCCAAAAAGGCGTGGCTTAGGGACCCAACACACACAAAGAATCAACGAAGAACCAGGAAAGCTAAATCAGAGTTTAATAACAGAAACCCTAGACCCAATATTTGAAGGAACATGAACCTAGGGTATTCAAAAAGGATATGGACGCCACACTCCAGAAAAGAAAGGAATTGGGAGTGATAAGTCGATTTGAATGCCACAAGAAGAAGTACCTCTTGATAAGTTCTTTAGTTCTTAAAAGAACCGAGGGAAAAAAACCCTTACTTTCTATTTCACTCAAAGTTTTCTGATTTCCAGAGCTTACAAGGGGTGCCTACTTATAGGCTAAGATGGCAATCCTAAAGAGGCATAAATTCTTAGTTAGGAGAAATACTTATTTTGGAGGAATTTTTGGACAAATTCCAGCAGATACAATTAACTCCTATTTAGGAGTGAATGCTATCACTTAGTCTAACCCATTAAGTAGTCCAATTATATTAATTAGGCCTAAACTCTCTTTAAAACTTGAATTTGCACCATTTGAAGCTTGGTTGGCCTGAATGTCCTGAATCAGCCCATTTAGTGCTTCTTTAATCTTTTTGGCCCCAGCTCGTGTTATTGGGCCTTCTGGAATGTGCAATGGACCTCTTGGATCTATTGAAACCTTGCACCCATCATCTATATGATTCTCATCACCATCCCTTCAATTCCACCCCTCAAGGCTCCATTTTTTGTTGTAATAACACATTCACACTTATGGAACTTGAAAATCACTTCTATACCAAAACGAAGCAGTATATTCATGGAAACAAGCACATCCATGCTCCTTTGGAACATCAAACCCTTTGAATTTCATAAAACAAGGTGTCCTTGAATTTCATCACAAGCATTTCTTTCAAGTATTTTCTTCTCAATTGCAGAATAATGAGACCATCCCATCATTTCCTCCTCTCAGGGATCCATTTTTTGTTGTAATAACACATTCACACTTATCAAACTTGAAAATCAATTCTATACCAAAAAGAACCAGTATATTCGTAGAAACAAAGACACCTACACTCCTTTGGAACTTCCAACCCTTTGAATTTCATTAAACAAGGTGTCCTTGATCATCACTAGCATTTCTTACAAGTATTCTCTTCTCAATTGCTGAATAATGAGATCATCCCCTCATTTCCTCCCCTCAAGACTCCATGGAAAACAGGACATCAAACCCATTAAATTTGATTAAATAAGGTGTCCTTGATGATCATTTGCATTTCTTACAAGTATTCCCTTCTTAATTGCTGAATAAGGAGTCCATCCCTTCAATTCCAACCCTCAAGGCTCCATTTTTTGTTGTAATAACACATTCACACTTATGGAACTTGAAAATCACTTCTATACTAAAAAGAAGCAGTATATTCAAGGAAACAAGCACATCTTTACTCCTTTGGAACATCAAGGAAACCCATTGAATTTCGTTAAACAAGGGATACCTGATGATCATTAGCATTTCTAACAAGTATTTTCTTCTTAATTGCCGAATAATGAGACCATCCCTTCATTTCCTCCTCTCAAGGATCCATTTTGTGTTGTAATAACACATTCACACTTATGGAACTTGAAAATTGCTTCTACACCAAAAAGAAGTAGTATATTCATGGAAACAATAACATCTATACTCCTTTGGAACATGAAACCCATTGAATTTGATTCAACAAGGTGTCCTTGATGATCATTAGGATTTCTTACAATTATTCTCTTCTTAGTTGCTGAAAAATGAGACCATCCCTTCATTTCCTCCTCTCAAGGCTGCATTTGTTGTTGTAATAACACATGTACACTTATGGGACCTGAAAATCGCTTCTATTCCAAAAAGAACCAGTATATTCATGGAAACATGCACATCTATACTCCTTTGGAACATCAAACCCATTGAATTTGATTAAACAAGGTGTCCTTGATGATCATTAGCATTTCTTACATGTATTCATTTCTTAATTGCTAAATAATAAGTCCATTTATACTCCTTTGGAACATCAAACCGATTGAATTTGATTAAACAAGGTGTCCTTGATGATCGTTAGCATTTCATACAAGTATTCTCTTCTTAGTTGACCAATAATGAGACCATCCCTTCAATTCCTCTTCTCAAGGCTCCATTTTTTGTTGTAATAAAACATTCACACTTATGGAACTTGAAAATCGCTTTTATACCAAAAAGAAGCAGTATATACATGGAAACAAACACATCTATACTTGTTTGGAACATCAAACCCATTGAATTTGATCAAACAAGGTGTCCTTGATGATCATTAGCATTTCTTACAAGTATTCTATTATTAATTGCTGAATAAAGAGACCATCCCCTCAATTCCTCCTCTTAAGGCTCCATTTTTTGTTGTCATAGCACATTCACACTTATGGAAATTGAAAATCGCTTCTATACCAATATGAAGCAGTATACTCATGGAAACAAGCACATCTATACTCCTTTGGAAGATCAAACCCATTGAATTTGATTCAGCAAGGTGTCCTTGATGATCGTTAGCATTTCTTACAAGTATTCTCTTCTTAATTGCTGAATAATGAGACCATCCCTTCAATTCCTCCTCTCACGGCTCCAATTTTTGTTGTAATAACACATTCACATGTATGGAACTTGAAAATTGCTTCGATACCAAGAAGAAGCAGTATACTAATGGAAACAAGCACATCTATACTCCTTTGGAACATCAAACCCATTGAATTTGATTAAACAAGGTGTTCTTGATGATCATTAGCATTTCTTACATGTATTCTTTTCTTAATTGCTGAATAATAAGTCCATCCCATCAATTCCACCTCTTAAGGCTCGTTTTTTTGTTTTAATAACACATTCACACTTATGGAACTTGAAAATCGCTTCTATACCAATAAGAAGCAGTATACTGATGGAAACAAGCACATCTATACACCTTTGGAACATCAAACCCATTGATTTTGATTAAACAAGGTGTTCGTGATGATCATTAGCATTTCTTACAACTATTCTCTTCTTAATTGCTGAATAATGAGACCATCCCTTCATTTCCTCCTCTCAAGGCTCCATTTTTCGTTGTAATAACACATTCACACTTACAGAACTTGAAAATCACTTGTATACCAATAAGAAGCAGTATACTCGTGGAAACACGCACATCTATACTCCTTTGGAACATCAAACCCATTGAATTTGATTACACAAGGTGTCCTTGATGATGATTAGCATTTCTTACGAGTATTCTATTCTTAGTTGCTGAATAATGAGACCATCCCTTCATTTCCTCTTCTCAAGGCTCCATTTTTTATTGTAATAACACATTCACACTTACGGAACTTGAAAATCGCTTCTACACCAATAAGAAGCAGTATACTCCTGGAAGCAAGCACATCTATACCCCTTTGGAACATCAGACCCACTAAATTTGATTAAACAAGCTGTCCTTGATGATGATTAGCATTTCTTACGAGTATTCTATTCTTAATTGCTGAATAATGAGACCATCCCTTCATTTCCTCTTCTCAAGGCTCCATTTTTTATTGTAATAACACATTCACACTTACGGAACTTGAAAATTGCTTCTACACCAATAAGAAGCAGTATACTCATGGAAGCAAGCACATCTATACCCCTTTGGAACATCAGACCCACTGAATTTGATTAAACAAGCTGTCCTTGATGATCATTAGCATTTCTTACAAGTATTCTCCTCTTAATCACTGATTAATGAGGCCATCGCTTCAATTCCTCCTCTCAAGGCTCCATTTTTTGTTGTAATAACATATTCACACTTGTGGAACTTGAAATTGCTTTTATACCAATAAGAAGCAATATACTCATGGAAGGAAGCACATCTATACTCTTTTGGAACATCAAACCCATTGAATTTGATTAAAGAAGGTGTCCTTGATGATCATTTGCTTTTCTTACAAGTATTCTCTTCTTAATTGCTGAATAATGAGACCATCCCTTCAATTCCTCCTCTCAAGGCTCCATTTTTTGTTGTAATAGCACATTCACACTTATGGAACTTGAAAATCGCTACTATACCAATATGAAGCAGTAAAGTCATGGAAACAAGCACATCTATACTCTTTTGGAAGATCAAACCCATTGAATTTGATTCAACAAGGTTTCCTTGATGATCGTTAGCATTTCATACAAGTATTCTCTTCTTTGTTGCTGAATAATGAGACCATCCCTTCAATTCCTCCTCTCACCTTTTTTTGTTGTAATAACACATTCACACTCATAGAACTTGAAAATTGCTTCTATACCGATAAGAAGCAGTATACTCATGGAAACAAGCACATCTTTACCCCTTTAGAACATCAAACCCATTGAATTTGATTAAACAAGGTGTCCTTGTTGATCATTAGCCTTTCTTATGAGTACTCTCTTCTTAATTGCTGAATAATGAGACCATCCCTTCAATTCCTCCTCTCAAGGCTCGATTTTTTGGTGTAATAACACATTCACACTTATGGAACTTGAAAATCGCTTCTATACCAATAAGAGGCAATATACTTATGGAAACAAGCAGATCTATACTCCATTGGAACATCAAACCCATTGAATTTGATTGAAGAAGGTGTCCTTGAGGATCATTTTCTTTTCTTACAAGTATTCTCTTCTTAATTGCTGAATAATGAGACCATCCCTTCAATTCCTCCTCTCAAGGCTCCATTTTTTGTTGTCATAACACATTCACACTTATAGAACTTAAAAATCGCTTCTATACCAATAAGAAGCAGTATACACATGGAAACAAGCACATCTATACCCCTTTGGAACATCAAACCCATTGAATTTGATTAAACAAGGTGTCCTTCATGATCATTAGCCTTTCTTACGAGTATTCTCTTCTTAATTGTGGAATAATGAGACCATCCCTTTAATTCCTCCTCTCACGGCTCCTCTTTTTGTTGTAATAAAACATTCACACTTATGGAACTTCAAAATCGCTTCTATACCAATAAGAAGCAGTATACTCATGGAAGGAAGCACATCTATACTCCTCAGGAACATCAAACCCATTGAATTTGATTAAAGAAGGTGTCCTTGAAGATCCTTTGCTTTTCTTGCAAGTATTCTCTTCTTATTTGCTGAATAATGAGACTATCCCTTCAATTCCTCCTCTCAAGGTTCCATTTTTTGGTGTAATAACACATTCACACTTATGGAACTTGAAAATCACTTTTATACCAGTACGAAGCAGTATATTCAAGGAAACAAGCACATCTATACTCCTTTGGAACGTCAAACCCATTGAATTTCGTTAAAGAAGGGTTCCCTGACGATCACTAGCATTTCTAACAAGTATTCTCTTCTTAATTGCCGAATAATGAGACCATCCCTTCAATTCCTCCTCTCAAGGCTCCATTTTTTGTTGTAATAACACATTCACTTTTATGGAACTTGAAAATCACTTCTATACCAAAATGAACTAGTATATTCATGGAAACAAGCACATCTATATGCCTTTGAAACATCAAACCCATTGAATTTGATTAAACAAGGTGTCCTTGATGATCATTAGCATATCTTACAAGTATTCTCTTCTTAATTCCTCCTCTCATGGCTCCATTTTTTGTTGTAATAACACATTCACATGTATGTAACTTGAAAATCGCCTTTATACCAATAAGAAGCAGTATACTAGCACATCTATACTCCTTTGGAACATGAAACCCATTGAATTTCATTAAAGACAGTGCCCTTGATGATCATTTGCTTTTCTTACAAGTATTCTCTTCTGAATTGCTGAATAATGAGGCCATCCCTTCAATTCCTCCTCTCAAGGCTCCATTTTTTCTTGTCATAACACATTCACACTTATGGAACTTGAAAATCACTTCGGTACCAATAAGAAGCAGTAAACTCATGGAAACAAGTACATCTATACTCCTTCGGAACATCAAACCCATTGAATTTGATTAAACATGGTGTCCTTGATGATCATTAGCATTTCTTACAAGTATTCTCTTCTTAATTGCTGAATAATGAGACCATCCCTTCATTTCCTCCTCTGAAGGCTCCATTTTTTGTTGTAATAACACATTCACACTTATGGAACTTGAAAATCACTTTTATACCAGTATGAAGCAGTATATTCAAGGAAACAAGTGCATCTATACTCCTTTGGAACGTCAAACCCATTCAATTTCGTTAAAGAAGGGTTCCCTGACGATCACTCGCATTTCTAATAAGTATTCTATTCTTAATTGCCAAATAATGAGACCATCCCTTCAATTCCTCCTCTCAAGGCTCCATTTTTTGTTGTAATAACACATTCACTTTTATGGAACTTGAAAATCGCTTCTATACCAAAATGAACTAGTATATTCATGGAAACAAGAACATCTATATGCCTTTGAAACATCAAACCCATTGAATTTGATTAAACAAGGTGTCCTTGATGATCATTAGCATAGATTACAAGTATTCTCTTCTTAATTCCTCCTCTCATGGCTCCATTTTTTGCTGTAATAACACATTCACATGTATGTAACTTGAAAATCGCTTTTATACCAATAAGAAGCAGTATACAAGCACATCTATACTCCTTTGGAACATGAAACCCATTGAATTTCATTAAAGACGGTGCCCTTGATGATTATTTGCTTTTCTTACAATTATTCTCTTCTGAATTGCTGAATAATGAGACCATCCCTTCAATTCCTCCTCTCAAGGCTCCATTTTTTGTTGTCATAACACATTCACACTTATGGAATCGCTTCAGTACCAATAAGAAGCAGTATACTCATGGAAACAAGCACATCTATACTCCTTTGGAGCATCAAACCCATTGAATTTGATTAAACACGGTGTCCTTAATGATCATTAGCATTTCTTACGAGTATTCTCTCCTTAATTGCTGAATAATGAGACCATCCCTTCATTTCCACCTCTCAAGGATCCATTTTTTGTTGTAATAACACATTCACACTTATAGAACTTGAAAATCTCTTTTATACCAAAAAGAAGAAGTATACTGATGGAAACAAGCACATCTATGTTGCTTTGGAACATCAAGCCCATTGAATTTGATTAAACAAGGTGTCCTTGATGATCATTAGCATTTCTTACAAGTATTCTCTTCTTAGTTGCTAAATAATGAGGCCATCCCTTCAATTCCTCCTCTCAAGGCTCCACTTTTGTTGTAATAACACATTCACACTTATAGGACTTGAAAATCGCTTCTATTCCAAAAATAGCCAATATATTCATGGAAACAAGCACATCTATACTCCTTTGGGAACATCAAACCCCTTGACTTTGAATAAGCAAGGTGTCCTTGATGATCATTTGCATTTCTTACAAGTATTCTCTTCTTAATTGTTGAATAATGAGACCATCCCTTCAATTCCTCCTCTGAAGCCACTATTTTTTGTTGTAATAACACGTTCACATTTAGGGGACTTGAAAATCGCTTTTATTCCAAACAGAACCAGTATATTTATGGAAACAAGTACATCTATACTCCTTTGGAACGTCAATCCCATTGAATTTGATTAAACAAGGTGACCTTGATGATCATTAGCATTTCTTACAAGTATTCTCTTCTTACTTGCTGAATAATGAGTCAATCCCTTCAATTCCACCTCTCAAGGCTCCATTTTTTGTTTTAATAACACATTCACACTTATTGAACTTGAAAATCGCTTCTATGCCAAAAAGAACCAGTAAATTCATGGAAACAAGAATATCTATACTCCCTTGGAACATCAAACCCATTGAATTTGATTAAACAAGGTGTCCTTGATGATCATTTGCATTTCTTACAAGTATTCTCCTCTTAATTGCTGATTAATGAGGCCATCGCTTCATTTTCTCCTCTCAAGGCTGCATTTGTCGTTCTATGAACACATTCACACTTATGGAACTTGAGAATCGCTTCTATACCAAAAAGAACCAGTATATTCATGGAAGCAAGCACATCTATACTCCTTTGGAACATTAAACCCATTGAATTTGATTAAACAAGGTGTCCTTGATGATCATTGGCATTTCTTGTGATGAGAACTGTGGAGATGATGAGTTGAAGGCTTCAATAGATGCAAGAGGTATATTGCACAATCCAGGAGACCTAATAACATAAGCTAGAGCTTCAATCGATGCAAGAGGTCCATTACACATTCCAGAAGGCCCAATTATACGAGATAGTGCTTCAATGGATGCACGAGGTCCATTGAACATTCTAGAAGGTCCAATAACATGAACTAGAGCCAAAAAAATTAAAGAAGCACTAAATGGGCTGATTCAAGACATTCAAGCCAACCAAGCTTCAAATGGCGCGAATTGAAGTTTGAAGAGAGTCCAAGCCTAATTAATATAATTGGAATACTTAATAGGTCAAACTAAGTAATAGCATCACTCCTAAATAGGAGTTCATTGTATATGCTGGAATTTGTCCGAAATTACTCCAAAATAAGGATTTCTCTTAATTAGGAATTTTGCCTCTTTAGGATTGTCATCTTAGCCTATAAATAGGCACCCCTTGTAAGCTTTGGAAATCAGACAACTTTGAGTGAAATAGAAAGCAAGAGTTTTTTTCTCCCTCGGTTCTTTTAAGAACTAAAGAACTTATCAAGAGGTAATTCTTCTTGTGGCATTCAAATCGACTTATCACTTCCAATTCCTTTCTTTTCTGGAGTGTGGCATCCATATCCATCTTGAATACCCTAGGTTTGTGTTCCTTTGAATATTGGGTCTAGGCTTTGTGTTATTAAACTCTGATTTAGCTTTCCTGGTTGCTCTTTGATTCATTGTGTGCATTGGGTCCCTAAGCCACGCCTTTTTGGGGTTTTCCACATCAGTTGGTATCAGAGCCCGACTCTAAATCAGAAAAAATAATATGACTTCAAAATGCAAAGGTGCTACTCAGGAGGGAGCTGTTGACATGTCCTTCATAATCAAAGCTATGCAACAACAATTTGAGCACATGAATACCAGATTTGATGATATGGGAGATAGAATGGCGGAGCAAGCTAATACAATATCAGAGTTGCAAAGGAGGTACGAAGAATATGAGGTTCCTAAAGCAAGAAGGCAATTAAAACGTGCCTATGACTATGAAGATGATGATTCTGTGCCATCAATAAAGGGTGAAAGTGATGGACAGAAGTATCTGATTAATGAAGTAGCTCTTATCACAAGGCGAGCAATGGATGTGCAAGTGAAGGAAGAAAATGAGGTGCAACGAGATAACATCTTTCAGACAAGGTGTTTCATCAAAGATAAGGTATGTAGTATCATCAAATCTGGAGTTGCACTAATGTTGCTAGCACAACTATGGTTGAGAAACTAAACTTACCTACTATAAAGCATCCTAGGCCATATAAGTTTCAATGGTTGAATGAGAATGATGAAGTTAAGGTAGATAAGCAAGTGCTCGTGTCATTTTCTATTGGAAGGTACCGTGATGAAGTTTTATGTGATGTTGTACCTATGCATGCAGGTCATATTCTATAAGGAAGGCCATGGTAGTTTGACAGGTGAGTTATGCATGATGGATTCAAGAATTGATATTCCTTTGTAATGAATGAAAAACCCATCACTCTTGTACCATTATCACCTCAACAAGATTATGAGCATCAATTAAGGATTCTATTCCAAAAAGAACCAGTATATTCATGGAAAAAAGCACATCTATACTCCTTTGAAACATCAAATCCATTGAATTTGTTTAAACAAGCTATCCTTGATGATCATTAGCATTTCCTACATGTCTTCTCTTCTTAATTGCTGAATAATGAGGCCATCCCTTCAATTCCTCCCCTCAAGGCTCCATTTTTTTGTTGTAATAACGCATTCACACTTATGGGACATGAAAATTGCTTCTATTCCAAAAAGAACCAGTATATTCATGGAAACAAGCACATCTATACTCATTTCGGACATCAAACCCATTGAATTTGATTGAACAAGGTGTCCTTGATGATCATTAGCATTTCCTACATGAATTCTCTTCTTAATTGCTGAATAATGAGGTCATTCCTTCATTTTCTCCTCTCAAGGCTGCATTTGTTGTTGTAATAACACATTCAAACTTATGGAACTTGAAAATCGTTTCTATCCCAAAAAGAAGCGGTATATTTATCAAAACAAGCACATCGATACTCATTTGGGACATCAAACCCTTAGAATTTGATTAAACAAGGTGTCCTTGATGATCATTAACATTTCTTACCTGTATTGTCTTCTTAATTGCTGAACAAAGAGGCCATCCCTTCATTTTCTCCTCTCAAGGCTGCATTTGTTGTTGTAACAATACATTCACATTTATGGGACTTGAAAATCGCTTCTATTCCAAAAACAACCAGTATATTCATGGAAACAAGCACATCTATACTCCTTTGGAACATCACAACCATTGAATTTGATTAAATAAGGTGTCCTTGATGATCATTAGCATTTCTTACATCTATTCTCTTCTGAATTGCTGAATAATGAAGCCATCCCTTCATTTTCTCCTCTCAAGGCAGCATTTGTTGTTGTAACAACACATTCACATTTATGGGACTTGAAAATCACTTCTATTAAAAAAGAACCAGTATAATCATGGAAACAAGCACATCTATACTCCTTTGAAACATCAAAACCATTGAATTTGATTCAACAAGGTGTCCTTGATGATCATTAGCATTACCTACATGTATTCTCTTCTTAATTGCTGAATCATGAGGTCATCCCTTCATTTTCTCCTCTCAAGGCTGCATTTGTTGTTGTAATAACACATTCACACTTATGGGACTTGAAAAACGCTTCTATTCCAAAAAGAACCAGTATATTCATGGAAACAAGCATATCTATACTCGTTTGGAACATCAAACCTGTTGAATTTGATTGAACAAGGTGTCCCTGATGATCATTAGCATTTCATACATGTATTCTCTTCTTAAATGCTGAATAAAATAAGACATTCACGCTTATGGGACTTGAAAATCGCTTCTATTCCAAAAAGAACCAGTATATTCATGGAAACAAGCATATCTATACTCCTTTGGAACATCAAACCCATTGAATTTGATTAAACAAGGTGTCCGTGATGATCATTAGCATTTCTTACATCTATTCACTTCTTAATTGCTGAATAATGAGCCCATCCCTTCATTTTCTCCACTCAAGGATGCATTTCTTGTTGTAATAACTCATTCACACTAATGGGACTTGAAAATCGCCTCTATTCCAAAAAGAACCAGTATATTCATGGAAACACGCACATCTATACTCCTTTGGAACATCAAACCCGTTGAATTTGATTAAATAAGGTGTCCTTGATTATCATTAGCATGTCTTACATGTATTGTCTTCTTAATTGCTGAATAATGAGTCGATCCTTTCAATTCCACCTCTCAGGGCTCCATTTTTTGTTTTAATAAAACATTCACACTTATGGAACTTGAAAATCACTTCAACACCAAAAAGAAGCAGTATATTCAAGGAAACAGGCGCATCTATACCACTTTAGAACATCAAACCCATTGAATTTGACTCAACAAGGTGTCCTTCAAGATCATTAGCATTTCTTACATGTATTCTCTCCTTAATTGCTGAATAAAGCATCCATCCCATCTTTTCCACCTCTCACGGTTCCATTTTTTCTTTTAAAAACACATTGAAACTTATGGGACTTGAAAATCGCTTTTATTCCTAAAAGAATCAGAATATTCATGGAAACAAGCACATTTATACTCCTTTGGAACATCAAAGACATTGAATTTCGTTAAACAAGGTGTCCTAGATGATCATTAGCATTTCCTACATGTATTCTCTTCTTAATTGCAGAATAATGAGGCCAACCCTTCATTTTCTCTGCTCAAGGCTGCATTCGTTGTCGTAATAACACATTCACACTTATGGGACTTGAAAATCGCTTCTATTCCAAAAAGAACCAGTATATTCATGGAAACAAGCACATCTATACTCCTTGGAACATCAAACCCATTGAATTTGATTAACAGGTGTCCTGATGATCATTAGCATTTCTTACATCTATTCTCTTCTTAATTGCTGAATAATGAGGCCATCCCTCATTTTCTCTCTCAAGGCTGCATTTGTTGTTGTAATAACACATTCACACTTATGGGACTTGAAAATCGCTTCTATTCCAAAAGAACCAGTATATTCATGGAAACAAGCACATCTATACTCTTTGGAACATCAAACCCATTGAATTTGATTAAACAAGGTGTCCTTGATGATCATTAGCATTTCTTACATCTATTCTCTTCTTAATTGCTGAATAATGAGGCCATCCCTTCATTTTCTCCTCTCAAGGCTGCATTTTGTTGTTGTAATAACACATTCACACTTATGGACTTGAAAATCGCTTCTATTCCAAAAAGAACCAGTATATTCATGGAAACAAGCACATCTATACTCCTTTGGAACATCAAACCCATTGAATTTGATTAAACAAGGTGTCCTTGATGATCATTAGCATTTCCTACATGTATTCTCCTTCTCCTCTCAAGGCTGCATTTGTTGTTGTAATAACACATTCACACTTATGGGACTTGAAAATCGCTTCTATTCCAAAAAGAACCAGTATATTCATGGAAACAAGCACATCTATACTCCTTTGGAACATCAAACCCATTGAATTTGATTAAACAAGGTGTCCTTGATGATCATTAGCATTTCTTACATGTATTCTCTTCTTAATTGCTGAATAATGAGGCCATCCCTTCATTTTCTCCTCTCAAGGCTGCATTTGTTGTTGTAATAACACATTCACACTTATGGGACTTGAAAATCGCTTCTATTCCAAAAAGAACCAGTATATTCATGGAAACAAGCACATCTATACTCCTTTGGAACATCAAACCCATTGAATTTGATTAAACAAGGTGTCCTTGATGATCATTAGCATTTCTTACATGTATTCTCTTCTTAATTGCTGAATAATGAGGCCATCCCTTCATTTTCTCCTCTCAAGGCTGCATTTGTTGTTGTAATAACACATTCACACTTATGGGACTTGAAAATCGCTTCTATTCCAAAAAGAACCAGTATATTCATGGAAACAAGCACATCTATACTCCTTTGGAACATCAAACCCATTGAATTTGATTAAACAAGGTGTCCTTGATGATCATTAGCATTTCTTACATGTATTCTCTTCTTAATTGCTGAATAATGAGGCCATCCCTTCATTTCCTCCTCTCAAGGCTCCATTTTTGTTTTAACACATTCACACTTATGGGACTTGAAAATCGCTTCTATTCCAAAAAGAACCAGTATATTCATGGAAACAAGCACATCTATACTCCTTTGGAACATCAAACCCATTGAATTTGATTAAACAAGGTGTCCTTGATGATCATTAGCATTTCTTACATGTATTCTCTTCTTAATTGCTGAATAATGAGTCCATCCCTTCATTTCCACCTCTCAAGGCTGCATTTTTTGTTTTAATAACACATTCACACTTATGGGACTTGAAAATCGCTTCTATTCCAAAAAGAACCAGTATATTCATGGAAACAAGCACATCTATACTCCTTTGGAACATCAAACCCATTGAATTTGATTAAACAAGGTGTCCTTGATGATCATTAGCATTTCTTACATGTATTCTCTTCTTAATTGCTGAATAATGAGGCCATCCCTTCATTTTCTCCTCTCAAGGCTGCATTTGTTGTTGTAATAACACATTCACACTTATGGGACTTGAAAATCGCTTCTATTCCAAAAAGAACCAGTATATTCATGGAAACAAGCACATCTATACTCCTTTGGAACATCAAACCCATTGAATTTGATTAAACAAGGTGTCCTTGATGATCATTAGCATTTCTTACATGTATTCTCTTCTTAATTGCTGAATAATGAGGCCATCCCTTCATTTTCTCCTCTCAAGGCTGCATTTGTTGTTGTAATAACACATTCACACTTATGGGACTTGAAAATCGCTTCTATTCCAAAAAGAACCAGTATATTCATGGAAACAAGCACATCTATACTCCTTTGGAACATCAAACCCATTGAATTTGATTAAACAAGGTGTCCTTGATGATCATTAGCATTTCTTACATGTATTCTCTTCTTAATTGCTGAATAATGAGGCCATCCCTTCATTTTCTCCTCTCAAGGCTGCATTTGTTGTTGTAATAACACATTCACACTTATGGGACTTGAAAATCGCTTCTATTCCAAAAAGAACCAGTATATTCATGGAAACAAGCACATCTATACTCCTTTGGAACATCAAACCCATTGAATTTGATTAAACAAGGTGTCCTTGATGATCATTAGCATTTCTTACATGTATTCTCTTCTTAATTGCTGAATAATGAGGTCCATCCCTTCATTTCTCCTCTCAAGGCTGCATTTGTTGTTGTAATAACACATTCACACTTATGGGACTTGAAAATCGCTTCTATTCCAAAAAGAACCAGTATATTCATGGAAACAAGCACATCTATACTCCTTTGGAACATCAAACCCATTGAATTTGATTAAACAAGGTGTCCTTGATGATCATTAGCATTTCTTACATGTATTCTCTTCTTAATTGCTGAATAATGAGGCCATCCCTTCATTTTCTCCTCTCAAGGCTGCATTTGTTGTTGTAATAACACATTCACACTTATGGGACTTGAAAATCGCTTCTATTCCAAAAAGAAGCAGTATATTCATGGAAACAAGCACATCTATACTCCTTTGGAACATCAAACCCATTGAATTTGATTAAACAAGGTGTCCTTGATGATCATTAGCATTTCTTACATGTATTCTCTTCTTAATTGCTGAATAATGAGGCCATCCCTTCAATTCCTCCTCTCAAGGCTCCATTTTTTGTTGTAATAACACATTCACACTTATGGGACTTGAAAATCGCTTCTATTCCAAAAAGAACCAGTATATTCATGGAAACAAGCACATCTATACTCCTTTGGAACATCAAACCCATTGAATTTGATTAAACAAGGTGTCCTTGATGATCATTAGCATTTCTTACATGTATTCTCTTCTTAATTGCTGAATAATGAGGCCATCCCTTCATTTTCTCCTCTCAAGGCTGCATTTGTTGTTGTAATAACACATTCACACTTATGGGACTTGAAAATCGCTTCTATTCCAAAAAAGAACCAGTATATTCATGGAAACAAGCACATCTATACTCCTTTGGAACATCAAACCCATTGAATTTGATTAAACAAGGTGTCCTTGATGATCATTAGCATTTCTTACATGTATTCTCTTCTTAATTGCTGAATAATGAGGCCATCCCTTCATTTTCTCCTCTCAAGGCTGCATTTGTTGTTGTAATAACACATTCACACTTATGGGACTTGAAAATCGCTTCTATTCCAAAAAGAACCAGTATATTCATGGAAACAAGCACATCTATACTCCTTTGGAACATCAAAACCATTGAATTTGATTAAACAAGGTGTCCTTGATGATCATTAGCATTTCTTACATCTATTCTCTTCTTAATTGCTGAATAATGAGGCCATCCCTCAATTCTCCTCTCAAGGCTGCATTTTTTGTTTTAATAACACATTCACACTTATGGGACTTGAAAATCGCTTCTATTCAAAAGAACCAGTATATTCATGGAAACACATCTATACTCCTTTGGAACATCAAACCCATTGAATTTGATTAAACAAGGTGTCCTTGATGATCATTAGCATTTCTTACATGTATTCTCTTCTTAATTGCTGAATAATGAGGCCATCCCTTCATTTTCTCCTCTCAAGGCTGCATTTGTTGTTGTAATAACACATTCACACTTATGGGACTTGAAAATCGCTTCTATTCCAAAAAGAACCAGTATATTCATGGAAACAAGCACATCTATACTCCTTTGGAACATCAAACCCATTGAATTTGATTAAACAAGGTGTCCTTGATGATCATTAGCATTTCTTACATGTATTCTCTTCTTAATTGCTGAATAATGAGTCCATCCTTCAATTCCACCTCTCAAGGCTCCATTTTTTGTTTAATAACACATTCACACTTATGGGACTTGAAAATCGCTTCTATTCCAAAAAGAACCAGTATATTCATGGAAACAAGCACATCTATACTCCTTTGGAACATCAAACCCATTGAATTTGATTAAACAAGGTGTCCTGATGATCATTAGCATTTCTTACATGTATTCTCTTCTTAATTGCTGAATAATGAGGCATCCCTTCTTCCATGTAATAACTTCCTTTGGAACTTCAAACCCCATGAAGATAAATTAAATAAGGTGTCCTTGATGATCAAAAGCATTTCTTACATGCACACTCTTCTTAGACTTGCTGAATAATGAGGCATCCCTTCATTTTCTCCTCTCAAGGCTGCATTTGTTGTTGTAATAACACATTCACACTTATGGGACTGAAAATCGCTTCTATTCTGAAACAAGCAACATCTATACTCCTTTGGAACATCAAACCCATTGAATTTGATTAAACAAGGTGTCCTTGATGATCATTAGCATTTCTTACATGTATTCTCTTCTTAATTGCTGAATAATGAGGCCATCCCTTCATTTTTCCTCTCAAGGCTGCATTTGTTGTTGTAATAACACATTCACACTTATGGGACTTGAAAATCGCTTCTATTCCAAAAAGAACAGTATATTCATGGAAACAAGCACATCTATACTCCTTTGGAACATCAAACCCATTGAATTTGATTAAACAAGGTGTCCTTGATGATCATTAGCATTTCTTACATGTATTCTCTTCTTAATTGCTGAATAATGAGGTCATCCCTTCATATTCTCCTCTCAAGGCTGCATTTGTTGTTGTAATAACACATTCACACTTATGGGACTTGAAAATCGCTTCTATTCCAAAAAGAAGTATATTCATGGAAACAAGCACATCTATACTCCTTTGGAACATAAACCATTGAATTGATTAAACAAGGTGTCCTTGATGATCATTAGCATTTCTTACATGTATTCTCTTCTTAATTGCTGAATAATCAGCCATCCCTTCAATTCCACCTCTCAAGGCTTCATTTTGTTTTAATAACACATTCACGCTTATGGACTTGAAAAATCACTCTAATCCAAAAAGAACCAGTATATTCATGGAAACAAGCATCTATATTTCTTTGGAACATCAAACCCGTTGAATTTGATTAAACAAGGTTGTCCTTGATGATCATTAGCATTCTTACATGTATTCTCTTCTTAATTGCTGAATTAATGAGGCCATCCCTTCATTTTCTCCTCTCAAGGCTGCATTTGTTGTTCTAATACACATTCACACTTATGGGGACTTGAAAATCCTTCTATTCCAAAAAGAACCAGTATATTCAGAAAGAAGCACATCTATACTCCTTTGGAACATCAACCATTGAATTTGGTTTAAACAAGGTGTCCTTATGATCATTAGCATTTCTTACATGTATTCTCTTCTTAATTGCTGAATAATGAGTCCATCCCTTCATTTTCTCCTCTCAAGGCTGCATTTTTGTTGTAATAACACATTCACACTTATGGGACTTGAAAATCGCTTCTATTCCAAAAAGAACCAGTATATTCATGGAAACAAGCACATCTATACTCCTTTGGAACATCAAACCCATTGAATTTGATTAAACAAGGTGTCCTTGATGATCATTAGCATTTCTTACATGTATTCTCTTCTTAATTGCTGAATAATGAGGCCATCCCTTCATTTTCTCCTCTCAAGGCTGCATTTGTTGTTGTAATAACACATTCACACTTATGGGACTTGAAAATCGCTTCTATTCCAAAAGAACCAGTATATTCATGGAAACAAGCACATCTATACTCCTTTGGAACATCAAACCCATTGAATTTGATTAAACAAGGTGTCCTTGATGATCATTAGCATTTCTTACATGTATTCTCTTCTTAATTGCTGAATAATGAGGCCATCCCTTCATTTTCTCCTCTCAAGGCTGCATTTGTTGTTGTAATAACACATTCACACTTATGGGACTTGAAAATCGCTTCTATTCCAAAAAGAACCAGTATATTCATGGAAACAAGCACATCTATACTCCTTTGGAACATCAAACCATTGAATTTGATTAAACAAGGTGTCCTTGATGATCATTAGCATTTCTTACATGTATTCTCTTCTTAATTGCTGAATAATGCAGTCCATCCCTTCAATTCCACTCTCAAGGCTGCATTTGTTGTTGTAATAACACATTCACACTTATGGGACTTGAAATCGCTTCTATTCCAAAAGAACAGTATATTCATGGAAACAAGCACATCTATACTCCTTTGGAACATCAAACCCATTGAATTTGATTAAACAGGTGTCCTTGATGATCATTAGCATTTCTTACATGTATTCTCTTCTTAATTGCTGAATAATGAGTCCATCCCTTCAATTCCACCTCTCAAGGCTCATTTTTTTGTTTAATAACACATTCACACTTATGGACTAAAAATCGCTTCTATTCCAAAAAGAACCAGTATATTCATGGAAACAAGCACATCTATACTCCTTGGAACATCAAACCCATTGAATTTGATTAAACAAGGTGTCCTTGATGATCATTAGCATTTCTTACATGTATTCTCTTCTTAATTGCTGAATAATGAGGCCATCCCTTCATTTTCTCCTCTCAAGGCTGCATTTGTTGTTATAACACATTCACACTTATGGGACTTGAAAATCGCTTCTATTCCAAAAGAACCAGTATATTCATGGAAACAAGCACATCTATACTCCTTTGGAACATCAAACCCATTGAATTTGATTAAACAAGGTGTCCTTGATGATCATTAGCATTTCTTACATGTATTCTCTTCTTAATTGCTGAATAATGAGGCCATCCCTTCATTTTCCCTCTCAAGGCTGCATTTGTTGTTGTAATAACACATTCACACTTATGGGACTTGAAAATGCTTCTATTCCAAAAAGAACAGTATATTCATGGAAACAAGCACATCTATACTCCTTTGGAACATCAAACCCATTGAATTTGATTAAACAAGGTGTCCTTGATGATCATTAGCATTTCTTACATGTATTCTCTTCTTAATTGCTGAATAATGAGTCATCCCTTCAATTCCCTCTCAAGGCTCCATTTTTTTGTTGTAATAACACATTCACACTTATGGGACTTGAAAATCGCTTCTATTCCAAAAGAACCAGTATATTCATGGAAACAAGCACATCTATACTCCTTTGGAACATCAAACCCATTGAATTTGATTAAACAAGGTGTCCCTTGATGATCATTAGCATTTCTTACATCTATTCTCTTCTTAATTGCTGAATAATGAGGCCATCCCTTCATTTTTCTCCTCTCAAGGCTGCATTTGTTGTTGTAATAACACATTCCACTTATGGGACTTGAAAATCGCTTCTATTCCAAAAAGAACGTATATTCATGGAAACAAGCACATCTATACTCCTTTGGAACATCAAACCCATTGAATTTGATTAAACAAGGTGTCCTTGATGATCATTAGCATTTCTTACATGTATTCTCCTCTAATTGCTGAATAATGAGTCCATCCCTTCAATTTTCCCTCTCAAGGCTCCATTTTTGTTTAATAACACATTCACACTTATGGGACTTGAAAATCGCTTCTATTCCAAAAGAACCAGTATATTCATGGAAACAAGCACATCTATACTCCTTTGGAACATCAAACCCATTGAATTTGATTAAACAAGGTGTCCTTGATGATCATTAGCATTTCTTACATCTATTCTCTTCTTAATTGCTGAATAATGAGGCCATCCCTTCATTTTCTCCTCTCAAGGCTGCATTTGTTGTTGTAATAACACATTCACACTTATGGGACTTGAAAATCGCTTCTATTCCAAAAAGAACCAGTATATTCATGGAAACAAGCACATCTATACTCCTTTGGAACATCAAACCCATTGAATTTGATTAACAAGGTGTCCTTGATGATCATTAGCATTTCTTACATGTATTCTCTTCTTAATTGCTGAATAATGAGGCCATCCCTTCATTTCTCCTCTCAAGCTGCATTTGTAATTCACACTTATGGGACTTGAAATCGCTTCTTTCCAAAAAAAACCAGTATATTCATGGAAACAAGCACATCTATACTCCTTTGGAACATCAAACCATTGAATTTGATTAAACAAGGTGTCCTTGATGATCATTAGCATTTCTTACATGTATTCTCTTCTTAATTGCTGAATAATGAGGCCATCCTTCAATCCCCTCTCAAGGCTGCATTTTTTGTTGTAATAACACATTCACACTTATGGACTTGAAAATCGCTTCTATTCCAAAAAGAACCAGTATATTCATGGAAACAAGCACATCTATACTCCTTTGGAACATCAAACCCATTGAATTTGATTAAACAAGGTGTCCTTGATGATCATTAGCATTTCTTACATGTATTCTCTTCTTAATTGCTGAATAATGAGGCCATCCTTCATTTTCTCCTCTCAAGGCTGCATTTGTTGTTGTAATAACACATTCACACTTATGGACTTGAAAATCGCTTCTATTCCAAAAGAACCAGTATATTCATGGAAACAAGCACATCTATACTCCTTTGGAACATCAAACCCATTGAATTTGATTAAACAGGTGTCCTTGATGATCATTAGCATTTCTTACATGTATTCTCTTCTTAATTGCTGAATAATGAGGCCATCCCTTCATTTTCTCCTCTCAAGGCTGCATTTGTTGTTGTAATAACACATTCACACTTATGGGACTTGAAAATCGCTTCTATTCCAAAAAGAACCAGTATATTCATGGAAACAAGCACATCTATACTCCTTTGGAACATCAAACCCATTGAATTTGATTAAACAAGGTGTCCTTGATGATCATTAGCATTTCTTACATGTATTCTCTTCTTAATTGCTGAATAATGAGGCCATCCCTTCATTTTCTCCTCTCAAGGCTGCATTTGTTGTTGTAATAACACATTCACACTTATGGGACTTGAAAATCGCTTCTATTCCAAAAAGAACCAGTATATTCATCGAAAAAGTGCATTTATACTCCTTTTGGAACATCAACCATTGAATTTGATTAAGAAGGTGTCCTTGATCATCATTGTATTTCTTACATCTCTTCTCTTGTTCATTGCTGAATAATAGGCCATCCCTTCACTTCCACCTCTCAAGGCTCCATTTTTTGTTTTAATAACACATTCACACTTATGGGACTTGAAAATTGCTTCTATTAAATAAGGAACCAGAATATTCCTAGAAACAAGCACATCTATACTCCTTTGGATCATCAAACCCAATGAATTTGATTAAACAAGGTGTTCTTGATGATCATTTGCATTTCCTACATGTATTCTCTTCTTAATAGCTGAATAATGCGGCCATCCATCATTTTCTCATCTCAAGGCTGCATTTGTTGTTGTAATAACACATTCACACTTATGCAACTTGAAAATCGCTTCTATTCCAAAAAGAACCAGTATATTCATCGAAACAAGCGCATCTACACTCCTTTGGAACATCAAACCCATTGAATTTGATTAAAGAAGGTGTCCTTGATGATCATTAGCATTTCTTACATCTCTTCTCTTCTTAATTGCTGAATAATGAGGCCATCCCTTCATTTTCTCCTCTCAATGCTGCAATTTGCTGTTGTAATAACACGTTCACACATATGGAAATTGAAAATCGCTTCTATGCCAAAAAGAAGCAATATATTCACGGAAACAAGCACATCTATACTCCTTCGGAGCATCAAACCCGTTGAATTTGATTAAACAAGGTGTCCTTGATGATCATTAGCATTTCTTACATGTATTCTCTTCTTTATTGCTGAATAATGAGGCCATCCCTCTCTTTTCTCCTCTCAAGGCTGCATTTGTTGTTGTAACAACATATTCACACTTATGGGACATCAAAATCACTTCCATTTGAAAAATAACCAGTATATTCATAGAAACAAGGACATCTGTACTCCTTTGGAACATCGAACCCATTGAATTTGATTAAACAAGGTGTCCTTAATGATCATTAGCATTTCTTACATGTATTCTCTTCTTAATTGCTGAATAATGAGGCCATCCCTCCCTTTTCTCCTCTCAAGGCTGCATTTGTTGTTGTAACAACACATTCACACTTATGCGACTTGAAAATTGCTTCTATTCCAAAAAGAACTTGTATATTCAGGGAAACAAGCACACCTATACTCCTTTCGAACATCAAACCCATTGAATTCGATTAAACAAGGTGTCCTTGATGATCATTAGCATTTCTTACATGTATTCTCTCTTTAATTGCTGAATAATGCGTCCATCCCTTCAATTCCACCACTCACGGTTCCATTTTTTGTTTTAATAACACATTCACACCTATGGGACTTCAAAATCTCTTCAATTCCTAAAAGAACTTGTATATTCATGGAAACAAGCACATCTATACTCCGTTGGAACATCAAACCCATTGAATTTGGTTAAGGAAGGTGTCCTTGATGATCATTAGCATTTCTTACATCTCTTCTCTTCCTAATTGCTGAATAATGAGGCCATCCCTTCATTTTCTCCACTCAAGGCTGCATTTGTTGCTGTAATAACACATTCACACTTGTGGGACTTGAAAACAGCTTCTATTCCAAAGATAACCAGTATATTCATGGAAACAAGCACATCTATACCCCTTTGGAACATCAAACCAATTGAATTAGAATAAACAAGGTGTCCTTGATGATCATTTGCATTTCTTACAAGTATTCTCTTCTTAATTGCAAAATAATGAGTCCATCCCTTCAATTCTGCATCTCAAGGCTCCATTTTTTGTTGTAATAACACATTCACACTTATGGGACTTCAAAATCGCTTCTATTCCAAAAAGAACCGGTATATTCAAGGAAACAAGTACATCTATACTCCTTTGGAACATCAAACCCATTGAATTTGAATAAAGAATGTGTCTTTGATGATGATTTACATTTCTTCGAAGCATTCTCTTCTTAATTGCTGAATAATGAGTCCATCCCATCAATTCTGCCTCTCAAGGCTCCATTTATTGTTGTAAAAACACATTCACAATTATGGAACTTGAAAATTGCTTCTACACCAAAAGGAAGCAGTATATTCATGGAAACAAGCACATTTATACTCCTTTGGAACATCAAACCCGTTGCATTTGATTAAACAAGGTGTCGTTGATGGTCATTAGCATTTCTTACATGTATTCTCTTCTTAATTGCTGAATAATTTAGCCATCCATTCATTTTCTCCTCCCAATGCTGCATTTGTTGTTGTAATAACACATTCACACTTATGGGACTTGAAAATCGCTTCCATTCCAAAAAGAAGCAGTATATTCATGCAAACAAGCACATCTATAATCATTTGGAACATCAAACCCATTGCATTTGATTAAACAAGGTGTCGTTGATGATCGTTAGCATTTCTTACATGTATTCACTTCTTAATTGCTGAATAATGAGGCCATCCCTTCATTTTCTCCTCTCAAGGCTGCATTTGTTGTTCTAATAAAACATTCACACTTATGGGACTTGAAAACCGCTTCTTTTCCAAAAAGAACTAGTATATTCATGGAAATAAGCACATCTATACTCCTTTGAAACATCAAACCCATTGAATTTGATTACACAAGGTGTCCTTGATGATCATTAGCATTTCCTACATGTATTCTCTCCCTAATTGCTGAATAATGCGTCAATCCCTTCAATTCCACCCCTCAAGGTTCCATTTTCTGCTTTAATAACACATTCACACTTATGGGACTTAAAAATCGCTTGTATTCCAAAAAGAACTAGTATATTCAAGGAAACAAGCACATCCATACCCCTTTGGAAAATCAAACCCATTGAATTTGATTAAACATGGTGTCCTTGATGACCATTTGTATTTCTTTGATGTATTCTCATCTTAATTGCTAAATAATGAGGCCATCCATTCATTTTCTCCTCTCAAGGATGCATTTGTTGTTGTAATAACACATTCACACTTATGGAACTTTGAAATTGCTTCTATACCAAAACGAAGCAGTATATCCATGAAAACAAGTACATCTATACTCCTTTGGAACATCAAACCCACTGAATTTGTTTAAAAATGGTGTAGGTGATGATCATTAGCATTTCCTACAACTATTCTCTTCTTAGTTGCTGAATAATGAGACCATCCCTTCAATTCCTCCTCTCAAGGCTCCACTTTTTGTTTTAATAACACATTCACAATTATGGACTTGAAAATCGCTTCTATTCCAAAAAGAACCAGTATATTCATGGAAACAAGCACATCTATACACCTTCGGAACATCAAACCCATTAAAGTTGATTAAACAAGGTGTCCTTGATGATCTTTAACATTTCTCACAAGTATTCTCTTCTTAGTTGCTGAATAATGAGACCATCCCTTCAATTCCACCTCACAAGTTTCCACTTTTTGTTGTAATAGCACATTTATACTTATGGGACTTGAAAATCGCTTCTATTCCAACAAGAACCAGTATATTCAAGGAAACAAGCACATCTATACCTCTTTGGAACATCAAACCCATTGAATTTGATTAAACAAGCTGTCCCTGATGATCATTAGCATTTCTTACAAGTATTCTCTTCTTAGTCGCTGAATAATGAGACCATCCCTTCAATTCCTCCTCTCAAGGCTCCACTTTTTGTTGTAGTAACACACTCACACTTATGTGACTTTTAAAATCGCTTCTATTCCAAAAAGAACCAGTATATTAATGGAAACAAGCACATCTATACTCCTTTGGAACATCAAACCCATTGAATTTGATTAAACAAGCTGTCCCTGATGATCATTACCATTTCTTACATGTATTCTATTCTTAGTCACTGAATAATAAGACCATTCCTTCAATTCCTCCTCTCAAGGCTCCACTTTTTGTTGTAATAACACATTCACACTTATGGGACTTGAAAATCGCTTCTATTCCAGCAAGAACCAGTATATTCAAGAAAACAAGCACATCTATACCCCTTTGGAACATCAAACTCATTGAATTTGATTGAACAAGGTGTCCTTGATGATTATTTGCATTTCTTACAAGTATTCTTTTCTTAATTGCTGAATAATAAGTCCATCCCATCAATTCCACCTCCAAATTCTCCATTTTTTGTTTCAATAACACATTCACACTTATGGAACTTGAAAATCGCTTCTATACCAAAAAGAAGCAGTATATTAATGGAAACAAGCACATCTATACTCCTTTGGAACATCAAACCCATTGAATTTTATTAAAGAAGCTGTCCTTGATGATCATTACCATTTCCTACAAGTATTCTCTTCTTAGTTGCTGAATAATCAGACCATCCTTCAATTCCTCCTCTCAAGGCTCCACTTTTTGTTGTAATAACGCATTCACAATCATGAAACTTGAAAATTGCTTCTATTCGAAAAAGAACCAGTATATTCACGGAAAGAAGCACATCTATACTCCTTTGGAACATGAAACCCATCGAATTTGATTAAACAAGGTGTCCCTCATGATCATTAGCATTTCTTACAAGTATTCTCTTCTTAATTGCTGAATAATGAGGCCATCCCTTCATTTTCTCCTCTCAAGGCTGCATTTGTTGTTGTAACAATGCATTCATATTTATGGGACTTGAAAATCGCCTCTATTCCAAAAACAAACCAGTATATTCATGGAAACAAGCACATCTATACTCCTTTGGAAGATCAAACCCATTGAATTTGATTAAACAAGGTGTTGTTGATGATCATTAGCATTTCTTACATGTATTCTCTTCTTAATTGCTGAATAATGAGGCCATCCCACCATTTTCCCCTGTGAAGGCTGGATTTGTTTGTTGGAACAACACATTCACAGTTATGGGACTTGAAAATCGCTTCTATTCCAAAAGGAACCAGTATATTCATCGAAACAAGCACATCTATACTCCTTTTCGAACATCTAACCCATTGAATTTGATTGCATAAGGTGTCCTTGATGATCATTAGCATTTCTTGCAAGTATTCTCTTCTTAATTGGTGAATAATTCAGTCCATCCCATCAATTCCACCTCTCAAGGCTCCATTTTTTTGTTCTAATAACACATTCACACTTATGGAACTTCAAATCGCTTCTATGCCAAAAGAAACAGTATATTCATGGAAACAAGCACTTCTATATTTCTTTTGAATATCAAAACCCTTTGAATTTGATTAAACAAGGTGTCGTTGATGATCATTAGCATTTCTTACATGTATTTTGTTCTTATTTGCTGAATAATGAGGCCATCCCTTCATTTCTCCTCTCAAGGCTGCATTTGTTGTTGTAATAACACATTCACACTTATGGGACATGGAAGTCGCTTCTATTCCAAAAAGAACCAGAATATTGATGGAAATAAGCACATCTATACTCCTTTGGAACATTAAACCCATTGAATTTGATTAAAGAAGGTGTCCTTGATGATCATTAACATTTCTTCATACTCTTCGCGTCTTTAATTGCTCCAATAAGGAGGCCATCCCTACATTTTCTCCCTCAAGGCTGCATTTGTTGTTGTAATAACACATTTGCACTTATGGGACTTGAAAATCGCTTCAATTCCGAAAAGAATCAGTATATTCATGGAAACAAGCTCATCTATAATCCTTTCAAACATCAAACCCATTGAATTTAATTAAACAATGTGTCCTTGATGATAATTAGCATTTCTTACATGTATTCTCTTCTTAATTGCTGAATAATGTGTCCATCTCTACAATTCAACCTCCCAAGCCCCATTTTTGTTTTAATTACACATGCACACTTATGGGACNAGCACATCTATACTATTTTGGAACATCAAACCCATTGAATTTGATTACACTAGGTATCCTTGATATCATTAGCATTTCTTTACATGTATTTTTCTTAAATTGTTGAAATAAATGAGGCCGTCCCTTCATTTTCTCACTCCTCAAGGCTGCATTTGTTTTTTGTAATAATACATGTCAACACTTATGGACGCTTGAAATCGCTTCCAAATATCAAAAAGTACCTGTATATTCGTGCAACAGCACATCTATAACTCCTTTGGAACATCAAACCCAGATTGAATTTGATTAAACAAGGGTGTCCCTTGATGATCATTACATTTCTTACAACCTATTCTCTTCTTAATTGCAGAATATGAGGCCATGCTTCAATTCCTCCACCCAAGGCTCCACTTTCTCCTTGTTGTATATACAAATTCATCAATTATGGGCTTGAAATCGCTTCTTATCCCAAAAGAAGCCAGTATATTCAAATGAAACAAAAGCAGATCTAATACTCATTTGGGAACATCAAAACCCTTTGAATTTGATTAAATTAAGCTTGTCCTCGATCGATCAAAGCAATGTTCTCACAAGTATTGCTCTTCTTGAGTTGCGGAATAATGACAGACCATCCCTATCAATTCCTCCCTGTCAAGGTTCCACTTTTTGTTGAAATAACACATTCACACTTATGGAACCTTAAAATTGCTTTTACACCAAAACGAAGCAGTATATTCGTGGAAACAAGTACATCTATACTCCTTTGGAACATCAAACCCATTGAATTTGATTAAACAAGCTGTCCCTGATGATCATCAGCCTTTCTTACATGTATTATCTTCTTAGTCGCTGAAGAATGAGACCATCCCTTCAATTCCTCCTCTCAATGCTCCAATTTTTGTTGTAATAACACATTCACACTTATGGAACTTGAAAATCGCTTCTATTCAAAAAAGAAGCAGTATATTCATGGAAACAAGCAGATCTATACTCATTTGGGACATCAAACCCATTGAATTTGATTAAACAAGGTGTCCTTGATGATCATTAGCATTTCTCACAAGTATTCTCTTCTTAGTTGCTGAATAATGAGACCATCCCTTCAATTCCTCCTCTCAAGGTTCCACTTTTTGTTGTAATAAAACATTCACAATTATGGGACTTCAAAATCGCTTCTATTCCAACAAGAACCGGTATATTCAAGGAAACAAGCACATCTATACCCCTTTGGAACATCAAACCCATTGAATTTGATTCAACAAGCTGTCCCTGATGATCATTAGCATTTCTTACATGTATTCTCTTCTTAGTTGCTGAATAATGAGACCATCCCTTCAATTTCTCCACTCAAGGCTCCACTTTTTGTTGTAATAACACACTCACATTTATCTTACTTCAAAATCACTTCTATTCCAAAAAGAACCAGTATATTCATGGAAACAAGCACTTCTATATTCCCTTTGGAACATCAAACCCATTGAATTTGATTAAACAAGGTGTCCTTGATGATCATTAGCATTTCTTTCACGTATTCTTTTCTTAATTGCTGAATAATGAGGCCATCCCTTCATTTTCTCCTCACAAGGCTGCATTTGTTGTTGTAACAACACAGTCACACTTATGGGACTTGAAAATTGCTTCTATTCCAAAAATAACCAGTATATTCATGGAAACAAGCACATCTAAACTCCTTTGGAACATCAAACCCATTGAATTTGATTAAACAAGGTGTCCTTGATGATCATTACCATTTCTTACATGTATTCTCTTCTTAATTGCTGAATAATGCATCCATCCCTTCAATTCCACCTCTCAAGGCTCCATTTTTTGTTTTAATAACACATTCACACTTATGGGACTTGAAAATCGCTTCTATTAAAAAAAGAACCTGTATATTCATGGAAACAAGCACATCTATCCACCTTTGGAACATCACACCCATTGAATTCGATTGAACAAGTTGTCCTTGATGATCATTAGCCTTTCTTACATGTATTCTCTTCTTAATTGCTGAATAATGCATCCATCCCTTCAATTCCAGCTCTCAAGGCTCCATTTCTTGTTTTAGTAACACATTCCCAATTATGGGACTTGAAAGTCGCTTCTATTCCAAAAAGAACCAGTATATTCATGGAAACAAGCACATCTATACTCCTTTGGAACATCAAACCCATTGCATTTGATTAAACAAGGTGTCGTTGATGATCATTAGCATTTCTTACATTCATTCGCTTCTTAATTGCTGAATAATGAAGCCATCCATTCATTTTCTCCTCTCAAGGCTGCATTTGTTGTTGTAATAACACATTCACACTTATGAGACTTGAACATCGCTTCTATTCCAAAAAGAACAAGTATATTCATGGAAACAAGCACATCTATACTGCTTTGGAACATCAAACCCGTTGAATTTAATTAAACAAGGTGTCCTTGATGGTATTCGCATTTCTTACATGTATTCTCTTCTTAATTGCTGAATAATGAGGCCGTCCCTTCATTTTCTACTCTCAAGGCTGCATTTGTTGTTGTAATAACACATTCACACTTATGGGACTTGAAAATCGCTTCTATTCCAAAAGGAACCAGTATATTCATGGAATCAAGCACATCTATACTCCTTTGGAACATCAAACCCATTGAATTTGATTAAACAAGGTGTCCTTGATGATCATTAGCATTTCTTACATCTATTCTCTTCTTAATTGCTGAATAATGAGGTCATCCCTTCATTTTCTCCTCTCGAGGGTGCATTTGTTGTTGTAATAACACATTGACACTTGTGGAACTTGAAAATCGCTTCTATACCTAAAAGAAGCGGTATATTCATCAAAACAAGCACACCTATACTCTTTTGGGACATCAAACCCATTGAATTTGATTAAACAAGGTGTCCTTGATGATCGCTTCTATTCCGAAAAGAACCTGGATATTGAAGGAAACAAGCACATCTATACTCCTTTGGAACATCAAAACCATTGAATTTGATTAAACAAGCTGTCCCTGATGATCATCAGCCTTTCTTACATGTATTATCTTCTTAGTCGCTGAAGAATGAGACCATCCCTTCAATTCCTCCTCTCAATGCTCCAATTTTTGTTGTAATAACACATTCACACTTATGGAACTTGAAAATCGCTTCTATTCCAAAAAGAAGCAGTATATTCATGGAAACGGTCCTTGATGATCATACTCCTTTGGGACAACAAACCCATTGAATTTGATTAAACAAACGGTCCTTGATGATCATTAGCATTTCTCACAAATATTCTCTTCTTAGTTGCGGAATAATGAGACCATCCCTTCAATTCCTCCTGTCAAGGTTCCACTTTTTGTTGAGATAACACATTCACACTTATGGAACCTTTAAATTGCTTTTACACCAAAACGAAGCAGTATATTCGTGGAAACGAGTACATCTATACTCCTTTGGAACATCAAACCCATTGAATTTGATTAAACATGGTGTCCGTGACAATCCTTAGCATTTCTTACATGCATTCTTTTCCTAATTGCTAAATAATGAGGCCATCCCTTCAATTTCTCCTCTCAAGGCTCCACTTTTTGTTGAAATAACACATTCACACTTATGGGACTTGAAAATCGCTTCTATTCCAAAAAGAACCTGTATATACAAGGAAACAAGCACATCTATACCCCTTTGGAACATCAAACCCATTGAATTTGATTAAACAAGCTGTCCTTGATGATCATCCGCCTTTCTTACATGTATTCTCCTCTTAGTCGCTCAATAATGAGACCATCCCTTCAATTCCTCCTCTCAAGGCTCCATGTTTTGTTGTAATAACACATTCACACTTATGGGACTTGAAAATCGCTTCTATTCCAAAAAGAACCTGTATATACAAGGAAACAAGCACATCTATAACCCTTTGGAACATCAAACCCATTGAATTTGATTAAACAAGCTGTCCCTGATGATCATCCACCTTTGTTACATGTATTCTCTTCTTAGTCGCTCAATAAAGAGACCATCCCTTCAATTCCTCCTCTCAAGGCTCCACGTTTTGTTGTAATAACACATTCACACTTATGGGACTTGAAAGTCACTTCTATCCCAAAAAGAACCTGCATATTCAAGGAATGAAGCACATCTATACCCCTTTGGGACTTCAAACCCATTGAATTTGATTAAACATGGTGTGATGATTATTTGCATTTCTTACATGTATTCTCTTCCTAATTGCAAAATAATGAGGCCATCCCTTCATTTTCTCCACTCAAGTCTGCATTTGTTGTTGTAATAACACATTCACCCTTATGGAACTTGAAAATCGCATCTATTCCAAAAAGAACTAGTATATTCATGGAAACAAGCACATTTATACTCATTTGGGACATCAAACCCTATGAATTTGATTAAACAAGGTGTCCTTGATGATCATTAGCATTTCTTACAGGTATTCTCTTCTTAATTGCTGAATAATGAGGCCATCCCTTCATTTTCTCCTCTCAAGCCTGCATTTGTTGTTGTAATAGCACATTCACATTTATAGAGCTTGAAAACCGCTTCTATTCCAAAAGGAACCAGTATATTCATGGAAACAAGCACATCTATACTCCTTTGGAACATCAAACCCATTGAATTTGATTAAACAAGGTGTCCCTGATGATCATTAGCATTTCCTACATGTATTCTCTCCCTAATTGCTGAATATTGCGTCCGTCCCTTGAATTCCACCACTTAAGGATGCATTTCTTGTTGTAATAGCACATTCACACTTATGGGACTTGAAAATCGCTTCTATTCCAAAGAGAACTAGTATATTCATGGAAACAAGCAGATCTTTACTCCTTTGGAACATTAAACTCGTTGAATTTGTTTAAACAAGGTGTCCCCTGATGATCATTAGCATTTCTGATGAGAATCATGGAGATGATGGGTGGAAGGCTTCAATAGATCCAAAAGGTCCATTGCACATTCCAGAAGACCCAATAACACGAGCTAGAGTTTCAATGGATGCAAGAGGTCCATTGCACATTCCAGAAGGCCCAATAACATGAGTTAGGGTCAGAAAGATGAAAGAGGCACTAAATGGGCTGATTCTGGACATTTAGGCCAACCAAGCTTCAAATGGTGCGAATTCAAGTTTTAAAGAGACTCCAGGCCTAATTAATATAATTGGACTACTTAATGGGTCAGACTAAGTGATAGCATTCACTCCTAAATAGGAGTTCATTGTATCTGCTGGAATTTGTCCGAAATTCCTCCAAAATAAGGATTTCTCCTAATTAGGAATTTTGCCTCTTTAGGATTGCCATCTTAGCCTATAAATAGGCACCCCTTGTAAGCTCTAGAAATCAGACAACTTTGAGTGAAATAAAAAGCAAGGGTTTTTCTCCCTCAGTTCTTTGAAGAATTAAAGAACTTATCAAGAGGTAATTCTTCTTGTGGGGTTTAAATTGACTTATCACTCCCAATTCCTTCCTTTTTTGTAGTGTGACATCCATATCCATCTTGAATACCCTAGGTTCGTGTTCCCTCGAATGTTGGGTCTAGGGTTTATGTTATTAAATTCTGATTTAGCTTTCTTGGTTGCTCTTTAATTCATTGTGTGCGTTGGGTCCCCAAGCCACGTCTTTTTGGGCTTTTCTGCATCAATTTCTTACATGTATTCTGTCCTTAATTGCTGAATAATGCATCAATGCCATCAATTACACCTCTCAAGGTTCCATTTTTTGTATTAATAACACATTCACATTTATGGGACTTGAAAATCGCTTCTATTCCCAAAAAGAACCAGTATATTCATGGAAACAAGCACTTCTATACTCCTTTGGAACATCAAACTCATTGAATTTGATTAAACAAGGTGTCCTTGATGATCATTAGCATTTCTTACATGTATTTTGTCCTTAATTAGCATTTCTTACATCTCTTCTCATCTTAATTGCTGAATAATGAGGCCATCCCTTCATTTGCTCCTCTCAAGGCTGCATTTGTTGTTGTAATAACACATTCACACATATGGGACTCGAAAACCGCTTCTATTCCAAAAAGAACCAGTATATTCAAGGAAACAAGGACATCTATACTCCTTTGGAACATCAACCCCTTGAATTTGGTTAAACAACGTGTCCTTGATGATCATTAGCATTTCCTACATGTATTCTCTTCTTAATTGCTGAATAATGAGGCCATCCCTTCTTTCTCTCCACTCAAGGCTGCATTTGTTGTTGTAATAACATATTATAGGACTTGAAAATTGTTTCTATTCCAAAACGAACCAGTATATTCATGGAGACAAGCACATCTATACTCCTTTGGAACATCAAACTCATTGAATTTGATTAAACAAGGTGTCCTTGATGATCATTAGCATCTCTTACATGTATTCTCTTCTTAATTGCTGAATAATGAGGTCATCCCTTCATTTTCTCCTCTCAAGGCTGCATTTGTCGTTGTAATAACACATTCACACTTATGGGATATGAAAATCGTTTCTATTCCAAACGGAAAGAGTATATTCATGGAAACAAGCACATCTATACTCCTTTGGAACATCAAACCCCTTGAATTTGATTAAACAATGTGTCCTTGATGATCATTTGCATTTCTTACATGTATTCTCTTCTTAATTGCTGAATATTGAGGTCATCCCTTCATTTTCTCCGCTCAAGGCTGCATTTGTCATTGTAATAACACATTCACACTTATGGGACATGAAAATCGTTTCTATTCCAAAAAGAACCAGAATATTCATGGAAATAAGCACATCTATACTCCTTTGGAACATCAAACCCATTGAATTTGATTAAACAAGCTGTCCTGGATGATGATTGGCATTTCTTACATCTATTCCCGCCTTAATTGCTGAATAATGAGGCCATCCCTTCATTTTCTCCTCTCAAGGCTGCATTTGTTGTTGTAATAACAGATTCACACTTATAGGACTTGAAAATCGCTTCTATTATAAAAAGAACCAGTATATTCATGGAAACAAGCACATCTATACTCCTTTGGAACATCAAACCCATTGAATTTGATTAAACAAGGTGTCCTGGATGATGATTAGCATTTCTTACATCAATTCCCTTCTTAATTGCTGAATAATGAGGCCATCCCTTCATTTTCTCCTCTCAAGGCTGCATTTGTTGTTCTAATAACACATTGACACTTATGGGACTTGAAAATTGCTTCAATTCCAAAAAGAACCAGTATATTCATGGAAACAAGCACATCTATACTGCTTTCGAACATCAAACATACTGAATTAGATTAAACAAGGTGTCCTTGATGATCATTAGCATTTCTTACATCTATTGTCTTCTTAATTGCTGAATAATGTGGCCATCCGTCCATTTTCTCCTCTCCAGGATGCATTTGATGTTGTAATAACACATTCACCCTAATGGGACTTGAAAATCGCTTCTATACCAATAAGATGCAGTATATTCATGGAAACAAGCACTTCTATACTCCTTCGGAACATCAAACCCATTGATTTTGATTCAACAAGTTACCCTTGATGATCATTAGCATTTCTTACAACTGTTCTGTTCTTAATTGCTGAATAATCAGGCCATCCCTTCATTTTCTCCTCTCAAGGCTGCATTTGTTGTTGTAATAAGACATTCACACTTATGGGACTTGAAAATCGCATCTATTCCAAAAGGAACCAGTATATTCATGTAAACAAGCACATCTATACTCCTTTGGAACATCAAACCCATTGAATTTGAATAAACAAGGTGTCCTTGATGATCATTTGCATTTCTTACATGTATTCTCTTCTTAATTGCTGAATAATGACGCCATCCCTTCATTTTCTCCTCTCAATGCTGCATTTGTTGTTGTAATAACACATTCATACTTATGGAACTTTAAAATTTCTTCTATACCAAAAATAAGCGGTATAATCACAGAAACAAGTTCATCGATACACCTTTCGAACATCAAACGCATTGAATTTCAATAAACAAGGTGTCCTTGAAGATCATTTGCATTTCTTACATGTATTCCCTTTGTAATTGCTGAATAATGAGGCCATCCCTTCATTTTGTCCTCTCAATGCTGCATTTGTTGTTGTAATAACATATTCACACTTATGGGACTTGAAAATCACTTCTATTCCTAAAAGAACCAGTATATTCATGGAAACATGCACATCTATACTGCTGTGGAACATCGAAACCATTGAATTTGGTTGATGATCATTAGCATTTCTTACAAGTGTTCTCTTCTTAGTTGCAGAATAATGAGACCATTGCTTCAATTCCTCCTCTTAAGGCTCCAAAGTGTGAATTTGTTATGGGACTTGAAAATTGCTTCTATTCCAAAAACAACCAGTATATTCATGGAAACAAGCACATCTATACCCCTTTGGAACATCAAACCCATTGAATTATGGAACTTGACAATCACTTCTATACCAAAAAGAAGCATTATATTCATGGAAAGAAGCACTTCTATACTCCTTTGCAACATCAAACCCATTGAATTTGATTAAACATGGTGTCCTTGACGATCATTAGAATTTCTTCCAAGTATTCTCTTCTTAATTGCTGAATAATGAGGCCATCCCTTCATTTTCTCCTCTCAATGCTGCATTTGTTGTTGTAATAACACGTTCACACATATGGAAATCTAAAATCGCTTCTATACCAAAAACAAGCAATATATTCATGGAAACAAGCATATCTATACTCCTTCGGAGCATCAAACCCGTTGAATTTGGTTAAATAAGGTGCCCTTGATGATCATTAGCATTTCTTACATGTATTCTCTTCTGAATTGCTGAATAATGAGGTCATCCCTCCCTTTTCTCCTCTCAAGGCTGCATTTGTTGATGTAACAACACATTCACACTTATGGGACATCAAAATCGCTTCTATTCGAAAAAGAACAAGTATATTCATCGAAAAAGAACCAGTATATTCATCGAAAAAGAACCAGTATATTCATCGAAAGAAGGACATCTGTGCTCCTTTGGAACATCAAACCCATTGAATTCGATTACACAAGGTGTCCTTGATGATCATTAGCATTTCTTACATGTATTCTCTCCTTAATTGCTGAATAATGCGTCCATCCCATCAATTCCACTCTCAAGGTTCCATTTTTTGTTTTAATAACACATTCACACTTATGAGACTTGAAAATCACTTCTATTCCCAAAAGAACCAGTATATTCATGGAAACAAGCACATCTATACTCCTTTGGAACATCAAACCCATTGAATTTGATTAAACAAGGTGTCGTTGATGATGATTAGCATTTCTTACATCTATTCTCTACTTAATTGCTGAATAATGAGGTCATCCCTTCATTTTCTCCTCTCAAGGCGGCTTTTGTTGTTGTAACAACACATTCACACATATGGGACTTGGAAACTGCTTCTATTCCAAAGATAACTGGTATATTCATGGAAACAAGCACATCTCTACTCCTTTGGAACATCAAACCCATTGAATTTGAATAAACAAGGTGTCCTTGATGATCATTTGCATTTCTTACATGTTGATGCGGAAAACCCCAAAAAAGACGTGGCTTAGGGACCCAACGCACACAATGAATCAAAGAACAACCAGGAAAGCTAAATCAGGGTTTAATAACACAAACCCTAGACCCAATATTCGAAGGAACACGAACCTAGGGTATTCAAGATGGATATGGACGCCACACTCCAGAAGAGGAAGGAATTGGGAGTGATAAGTCGGTTTGAACGCCACAAGAAGAAAACCTCTTGATAAGTTCTTTAGTTCTCAAAAGAACCGAAGGAGAAACCCTTGTTTTCTATTTCACTGAAAGTTGTCTGATTTCTTGATTGTCTTACAAGGGGTGCCTATTTATAGGCTAAGATAGCAATCCTAAAGAGGCATAAATTCCTAGTTAGGACAATTCCTTATTTAGGCAGAATTCCTATCTAGGTACAAATTCTTATATGAAAAATAACTCCTAATTTGGAGTTACTACTATTATTACTCCTAACACTTTAATTACTCTAATGATATTAATAAGGCCTGGACTCTCTTCCAAGTTTAAATTCGCTCCATTTGAAGCTGGGTTGGCCTGAGCATCCTTAATCAGCCCATTTAGTGCTTCTTTAATCTTTTTGGCCCTACCTCGGCCTTCTGGAATGTGCAATGGACCTCTTGCATCCATTGAAGCCCTAGCTCATGTCATTGGGCCTTCTAGAATGTGCAATGGACTTTTTGCATCCTTTGAAGCCTTCCACCCTTCATGTCTATGGTTCTCATCACATGTATTCTCTTCTTAATTGCTGAATAATGAGGCCATCCCTTCATTTTCTCCTCTCAAAGGCTGCATTTGTTGCTGTAACAACAAGTATTCTCTTCTTAGTTGTTGAATAATGAGACCATCCCTTCACTTCCTCCTATTAAGGCTCCGCTTTTTGCTATAATAACACATTCACACCTATGGGACTTGAAAATCGCTTCTATTCCTAAAAGAACCAGTATATTCATGGAAACAAGCACATCTATACTCCGTTGGAACATCAAACCCATTGAATTTGATTAAGGAAGGTGTCCTTGAAGATGATTAGCATTTCTTACATCACTTCTCTTCCTAATTGCTGAATAATGAGGCCATCCCTTCATTTTCTCCACTCAAGGCTGCATTTGTTGTTGTAATAACACATTCACACTTATGGGACTTGAAAACAGCTTCTATTCCAAAGATAACCGGTATATTCGTGGAAACAAGCACATCTATACCCCTTTGGAACATCAAACCCATCAAAATTTATCAAACAAAGTGTAGTTCATGATCATTTGCATTTCTTACATGTATTCTCTTCTTAATTGCTGAATAATAAGTCCATCCCATCAATTCCACCTCTCAGGGCTCCAATTTTTGTTTTAATAACACATTGATGCTTATGGAACGTGAAAATCGCTTCTATACCGAAAAGAAGAAGTATATTCATGGAAACAAGCACTTCTATACTCCTTTGGAACATCAAACACATTGAATTTGATTAAACAATGTGTCCTTGATGATCATTAGCATTTCTTACATCTAATCTCTTCATAATAGCTGAATAATGATGCCATCCCTTCATTTTCTCCTCTCAAGGCTGCTTTTGTTGTTGTAATAACACATTCACACCTATGAGACTTGAAAATCGCTTCTATTCCAAAAAGAAGCAGTATATTCATGGAAACAAGCACATCTATACTCCTTTGGAACATCAAACCCATTGAATTCGAATAAACAAGGTGTCCTTGATGATCATTTGCATTTCCTACAACTATTCTCTTCTTAATTGCTGAATAATGAGTCCATCCCTTCAATTCTCCGTCTCAAGGCTCCATTTTTTGTTGTAATAACACATTCACACTTATGGGACTTGAAAATCCCTTCTACTCCAAAAAGAACCAGTATATTCATGGAAACAAGTATATCTATACTCCTTTGGAACATCAAACCCATTGAATTTGAATAAACAATGTGTCTTTGATGATGATTTACATTTCTTACAAGTATTCTCTTGAATTTGATTAAACATCAAACCCATTGAATTTGATTAAACAAGGTGTCCTTGATGATCATTAGCATTTCCAACGTGTATTCTCTTCTTACTTGCTGAATAATGAGGCGATCCCTTCATTTTCTCTTCTCAAGGCTGCATTTGTTGTTGTAATAACACATTCACACTTATGAGACTTCAAAATCGCTTCTATTCCAAAGAGAACCTGTATATTCGTGAAAACAAGCACATCTATACACCTTCGGAACATCAAACCCATTGAATTTGATTAAAGAGGGTGTCCTTGATGATCATTAGCATTTCTTACGTGTATTCTCCTCTTAATTGCTGAATAATGAGGCCATCCCTTCATTTTCTCCTCTCAAGGCTGCATTTGTTGTTGTAGTAACACATTCACACTTCTGGGACTTGAAAATCCCTTCTATTCCAAAAAGAACCAGTATGTTCATGGAAACAAGCACACCTATACTCCTTTGGAATATCAAGCCCATTGAATTTGATTAAACAAGGTGTCCTTGATGATCATTAGCATTTCCTACCTGTATTCTCTCCTTAATTGCTGAATAATGAGGCCATCCCTTCATTTTCTCCTCTCAAGGCTGCATTTGTTGTTGTAATAACACATTCACACTTATGGGACTTGAAAATCACTTCTATTCGAAAAAGAACCAGAGTATTCATGGGAATGAACACATCTATACTCCTTTGGAACATGAAACCCATTGAATTTGATTCCATAAGGTGTCCTTGATGATTATTAGCATTTCTTACAAGTACTCTATCCTTAATTGCTGAATAATACGTCCATCGCATGAATTCCACCTCTCAACGTTCCATTTTTTGTTTTAATAACACATTCACACTTATGGGACTTGAAAATCGCTTCTATTCCAAAAAGAACCAGAATATTCATGGAAACAAGCACATCTATACTCCTTTGGAACAACAAACCCATTGAATTTTACTAAACAAGGTGTCCTTGATGATCATTAGCATTTCTTACATCTCTTCTATTCTGAATTGCTGAATAATGAGGCCACCACTTCATTTTCTCCTCTCAAGGCTGCATTTGTTGTTGTAATAACACATTCACACTTATGGGACTTGAAAATTGCTTCTATTCCAAAATGAATCAGTATATTCATGGAAACAAGCACATCTATACTCCTTTGGAACATCAAACCCATTGAATTTGATTAAACACGGTGTCCTTGATGATCATTAGCATTTCTTACATGTATTCTCTCCTAAGGTGCTGAGTAATGAGGCCATCCCTTCATTTTCTCCTCTCCAGGCTGCATTTGTTGTTGTAATAACACATGCACACTAATGAGACTTCAATATCGCTTCTATTCCAAAATGAACCAGTATATTCATGGAAACAAGCACTCCTATACTCCTTTGGAACATCAAACCCATTGAATTTGATTAAACAAGGTGTCCTTGATGATGATTAGCATTTCTTACAAGTATTCTCTTCTTAGTTGCTGGATAATGAAACCATCCCTTCCATTCCTCCACTCAAGGCCCCACTTTTAATAACACATTCACATTTATGGGACCTGAAAATCGCTTCAATTCCAAAAGGAACCACTATATTCATGGAAACAGGCACATCTATACTCCTTTGGAACATCAGACCCATTGCATTTGATGAAACAAGGTGTCCTCGATGATCATTAGCATTTCTTACATCTATTCTCTTCTTAAATGCTGAATAATGAGGCTATCCCTTCATTTTCTCCTCCCAAGGCCGCATTTGTTGTTGTAATAACACATTCACACTTATGCAACTTGAAAATCGCTTCTATTCCAAAAAGAACCAATATATTCATGGCAACAAGCATATCTATACTCCTTTGGAACATCAAACTCGTTGAATTTGATTGAACAAGGTGTCCCTGATGATCATTAGTATTTTGTACATGTATTCTCTTCTTAATTGTTGAATAATGAGGCCATCCCTTCATTTTCTCCTCTCAAGGCTGCATTTGTTGTTGTAAAAAGACATTAACACTTATGGGACTTGAAAATCGCTTCTATTCCAAAAAGAACCAGTATACTCCTTTGGAACATCAAACCCATTGTATTTGATTAAACAAGGTGTCCTTGATGACCATTAGCATTTCTTACATCTATTCTGTTTTTAATTGTGGAATAATGAGCCCATCGCTTCATTTTCTCCACTCAAGGATGCATTTGTTGTTGTAACAACACATTCACACTTATGGGACTTGAAAATCACTTCTATTCCAAGAAGAACCAGTATATTCATGGAAACAGGCATATCTATACTCCTTTGGAACATCAAACCCTTTGAATTTGATTAAACAAGGTGTCCCTGATGATCATTAGCATTCCGTACATCTATTCTCTTCTTAAGTGCGGAATAATGAGCCCATCCCTTTTCTCCACTCGAGGATGCATTTGTTGTTGTAATAACACATTTACACTTATGGGACTTGAAAATCGCTTGTATTCCAAAGGGAACCAGTATATTCATGGAAACAAGCATATCTATACTCCTTTGGAACTTCAAACCCGTTAAATTTGATTAAACACGGTGTCCCTGATGATCATTAGCATTTCTTACATGTATTCTCTTCTTAATTGTTCAATAATGAGGCCATCCCTTCATTTTCTCCTCTCAAGGCTGCATTTGTTGTTGTAGTAAGACATTCACACTTATGGGACTTGAAAATCGCTTCTATTTGGAAAAGAACCAGTATATTCATGGAAACATGCACATTTATACTCCTTTGGAACATCAAACCCATTGAATTTGATTAATCAAGGTGTCTATGACAATCATTAGCATTTCTTACATCTATTCTCTTCTTAATTGCGGAATAACGAGCCCATCCCCTCATTTTCTCCACTCAAGGATGCATTTGTTGTTGTAATAACACATTCACACTTATGGGTCTTGAAAATCGCTTCTATTGCAAAAAGAACCAGTAAATTCATGGAAACAAGCATATCTATAGTCCTTTGGAACATCAAACACGTTGAATTTGATTGAACAAGGTGTCCCTGATGATCTTTAGCATTTCATACATGTATTCTCTTCTTAATTGCTGAATAATGAGGCCATCCCTTCATTTTCTCCTCTCAAGGCTGCATTTGTTGTTGTAATATGACATTCACACTCATGGGACTTGAAAATCGCTTCTATTCCAAAAGGAACCAGTATATTCATGGAAACATGCACATTTATACTCCTTTTTAACATCAAACCCATTGAATTTGCTTAAACATGGTATCCGTGATGATCATTAGCATTTCTTACATCTATTCACTTCTTAATTGCTGAATAATGAGCCCATCCCTTCATTTTCTCCGCTCAAGGATGCATTTGTTGTTGTAATAGCACATTCACACTAATGGGACTTGAAAATCGCTTCTATTCCAAAAAGAACGAGTATATTCATGGAAACATGCACATCTATACTCCTTTGGAACATCAAACCCGTTGAATTTGATTAAACAAGGTGTCCTTGATGATCATTAGCATGTCTTACATGTATTGTCTTCTTAATTGCTGAATAATGAGTCGATCCCTTCAATTCCACCTCTCAGGGCTCCATTTTTTGTTTTAATAAAACATTCCAACTTATGGAACTTGAAAATCGCTTCAACACCAAAAAGAAGCAGCATATTCAAGGAAACAAGCGCATCTAGACCATTTTAGAACATCAAACCCATTGAATTTGACCAAACCAGATGCCCTTGAAGATCATTAGCATTTCTTACATGTATTCTCACCTTAATTGCTGAATAATGCATCCATCCCATCAATTCCACCTCTCAAGGTTCCATTTTTTCTTTTAAAAACACATTGACACTTATGGGACTTGAAAATCGCATCTATTCCAAAAGGAACCAGAATATTCATGGAAACAAGCGCATCTATACTCCTTTGGAACATAAAACCCATTGAATTTTATTAATCAAGGTGTCGTTGATGATCATTAGCATTTCTTACATCTCTTCTCTTCTTAATTCCTGAATAATGAGGTCATCCCTTCATTTTCTCCTGTCAAGGCTGCATTTGTTGTTGTAATAAGACATTCACACTTATGGGACTTGAAAATCGCTTCTATTCCAAAAAGAACCAGTATATTCATGGAAACATGCACATTTATACTCCTTTGGAACATCAAACCCATTCAATTTCACCAAACAAGGTGCCCTTGAAGATCGTTAGCATTTCTTCCATGCATTGTCTCCTTAATTGTTGAATAATGCGTCCATACCATCAATTCCACCTCTCAAGGTTCCATTTTTTCTTTTAAAAACACATTGACACTTATGGGACATGAAAATCGCATGTATTCCAAAAAGAATCAGAATATTCATGGAAACAAGCACATCTATACTCCTTTGGAAGATCAAAGCCATTGAATTTGGTTAAACAAGATGTCCTTGACGATCATTAGCATTTCCAACATGTATTATCTTCTTAATTGCTGAATAATGTCTCCATCTCTTCAATTCAACTTCTCAAGGCTCCATTTTTTGTTTTAATAACACATGCACAATTATGGGACCTGAAAATCCCTTCTATTCCAAAAAGAACCAGTATATTCATGGAAACAAGGACATGTATTCTCGTTTGGAACATCGAACCCATTGAATTTCATCAAACAAGGTGTCCTTCATGATCATTAGCATTTCTTACATCTATTCCCTTCCTAATTGCAGAATAATGAGGCCATCCCTTCGTTTTCTCCTCTCAAGGCTGCATTTGTTGTTGTAACAACACATTCACATTTATGGGACTTGAAAATCGCTTCTACTCCAAAAAGAACCAGTATATTCATGGAAACAAGCACAATCTATGGAACATCAAACCCTTTGAATTTGATTAAACAAGGTGTCCCTGATGATCATTAGCATTTCTTACATCTATTTCTCTTGTTATTTGCTGAATAATGAGGCCATCCCCTTCATTTTTCTCGTCTCAAAGGCTGCATTTGTTGTTGTAATAACAGATTCACACTTATAGGACTTGAAAATCGCTTCTATTATAAAAGAACCAGTATATTCATGGAAACAAGCACCATCTATACTCCTTTGGAACATCAAACCCTTTGAATTTGATTAAACAAGGTGTCCCTTGATGATCATTAGCATTTCTTACATGTATTCTCTTCTTAATTGCTGAATAATGAGGGACCCCCCCCATCCCTTCATTTTCTCC
>JAIRCJ010000067.1:411530-493560 GCA_020883675.1 Bruguiera gymnorhiza
GAAACAAGCACATCTATACTCCTTTGGAACATCAAACCCATTGAATTTGATTAAACAGGGTGTCCTCGATGATCATTAGCATTTCTAACATCTATTTCACTTCTGAATTGCTGAATAATCAGGCCATCCCTTCATTTTCTCCTCTCAAGGCTGCATTTGTGGTTGTAATAACACATTCACACTTGTGGGACTTGAAAATCGCTTCTATTCCAAAAGACCAGTATATTCGTGGAAACAAGCACATCTATACTCTTTGGAACATCAAGCACATTGAATTTGATTAAACCAGGTGTCCTTGATGATCATTAGCGTTTCTTACATGTATTCTCTTCTTAATCGCTGAATAATTAGGCCATCCCTTCATTTTCTCCTCACAGACTGCATTTGTTGCCGTAATAACACATTCCACTTATGGGACTTGACAATCGCTACTATTCGAAAAAGAACCAGTATATTCATGGAAACAAGCACATCTATACTCCTTTGGAAAAGCAAACCCATTGAATTTGATCAAACAAGGTGTCCTTGATGATCATTAGCATTTCTTACATGTATTCTCTCCTTAATTGCTGAATAATGCGTCCATCCCTTCAATTCCGCCTCTCAAGGTTCCATTTTCTGTTTTAATAACACATTCACACTTATGGGTCTTAAAAATCGCTTCTATTCCAAAAAGAAGCAGTAAATTGTCGGAAAGAAGCACAACTATACTCCTTTGGAACAGCAAACCCATTGAATTTGAATAAACAAGGTGTCCTTGATGATCATTAGCATTTCATACATGTATTCTCATCTTAATTGCTGAATAATGCATCCATCGCTTCAATTCCACCTCTCAAGGCTCCATTTTCTGTTTTAAGAACCAGTATATTCATGGAAACAAGCACATCTATCCAACTTTGGAACATCAAACCCATTCAATTTGATTAAACAAGCTGTGGTTGATGATCATTAGCCTTTCTTACATGTATTCTCTTCTTAATTGCTGAATAATGCATCCATCCCTTCAATTCCACCTCTCAAGGCTGCATTTGTTGTTGTAATAACACATTCACAATTATGGGACCTGAAAAATCGCTTCTATTCCAAGAAGAACCAGCATGCTCGTGGAAACAAGCACATCTATACTCCTTTGGAACATCAAACCCAATGAATTTGATTAAACAAGGTGTCCTTCATGATCATTAGCATTTCTTACATCTATTCTCTTCTTAATTGCTGAATAAGGAGGTCATCCCTTCATTTTATCCTCTCAAGGCTGCATTTGTTGTTGTAATAACACATTCACACTTATGGGACTTCAAAATCGCTTCTATTCCAAAAAGAACCAGTATATTCATCGAAACAAGCACATCTATACTCCTTTGGAACATCAAACACGTTGAATTTGATTAAACAAGGTGTCTTTGATGATCATTAGCATTTCTTACATGTATTCTCGTCTTAATTGCTGAATAATGCATCCATCGCTTCAATTCCACCTCTCAAGGCTCCATTTTCTGTTTCAATAACACACTCACACTTATGGGACTTGAAAATCGCTTTTATTCCAAGAAGAACCAGTATATTGATGGATACAAGCACATCTATACTCCTTTGGAACGCCAAACCCATAGAATTTGATTAAACAAGGTGTCCTTGATGATCATTAGCATTTCTTACATCTCAAGGATGCATTCGTTGTTGTAATAACACATTCACACTTATGGGACTTGAATGTCACTTCTATTCCCAAAAGAACCAGTACATTGATGGAAACAAGCACATCTATAGTCGTTTGGAACATCAAACCAATTGAATTTGATTAAACAAGGTGTCGTTGATGATCATTAGCATTTCCTACATGTATTCTCTCCTTAATTGCTGAATAATGAGTCCATCCCATCAATTCCACCTCTCAAGGTTCCATTTCTTGTTTTAATAACACATTCACACTTATGGGACTTAAAAAATCGCTTCTATTCCCAAAAGAACCAGTATATTCATGGAAACAAGCACAACTATGCTCCTTCGGAACATCAAACCCTTTGAATTTGATTAAACAAGGTTTCCCTGATGATCATTAACATTTCCTACATGTATTCTCATCTTAATTGCTGAATAATGAGGCCATCCCTTCATCTTCTCCTGTCATGGTTGCATTTGTTCTTGTAATAACACATGCACACTTATGGGACTTGAAAATCGCTTCTATTCCAAAAAGAATCAGTATATTCATGGAAACAAGCACATTTATACTCCTTTCGAACATCAAACCCATTGAATTTGATTAAACAAGGTGTCGTTGACGATCATTAGCATTTTCTACATGTATTCTCTCCTTAATTGCTGAATAATGAGTCCATCCAATCAATTCCACCTCTCAAGGTTCCATTTTTTGTTTTAATAACACTTTCACACTTATGGGACTTAAAAAATCGCTTCTATTCCAAAAAGAACCAGTATATTCATGGAAACAAGCACATCTATACTCCTTTGGAACATCAAACCCTTTAAATTTGATTAAACAAGGTTTCCCTGATGATCATTAGCATTTCCTACATGTATTCTCATCTTAATTGCTGAATAATGAGGCCATCCCTTCATTTTCTCCTGTCATGGCTGCATTTGTTCTTGTAATAACACATGCACACTTATGGGACTTGAAAATCGCTTCTATTCCAAAAAGAACCAGTATATTCATGGAAACAAGCACATCTATACTCCTTTGGAAAATCAAACCCATTGAATTTGATTAAACAAGGTGTCGTTGATGATCATTAGCATTTCCTACATGTATTCTCTCCTTAATTGCTGAATAATGAGTCCATCCCATCAATTCCACCTCTCAAGGTTCCATTTTTTGTTTTAATAACACATTCACACTTCTGGGACTTAAAAAATCGCTTCTATTCCAAAAAGAACCTGTATATTAATAGAAACAAGCACATCTATACTCCTTTGGAACATCAAACCCTTTGAATTTGATTAAACAAGGTGTCCCTGATGATCATTAGCATTTCTTAGATGTATTCTCATCTTAATTGCTGAATAATGAGGCCATCCCATCATTTTCTCCTCTCAAGGTTGCATTTGTTGTTGTAATAACACATTCACACCTTGGGGACATGAACATCGCTTCTATTCCAAAAAGAACCAGTATATTCTTGGAAACAAGCAAATCTATACTCCTTTGGAACATCAAACCCTTTGAATTTGATTAACCAAGGTGTCCTTGACGATCATTGGCATTTCTAACATGTATTCTCTCCTTAAGTGCAGAATAATGCGTCCATCCCTTCAATTCCACCTCTCAAGGGTCCATTTTCTGTTTTAATAACACATTGACATTTATGGGACTTGAAAATCGCTTCTATTCCAAAAAGAACCATTATATTCATCGAAACAAGCACATCTATACTCCTTTGGAACATCAAACCCATTGAATTTGATTAGACAAGGTGTGCCTGAAGATCATTAGCATTTCCTGCATGTATTCTCTCCCTAATTGCTGAATATTGCATCCGTCCCTTGATTTCCACCACTCAAGGAGGCATTTGTTGTTGTAATAACACATTCACACTTATGGGACTTGAAAATTGCTTCTATACCAAAAAGAAGCAGTATATTCATGGAAAGAAGCACTTCTATACTCATGTACTCTCTTCTTAATTGCTGAATAATGAGGCCATCCCTTCATTTGCTCCAGTCAAGGCTGCATTTGTTGTTGTTATAAAACATGCACACTTATGGGACTTGAAAATAACTTCTATTCCAAAAAGAACCAGTATATTCATGGAAACAAGCACATCTATACTCCTTTGGAACATCAAACCCATTGAATTAAATTAAAGAAGGTGTCCTTGATGCTCATTAGCATTTCCTACATGTACTCTCTTCTTAATTGCTGCATTTGTTCTAATAATAACACATTCATACTTCTGTGACTTGAAAATCGCTTCTATTCCAAAAGGAACAAGTATATTCATGGAAACAAGCACATCTATACTCAAGGCTGCATTTGATGATCATTTTCTCCACTCAAGGCTGCATTTGTTGTAATAATAACACATTCATACTTCTGTGACTTGAAAATCGCTTCTATTCCAAAAGGAACAAGTATATTCATGGAAACAAGCACATCTATAGTACTTTGGAACTTCAAACCCATTGAATTTGGTTAAACAAGGTGTCCATGATGATCATTAGCATTTCCTACATGTATTCTCTTCTTAAGTGCTGAATAATGAGGTCATCCCTTCATTTTCTCCTCTCAAGGCTGCATTTGTTGTTGTAATAACACATGCACACTGATGGGACTTGAAAATCGCTTCTATTCCAAAAAGAACAAGTATATTCATGGAAACAAGCACATCTATACTCCTTTGGAACATCAAACCCATTGAATTTGGTTAAACAAGGTGTTCTTGATGATCATTAGCATTTCGTACATGTATTCTCTTCTTAATTGCTGAATGATGAGGCCATCCCTTCATTTTCTCCTGTCAAGGCTTCATTTGTTGTTGTAATATCACATTCACAGTTATGTCAAAAATCGCATCTATTCCAAAAAGAACCAGTATATTCATGGAAACAAGCACATCTATACTGCTTTGGAACATCAAACCCACTGAATTAGATTAAACAAGTTGTCCTTGATGATCATTAGCATTTCTTACATGTATTCTCCTCTTAATTGCTGAATAATGAGGCCATCCCTTCATCTTCTCCTCTCAAGGCTGCATTTGTTGTTGTAATAACACATTCACACTTATGGGACTTGAAAATTGCTTCTATTCCAATAAGAACCAGTATATTCATGGAGGCAAGCACATCTATACAGCTTTGGAACATCAAACGCACTGAATTAGATTAAACAAGGTGTCCTTGATTATCATTAGCATTTCTTACATGTATTCTCTCCTTAATTGCTGAGTAATGTGTCCATCCCTTCACTTCCACCTCTCAAGGCTCCATTTTTTGTTTTAAGAACACATTCACACTTATGGGGCTTGCAAATCACTTCTATTCCAAAAAGAACACGTATATTCATGGAAACAAGCACATCTATATTCCTTTGGAACATCAAACCCATTGAATTTGTTTAAACAAGGTGTCCCTGATGATCATTAGCATTTCTTACATCTATTCTCTTCTTCATTGCTCAATAATGAGGCCATCCCTTCATTTTCTCCTCTCAAGGCTGCATTTGTTGTTGTAATAACAAATTCACAATTATGGGACTTGAAAATCGCATCTTTTCCAAAATGAACCAGTATATTCTTGGAAACAAGCACATCTATACTCCTTTGGAGCATCAAACCCATTGAATTTGATTAAACAAGGTGTGGCTGATGATCGTTAGCATTTCATACATGTATTCTCTCCTTAATTGGTGAATAATGAGGCCATCCCTTCATTTTCTCCACTCAAGGCTGCATTTGTTGTTGTAATAACACATTCACACTTATGGGACTTGAAAATCGCTTCTAATCCAAAATGAACCGGTATATTCATGGAAAGAAGCACATCTAAACTCCTTTGGAAGAACAAACCCATTAAATATGACTAAACAAGGTGTCCTTGATGATCATTTGCATTTCTTACATCTATTCTCTTCTTACTAGCTGAATAATGAGGCCATCCCTTCATTTTCTCCTCTCGAGGCTGCATGTGTTTTGTAATAACAAATTCACACTTATGGGACTTCAAAATCACATCTTTTCCAAAAAGAACCAATATATTCATGAAAACAAGCACATCTATACTCCTTTGGAACATCAAACCCATTGAATTTGATTAAACAAGGTGTCCTTGACGATCATTAGCATTTCTTACATGTATTCTCTTCTTATTTGCTGAATAATGAGGTCATCCCTTCATTTTCTCCTCTCAAGGTTGCATTTGTTGTTGTAATAACACATTTACACTTATGGGACTTGAAAATCACTTCTATTCCAAAACGAACCAGTATATTCATGGAAACAAGCACATCTATACTCCTTTGGAACATCAAACCCATTGAATTTGATTAAACAAGGTGTCCTTGACAATCATTAGCATTTCTTACATGTATTCTCTTATTATTTGCTGAATAATGAGGTCATCCCTTCATTTTCTCCTCTCAAGGCTGCATTTGTTGTTGTAATAACACATTTACACTTATGGGACTTGAGAATCGCTTCTATTCCAAAAAGAACCAGTATATTCATGGAAACAAGCACATCTATACTCCTTTGGAACATCAAACCCATTGAATTTGATTAAACAAGGTGTCCTTGATGATCATTAGCATTTCTTACATCTATTGTCTTCTTAATTGCTTAAGAATGAGGCCATCCCTTCATTTTTTCCTCTCAAGGTTGCATTTGTTGTTGTAATAAGACATTCACACTTATGGGAGTCGAAAATCGCTTCTATTCCAAAACGAAGCAGTATATTCATGCAAACAAGCACATCTATACTGAATTAGATTAAACAAGGTGTCCTTGACGGTCATTAGCTTTTCCTACATGTAATCTCTCCTTAATTTCTGAATAATGCATCCATTCGCTCAATTCCACCTCTCAAGGCTCCATTTTTTGTTTTAATAACACATTCACACTTATGGGACATGAAAATCACTTCAACACCAAAAAGAAGCAGTATATTCATGGAGACAAGCGCATCTATACCACCTTAGAACATCAAACCCATTGAATTTGATTAAACAAGGTGTCCTTGATGATCATTAGCATTTCTTACATGTATTCTATTTTGAATTGCTGAATAATGAGGCCATCCCTTCACTTTCTCCTCTCAAGGCTGCATTTGTTGTAATAATAACACATTCACACTTATGGGACTTGAAAATCGCCTCTATTCCGAAAAGAACCAGTATATTCATGGAATCAAGCACATCTATACTCCTTTGGAACATCAAACCCATTGAATGTGATTAAAGAAGGTGTCCTTGATGATCATTTGCATTTCTTACATCTATTCTCTTCTTACTTGCTGAATAATGAGGCCATCCCTTCATTTTCTCCTCTCAAGGCTGCATTTGCTGTTGTAATAACACATTCACACTTATGGAACCTTAAAATTCCTTCTATACCAAAAGGTACTATTTCCATGGAAACAAGTACATCTATACTCCTTTGAAACATCAAACCCATTGAATGTGATTAAACAAGGAGTCCTTGATGATCATTTGCATTTCTTACATCTATTGTCTTCTTAATTGATGAATAATAAGTCCATCCCATCAATTCCACCTCTGAATGCTCCATTTTTTTGTTTTAATAACACATTCACACTTATGAGACTTGAAAATCACTTCTATTCCAAAAAGAACCTGTATATTCAGGGAAACAAGCACATCTATACTCCTTTGGAACATCAACCCACTGAATTAGATTAAACAAGGTGTCCTTGACGATCATGAGCATTTCCTACATGTATACTCTCCTTCATTGCTGATTAATGCGTCCATCCCTTCTATTCCACCTCTCAAGGTTGCATTTTTTGTTTTAATAACACATTCACACTTACGGGACTTGAAAATCGCTTCTATTCCAAAAAGAACCAGTATAATCGTGCAAACAAGCACATCTATACTACTTTGGAACATCAAACCCACTGAATTTGATTAAACAAGGTGTCGTTGATGATCATTAGCATTTCTGCCATGTACTCTCTTCTTAATTGCAGAATAATGAGGCCATCCCTTCATTTTCTCCTCACAAGACTGCATTTGTTGTTGTAATAACACATTCACACTTATGAGACTTGACAAATCGCTTCTATTCCAAAAAGAACCTATATATTCATGGAAACAAGCACATCTATACTCCTTTGGAACATCAAGCCCACTGAATTAGATTAAACATGGTGTCCTTGACGATCATGAGCATTTCCTACATGTATTCTCTCCTTAATTGCTGAATAATGCGTCCATCCCTTCAATTCCACCTCTCAAGGTTCCATTTTTTGTTTTAATAACACATTCACACTTATGGGACTTGAAAATCGCTTCTATTCCAAAAAGAACCTGTATATTCATGGAAACAAGCACATCTATACTCCTTTGGAACATCAAACCCACTGAATTAGATTAAAAAAGGTGTCCTTGACGATCATGAGCATTTTCCACATGTATACTCTCCTTAATTGCTGATTAATGTGTCCATCCCTTCTATTCCACCTCTCAAGGTTCCATTTTTTGTTTTAATAACACATTCACACTTATGGGACTTGAAAATCGCTTCTATTCCAAAAAGAACCAGTATATTCGTGGAAACAAGCACATCTATACTCCTTTGGAACATCAATCCCATTGAATTTGATTAAACAAGGTGTCGTTGATGATCATTAGCATTTCTTCCATGTACTCTCTTCTTAATTGCAGAATAATGAGGCCATCCCTTCATTTTCTCCTCACAAGACTGCATTTGTTGTTGTAAGAACACATTCACACTTATGAGACTTGACAAATCGCTTCTATTCCAAAAAGAACCTGTATATTCATGGAAACAAGCACATCTATACTCCTTTGGAACATCAAACCCACTGAATTAGATTAAACATGGTGTCCTTGACGATCATGAGCATTTCCTACATGTATTCTCTCCTTAATTGCTGAATAATGCTTCCATCCCTTCTATTCCACCTCTCAAGGTTCCATTTTTTGTTTTAATAACACATTCACACTTATGGGACTTGAAAGTCGCTTCTATTTCAAAAAGAACCAGTATATTCGTGGAAACAAGCACTTCTATACTCCTTTGGAACATCAAACCCACTGAATTTGATTAAACAAGGTGTCCTCGATGATCATTAGCATTTCTTACATATATTCTCTCCTTAATTGCTCAGTAATGCATCCATCCCTTCAATTCCAACTCTCAAGGTTCCATTTTTTGGTGTAATTACACATTGACACTTATGGGACTTGAAAATTGCTTCTTTTCCACAAAGAACCAGTATATTCATGGACAGAAGCACTTCTATACTCCTTTGGAACATCAAACCCATTGAATTTCACTAAGCATGGTGTCTTTGATGATCATTAGCCTTTCTTACATGTATTCTCTTCTTAATTGCTGACTAATGAGGCCATCACTCCATTTTCTCCTCTCAAGGCTCCATTTGTTGTTGTAATAACACATTCACACTTATGGGACTTGAAAATCGCTTCTATTCCAAAAAGAACCGGAAAACAAGTACATCTGTACTCCATTGGAACATCAAACCCATTGTATATGATTAAACAAGGTGCCCATGATGACCATTAGCATTTCCTACATGTATTCTCTTCTTAATTGCTGAATAATGAGGCCATCCCATCATTTTCTCCTCTCGAGGCTGCATTCGTTGTTGTAATAACACATTCACACTTATGCGACTTGAAAATCACTTCTATTAGAAAAAGAACCAGTATATTCATGGAAACAAGCACATCTATACTCCTTTGGAAGATGAAACCCATTGAATTTGATTAAACAAGGTGTCCTTGATGATCATTAGCATTTCTTGCATATATTCTCTTCTTAATTGCTGAATAATAAGGTCATCCCTTCATTTTCTCCTCTTGAGGCTGCTTTTGTTGTTGTAATAAATCATTCACACTTATGGGACTTGAAAATCGCTTCCATTCCAAAAAGAACCAGTATATTCATTGAAACAAGCACATCTATACTCCTTTGGAACATCAAACCCATTGAATTTGATTAAACAACGTGACCTTGATGAACATTAGCATTTCTTACATGCATTCTATTCTTAATTGCTAAATAATGAGGCTATCCCTTCTTTTTCTCCACTCAAGGCTGCATTTGTTGCTGTAATAACACATTCAAACTCCTGGGACTTGAAAATCGCCTCTATTCCCAAATGAACCAGTATAATCATGGAAACAAGGACATCTATAATCCTTTGGAACATCAAACGCATTGAAATTGATTAAAGAAGGTGTCCTTCATGATCATTAGCATTTCTAACATCTCTTCTCGTCTGAATTGCTGAATAATGAGGCCATCCCTCTCTTTACTCCTCTCAAGGCTGCATTTGTTGTTGTAAGAACACATTCACACTTATGAGACTTGAAAATCGCTTCTATTCCAAAAAGAACCAGTATATTCATGCAAACAAGCACATCTATACTCGTTTGGAACATCAAACCCATTGAATTTGATTAAGGAAGGTGTCCTTGATGATCCTTAGCATTTCCTACATGTATTCACTTCTTAATAGCTGAATCATGAGGCCATCCCATGATTTTCTCCTCTCGACACTGCATTTGTTGTTGTAATAACACATTCACACTTATTCGACTTGAAAATCGCTTCTATTCCAAAAAGAACCAGTATATTCATAGAAACAAGCACATGTATACACCTTTCAAACATCAAACCCATTGAATTTGATTGAACAAGGTGTCGTTGACGATCATTAGCATTTCTAGCCTGTATTCTCTTCCTAACTGCTGAATAATGAGGTCATCCCTTCATTTTCTCCTCTCAATGCTGCATTTGTTGTTGTAATAACACGTTCACACATATGGAAATTTAAAATCGCTTCTATAACAAAAAGAAGCAATATATTCATGGGAACAAGCACATCTATACTCCTATGGATCATCAAACCCAAAGAATTTGATTCAAGAAGGTGTCCTTGATGATCATTAGCATTTCTTACATGTATTCTCTTCTTAATTGCTGAATAATGAGGCCATCAATTCATTTTCTCCTCTCAAGGCTGCATTTGTTGTTGTAATAACACATTCACACTTATGGGACTTGAAAATTGCTTCTATTCCAAAAAGAACTAGTACTTTCATGGAAACAAGCACATCTATACTGGTTTGGAACATCAAACCCATTGAACTTGATAAAACAAGGTGTCCTTGATGATCATTAGGATTTCTTACTTCTATTCACTTCTTAATTGCTGAATAATGAGACCATCCCTTCATTTCCTGCTCTCAAGGATGCATTTGTTGTTGTAATAACACATTCACACTTATGAGACATGAAAATCGCTTCTATTCCAAAAAGAACCAGTATATTCATGGAAACAAGCACATCTATACTCCTTTGGAACATCAAACCCAATGAATTTGATTAAACAAGGTGTCCTTGATGATCATTAGCATTTCTTACATCTCTTGTCTTCTTAATTGCTGAATAATGTGGCCATCGCTTCATTTTCTCTTCCCAAGGCTGCATTTGTCGTTGTAATAAAACATTCACACCTATGGGACATGAAAATCGCTTCTATTCAATAAAGAACTAGTATATTCATGGAAACAAGCACATCTATACTCCTTTGGAACATCAAACCCAATGAATTTGATTAAACAAGGTGTCCTTGATGATCATTAGCATTTCTTACATCTCTTGTCTTCTTAATTGCTGAATAATGTGGCCATCGCTTCATTTTCTCTTCCCAAGGCTGCATTTGTCGTTGTAATAAAACATTCACACCTATGGGACATGAAAATCGCTTCTATTCAATAAAGAACTAGTATATTCATGGAAACAAGCACATCTATACTCCTTTGGAACATCAAACCCAATGAATTTGATTAAACAAGGTGTCCTTGATGATCATTAGCATTTCTTACATCTCTTGTCTTCTTAATTGCTGAATAATGTGGCCATCGCTTCATTTTCTCTTACCAAGGCTGCATTTGTCATTGTAATAAAACATTCACACTTATGGGACATGAAAATTGCTTCCATTCCAAAAAGAACTAGTATATTCATGGAAACAAGCACATCTATACTCCTTTGGAACATGAAACCCATTGAAGTTGATGAAACAAGGTGTCCTTGTTGATCATTAGCATTTCTTACGTCTATTCACTTCTTAATTGCTGAATAATGAGGCCATCCCTTCATTTTCTCCTCCCAAGGCTGCATTTGTTGTTGTAATAACACATTCACACTTATGGGACTTGAGAATCGCTTCTATTACAAAAAGAACCAGTATATTCATAGAAACAAGCACATCTATGCTCCTTTGGAACATCAAACCCATTGAATTTGATTGAACAACGTGTCCTTGATGAACATTAGCATTTCATACATGTATTCTCTCCTTAATTGCTGAATAATGTGTCCATCCCTTCAATTCCACCTCTCAAGGTTCCATTTTTTGTTTTCATAACACATTCAGACTTATGGGACTTGAAAATCTCTTCTATACCAATAAGATGCAGTATATTTTTGGAGACAAGCACTTCTATACTCCTTTGGAACATCAAACCCATTGAATTTGATTAAACAAGGTGTCCTTGATGATCATTAGCATTTTGTACATGTATTCTCTTCTTAATTGCTGAATAATGAGGCCATCTCTTCATTTTCTGATCTCAAGGCTGCATTTGTTGTTGTAATAACACATTCACACCTATGGGACACGAAAATCGCTTCTATTCCAAAAAGAACCAGTATATTCATGGAAACAAGCACATCTATACTCCTTTGGAACATCAAACCCAATGAATTTGATTAAACAAGGTGTCCTTGATGATCGTTAGCATTTCTTACCTCTCTTGTCTTCTTAATTGCTGAATAATGAGGCCATTGCTTCATTTTCTCTTCTCAAGGCTGCATTTGTCGTTGTAATAAAACATTCACACCTATGGGACATGAAAATCGCTTCTATTCAATAAAGAACTAGTATATTCATGGAAACAACCACATCCATACTCCTTTGGAACATCAAAGCCATTGAATTTGACTAAACAAGCTGTGCTTGATGATAATTAACATTTCTTACATGTATTCTCTTCTTAATTGCTGAATAATCCGTCCATCCCCTCAATTCCACCTCTAAAGGCTCCATTTTTTTTTTTAATAACACATTCACACTTATGGAACATGAAAATCGCTTCTATACCAAAACATGTTGTATATTAATGGAAACAAGCACTTCTATACTATTTTGGAACATAAAAACCATTGAATTTGATCCAACAAGGTATCCTTGACGATCATTAGCATTTCTTCCATGTATTCTCCTCTTAATTGGTCAATAATCAGTCCATCCCATCAATTCCACCTCTCAAGGCTCCATTTTTTGTTTTAATAACACATTCACACATATGGAACTTTAAAATTGCTTCTATACCAAAAAGAAGTAGTATATTCATGGAGACAAGCACATCTATACTCCTTCAGAACATCAAAGCCGTTGAATTTGATTAAACAATGTGTCCTTAGTTGCTGAATAATGAAACCATCCCTTCAATTCCTCCTCTCAAGGCTCAACTTTTTGTTGTAAAAACACATTCACACTTATGGGACCCGAAAATCGCTTCAATTCCAAAAAGAACCAGTATATTCATGGAAATTGGCACATCTACACTCCTTTGGAACATCAAACCCATTGAATTTAATTAAACAAGGTGTCCTTGATGATCATTAGCATTTCTCACATCTCTGCTCTTCTTAATTGCTGAATAATGAGGCAATCCCTTCATCTTCTCCACTCAAGGCTGCATTTGTTGTTGTAATAAAACATTCACACTTATGGGACTTGAAAATCACTTCCATTCGAAAAAGAACCAGTATATTCATTGAAACAAGCACATCTATACTCCTTTCGAACATCAAACCCATTGAATTTGATTAAACAAGGTGTCCTTGATGATCATTAGCATTTCCTACGTCTCTTCTCTTCTTAATTGCTGAATAATGAGGAAAACCCTTCATTTTCTCCTCTCAAGGCTGCATTTGTTGTTGTAATAACACATTCACACTTATGGGACGTGAAAATCGCTTCTATTCCAAAAAGAACCAGTATATTCATTGAAACAAGCACATCTATACTCCTTTGGAACATCAAACCCATTGAATTTGATTAAACAGGGTGTCCTTGATGATCATTCGCATTTCCTACGTCTCTTCTCTTCTTAATTGCTGAATAATGAGGCCAAGCCTTCATTTTCTCCTCTCAAGGCTGCATTTGTTGTTCTAATAACACATTCACACTCATGGGACTTATTAATCGCTTCTATTCCAAAAAGAACCAGTATATTCATGGAAAGAAGCTCATCAATCCTCCTTTGGAACATCACACCCAGTGAATTTGATTGGACAAGGTGTAGTTGATGATCATTAGCATTTCTTACATGTATTCTCTCCTTAATTGCTGAATAATGCATCCAACCCATCAATTCCACCTGTCAAGGTTCCATTTTTTCTTTTAAAAACACATTGACACTTATGGGACTTGAAAATCGCTTCTATTGCAAAAAGAACTAGAATATTCATGGAAACAAGCACATCTATACTCCTTTGGAACATCAAAGCCATAGAATTTGGTTAAACAAGGTGTCCTTGATGATCACTAGGATTTCCTACATGTATTCTCTTCTTAATTGCTGAAAAATGAGGCCATCCCTTAATTTTCTCCTCTCAAGGCTGCATTTGTTGTTGTAATAAGACATTCACACTTATGGGGCTTGAAAATCGCTTCTATTCCAAAAAGAACTAGTATATTCATGGAAACAAGCTCATCGATCCGCCTTTGGAACATCACTCCCATTGAATTTGATTGGACAAGGTGTAGTTGATGATCATTAGCATTTCTTACTTGTATTTTCTCCTTAATTGCTTCAATTCTGAAAAGAACCAGTATATTCATCGAAACGAGCACATCTATACTCCATTGGAACATCAAACCCATTGAATGTTGTAAAACAAGGTGTCCTTCATGATCATTAGCATTTCCTACATGTATTGTCTTCTTAATTGCTGAATAATGGGGCCATCCCTTCATTTTCTCCTCTCAGGGCTGCATTTGTTGTTGTGATAACATATTTACACTGATGGGACATGAAAATCACTTCTATTCCGAAAAGAACCAGAATATTCATGGAAACAAGCACATCTATACTCCGTTGGAACATCAAACCCATTGAATTTGGTTAAACAAGGTGTTCTTAATTGCTGAATAATGAGGCCATCCCTTCATTTTCTCCTTTGAAGGATGCATTTGTTGTTGTAATAACACATTCACACTTATGGGACTTCAAAATCGCTTCTATTCCAAAAAGAACCATAATATTTGTGGAAACAAGCACATCTATACTCCTTTGGAACATCAAAGCCATTGAATTTGGTTAAACAAGGAGTCCTTGATGATCATTAGCATTTCCTACATGTATTCTCTTCTTAATTGCTGAATAATATGTCCATCTCTTCAATTCAACTTCTCAAGGCTCCATTTTTTTGTTTCAATAACACATGCACACTTATGGGACCTGAAAATCCCTTCTATTCCAAAATGAACCAGTATATTCATGGAAAGAAGGACATGTATTCTCGTTTGGAACATCGAACCCATTGAATTTCATCAAACAAGGTGTCCTTCATGATCATTAGCATTTCCTACATCTACTCCCTTCCTAATTGCAGAATAATGAGGCGATCCCTACATTTTCTCCTCTCAAGGCTGCATTTGTTGTTGTAACAACACATTCACATTTATGGGACTTGAAAATCGCTTCTATTCCAAAAAGAACCAGTATATTCATGGAAACACGCACATCTATACTCCATTGGAACATCAAAACCATTGAATTTGATTAAACAAGGTGTACTTGATGATCATTAGGATTTCTTACGTCTATTCTCTTCTGAATTGCTGAATAATGATGCCATCCTTCATTTTCTCCTCTCAAGGTTGCATTTGCTGTTGTAATAACACATTCACACTTATGGGACTTGAAAATCGCTTCTATTCGAAAAAGAACCAGAATATTCATGGAAACAAGCACATCTATACTCCTTTGGAACATCTAACCCATTGAATTTGGTTAACCAAGGTGTCCTTGGTGATCATTAGCATTTACTACATGTATTCTCTTCTTAATTGCTGAATAATGAGGCCATCGCTTCATTTTCTCTTCTCAAGGCTGCATTTGTCGTTGTAATAAAACATTCACACTTATGGGACATGAAAATTGCTTCTATTCCAAAAAGAACTAGTATATTCATGGAAACAAGCACATCTATACTCCTTTGGAACATGAAACCCATTGAAGTTGATTAAACAAGGTGTCCTTGTTGATCATTAGCATTTCTTACGTCTATTCACTTCTTAATTGCTGAATAATGAGGCCATCCCTTCATTTTCTCCTCTCAAGGTTGCATTTGCTGTTGTAATAACACATTCACACTTATGGGACTTGAAAATCGCTTCTATTCGAAAAAGAACCAGAATATTCATGGAAACAAGCACATCTATACTCCTTTGGAACATCTAACCCATTGAATTTGGTTAACCAAGGTGTCCTTGGTGATCATTAGCATTTCCTACATGTATTCTCTTCTTAATTGCTGAATAATGAGGCCATCGCTTCATTTTCTCTTCTCAAGGCTGCATTTGTCGTTGTAATAAAACATTCACACTTATGGGACATGAAAATTGCTTCTATTCCAAAAAGAACTAGTATATTCATGGAAACAAGCACATCTATAGTCCTTTGGAACATGAAACCCATTGAAGTTGATTAAACAAGGTGTCCTTGTTGATCATTAGCATTTCTTACGTCTATTCACTTCTTAATTGCTGAATAATGAGGCCATCCCATCATTTTCTCCTCCCAAGGCTGCATTTGTTGTTGTAAGAACACATTCACACTTATGGGGCTTGAAAATCGCTTCTATTCCAAAGGGAACCAGTATATTCATGGAAACAAGCACATCTATACTCCTTTGGAATATCAAACCCATTGAATTTGATTAAAGAAGGTTTCCTCGATAATCATTAGCATTTCTTACAAGTATTCCCCTCTTAATTGCTGAATAATGAGGCCATCCCTTCATTTTCACCTCTCAAGGCTGCATTTGTTGTTGTAATAACACATTCACACTTATGGGACTTGAAAATCGCTTCTATTCCGAAAGGAACCAATATGTTCATGGAAAGAAGCACATCTATACTCCTTTGGAACATCAAACCCATTCAATTTGATTAAAGAAGGTTTCCTCGATAATCATTAGCATTTCTTACAAGTATTCCCGTCTTAATTGCTGAATAATGAGGCCATCCCTTCTTTTTCACCTCTCAAGGCTGCATTTGTTGTTGTAATAACACATTCACACTTATGGGACTTGGAAATCGCTTCTATTCCAAAAGGAACCAGTATATGCATGCAAACAAGCACATCTATACTCCTTTGGAACATCAAACCCATTGAATTTGGTTAAACAACGTGTCCTTGATGATCATTAGCATTTCTTGCAAGTATTCTCTTCTCAATTGCCAAATAATGAGGCCATCCCTCCATTTTCTCCTCTCAAGGCTGCATTTGTTGTTGTAATAACACATTCACACTTATGGGACTTGAAAATCGCTTCTATTCCGAAAGGAACCAATATGTTCATGGAAAGAAGCACATCTATTCTCCTTTGGAACATCAAACCCATCGAATTTGATTAAAGAAGGCGTCCTCGACAATCATTAGCATTTCTTACAAGTATTCTCTTCTTAATTGCCGAATAATGAGGCCATCCCTTCATTTTCACCTCTCAAGGCTGCATTTGTTGTTGTAATAACACATTGACACTTATGGGACTTGAAAATCGCTTCTATTCCAAAAAGAACCAGTATATTCATGGAAACAACGACATCTATACTCCTTTGCAACTTCAAACCCATTGAATTTGATTAAACAAGGTGTCCTTGATAATCATTAGCATTTCTTACAACTATTCTCCTCCTAATTGCTTTATAATGAGGCCAACCCTTCATTTTCTCCTCTCAAGGTGGCATTTGTTGTTGTAATAACACATTCATACTTATGTGACTTGAAAATCGCTTCTATTCCAAAAAGGCTCAGTATATTCAAGGAAACAAGCACATCTATACTCCTTTGGAACATCAAACCCATTGAATTTGGTTAAACAAGGTGTCCTTGATGATCATTAGCATTTCCTACATGTATTCTCTTCTTAATTGCCAAATAATGAGGCCATCCCTTCATTTTCTCCTCTCAAGGCTGCATTTGTTGTTGTAATAACACATTCACACTTATGGGACTTGAAAATCGCTTCTATTCCGAAAGGAACCAATATGTTCATGGAAAGAAGCACATCTATACTCCTTTGGAACATCAAACCCATTGAATTTGATTAAAGAAGGTTTCCTCGATAATCATTAGCATTTCTTACAAGTATTCCCGTCTTAATTGCTGAATAATGAGGCCATCCCTTCATTTTCACCTCTCAAGGCTGCATTTGTTGTTGTAATAACACATTCACACTTATGGGACTTGAAAATCGCTTCTATTCCAAAAGGAACCAGTATATTCATGGAAACAAGCACATCTATACTCCTTTGGAACATCAAACCCATTGAATTTGGTTAAACAACGTGTCCTTGATGATCATTAGCATTTCTTGCAAGTATTCTCTTCTCAATTGCTGAATAATGAGGCCATCCCTTCATTTTCTCCTCTCAAGGCTGCATTTGTTGTTGTAATAACACATGCACACTTATGGGAGTCAAAAATCGCTTCTATACCAAAAACAACCAGTATGCTCATGGAAACAAGCACATCTACACAGCTTTGGAACATCGAACACACAGAATTGGATTAAACAAGCTGTCCTCGATGGTCATTAGCATTTCTTACATGTATTCTCTCCTTAATTGCTGAATAATGCGTCCATCCCTTCAATTCCACCTCTCTAGGTTCCATTTTTTGTTTTAATAACACATTCGCACTTATGGGACCTGAAATTCGCCTCTATTCCAAAAAGAACCAGTATGTTCATGGAAACAAGCACATCTATACTCCTTTGGAACATCAAACCCATTGAATTTGATTAAACAAGGTGTCCTTGATGTTCATTAGCATTTCTTACATCTATTCTGTTCTGAATTGCTGAATAATGAGTAAAGGTTGCATTTGTTGTTGTAATAACACATTCACACTTATGGAACTTTAAAATTGCTTCTATATCAAAAAGAAGTAGTATTTTCATGGAAACAAGTACATCTAAACTCCTTTGGAACATCAAAACCATTGAATTTGATTAAACAAGGTGTCATTGATGATCATTAGTATTTCCTACACGTATTTTCTTCTTAATTGCTGAATAATGAGGGCCATTCATTTTCTCCTCTCAAGGCTGCATTTGTTGTTGTAATAACACATTCACACTTATGGAACTTGAAAATCGCTTCTGTACCAAAAAAAAGCGGTATATTCATTGAATTTGATTAAACAGGGTGAATTTGATTAAACAGGGTGTCCTTCATGATCATTAGCATTTCTTACATCTATTCTCTTCTTAATTGCTGAATAATGAGACCATCCCTTCATTTTCCCCTCTCAAGGTTGCATTTGTGGTTGTAATAACACATTCACACTTATGGAACCATAAAATTGCTTCTATACCAAAAAGAAGTAGTATTTTCATGGAAACAAGTTCATCTAAATTGCTTTTGAACATCAAACCCATTGAATTTGATTAAATAAGGTGTCCTTGATGATAATTTGCATTTCTTACATCTATTCTCTTCTTAATTGATGAAGAATGAGTCCATCCCATCAATTGCACATCTGAATCCTCCATTTTTTTTTTATAACACATTCACACTTATGCAACTTGAAAATCGCTTCTATACCAAAAAGAAGCAGTATATTCATGGAAACAAGCACATCTATACTCCTTTGGAACAGCAAACCCATTGAATTTGATTAAACAAGGTGTCCTTGATGATCCTTCGCATTTCTTACATGTATTCACTCCTTAATTGCTGAATAATGCGTCCATCCCTTCCCTTCCACCTCTCAAGGCTCCATTTTTTGTTTTAATAACACATTCACACTTATGGAACTTGAAAATCGCTTGTATACCAAAATGAAGCAGTATATTAATGGAAACAAGCACATCTATACTCCTTTGGAACGTCAAAACCATTGAATTTGATTAAACAAGCTGCCCTTGATGATCATTAGCGTTTTTTTCAAGTAGTCTATTCTTAGTTGCTGAGTAATGACCCCATCCCTTCAATTCCTCCTCTCAGGGCTCCACTTTTCCTTGTAATAACACATTCACATTTATGGGACTAGAAAATTGCATCTATTCCAAAAAGAACCAGTATATTCATGGAAACAAACACATATATACTCGTTTGGAACATCAAACCCATTGAATTTCATTAAACAAGGTGTCCTTGATGATTATTAGCATTTCTTACATGTACTTTCTTCTTAATTGCTGAATAACAAGGCCATCCCTTCATTTCCTCCTCTCAATGTTGCATTTGTTCTTTTAATAAGACATTCACACTTATGGAACATTAAAATCCCTTCTATACCAAAAAGAAGCAGTATATTCGTGGAAACAACCACATCTATACTCCTTTGGAACATCAAACCCATTGAATTGGATTCAACAAGGTGTCCTTGATGATCTTTAGCATTTCTTACATGTATTCTCTCCTTAATGGCTGAATAATGAGGCCATCCCTTCATTTTCTCCTCTCAAGGATGCATTTGTTGTTGTAATAATACGTTCACACTCATGGGACTTGAAAATCGCTTCCATTCCAAAAAGAACCAGTATATTCATTGAAACAAGCACATCTGTACTCCTTTGGAACATCAAACCCATTGAATTTGATTAAAGAAGGTGTCCTTGATGATCATTAGCATTTCTTACATCTCTTCTCTTCTTAATTGCTGAATAATGAGGCCATCCCTTCATTTTCTCCTCTCAAGGCTGCATTTGTTGTTGTAATAACACATTCACACTTATGGGACTTGAAAATCACTTCTATTCCAAAAAGAACCAGTATATTCATGGAAACAAGGACATCTATACTCGTTTGGAACATCAAACCCATCGAATTTGATTAAACCAGATGTCCTTGATGATCATTTGCTTTTTCTATATGTATTCTCTTCTTAATTGCTGAATAATGAGTCCATCCCTTCAATTCCACCTCTCAAGGCTCCATTTTTTGTTTTAATAACACATTCACACTTACGGAACTTGAAAATCACTTTTATACCAAAAAGAAGCAGTATATTCATGGAAAAAACCACATCTATACTCCTTTGGAACATCCAACCCGTTGAATTTGATTAAAGAAGGTGTCCTTGTTGATCATTACAATTTCTTACAAGTATTCTCCTCTTAGTTGTTGAATAGTGAGACCATCCCATCAATTCCTCCTCTCAAGGCTCCACTTTTTGTTATAATAACGATTTCACACTTATGGAACTTGAAAATTGCTTCTATAGCAATAAGAAGCAGTATACTTGTGGAAACAAGCACATCTTCCCTTAAGTTGCCACTCAACTTTCATGGAAATGTGTACCATGTCTTCAAGCTCTACATAGTGTTACAGTTCTACCTCATCAGCTATGCTTCTATTCAACCCTTGGAGGAACCTAGCCATGGTTGCCTCTCTATCCTCCATTACATTTGCCCTAACCATAGCAATTTCCATCTCTTTATGGTACTCTTCCACACTCTTGGAACCTTGCGTAAGGCTCTGCAACTTGTTATACAAGTCCCTATAATAAGAGCTGGGAACAAATCTCCGTCTCATCACAGTTTTCAACTCATTCCAAGTTTCTATAGTTCTCTCAAAATTTCTTCTCCTCGTGGTAACTTGCTGGTCCCACCATATGACAGCATAATCAGTGAACTCTGCCACAACTAACTTCACTTTCTTCTCCTCAAAGAAGTTGTGGCACTCATATATTAATTCCACCCTTCGTTCCCAATCCAAATAGACATCAAGGTCAGTTTTCCCTTGGAAAGAAGGTATTTTCATTTTAATACTACTAAGATTTTTGTCTACTCCTTCCTCTACTCTATTTCTGTTATCCCAACCTCCATTGTACCTATCATGAACATTTATATTGCCTCTTACTCCTTTACCATTCCTATTACCACGCCCTCCTCTAAAACCACCTCTGAAGTTTCTACTAGCATTATCACCATCATCACAATAATCATCACCATCTTCACCAAAGTCATGTTCAAGTTGCTCCTTCGTGACCCTCCCAGTTGGCCTCTTAGGATTGACACTTGATTCCCCTTCTATTTTATCCATTATGTCTCAAACTTCCCAAAACATTTGGTCAATCCTATCAAACTTCTACTCTAAGGATTTCATAAGCAATTTGAAATCTAGAACAACTACTTCCTCTTCTCCATGTGGGAAACTGCCTTCTTTAGCATTGGACATTGCGTATACCAGATTGTTAGTAAAGAAAGAATGTACCTCACAAAACTCACTCCCTGACGTGTTTGCTCTCCACTTAACTATAGTAGTCCTCAACTCTTGTGTTTCACACAATGAATTGCAAGACTCTAAGAGCTCTTCAATAGTTCCAAGCAAACTAAGTTCAAAACAAACAAAACTTGAATATATCAATCCTAGACCTACCTCTTCAGACAAGTGACACAATCAAGAAGATGGGCAATAAAGCAAACAGAATGACAAGGAATACAATGATATGAGCAATGCAATCAGACAACAATCAACTATTGAATATAATTGAGTAAATGACCAATTGACCAATGGAACCGTTTTTATTTTATTATTATTTTTGGTTAACAAATGGGTATTTGTATAAAAGGAACAAATAGCAGAAAGGCAACCAAAGAAATACACGATTTTGTTTTCTTTTTTCTTCTTTCCTTTTTTTTCTTTTTTTTTTCTTATTTGGTTATTCAACCAACAATAAAGGATACACGAAAGAGGTGATAACAAAAGTATAACTGACTTGAGTCAGAAATATGTTTCTGATACCAAATGATATGAACTCCGATTATTTGTAAATAGAACCCAACACCAATGTTGGTATAGGATCGTTCTAACAAAGGTTAAGGGATTTTGGAGTTCTAACCCAATGATTATAAACAACCAAGAACCAGAACTAAAAGATTTAGACGCCACTCTTAACAACAAAAATGTTGAAGAAGGTAAGTCTATTCAAACCAACACACTCAAGTATGAAAGTTTAGAATTAGTTCTCAAAGAACTAGAGAAAATAGCTCATACATTCATCATTTGCCGTTCTCCCCTCTAACCACCCTTTTTATATGCTAACCCCCCCTAAACCCTGGCTAATAAGATGGGCTTATTAAGGAAATTCGTCCAACTCACTAAATAATAATAATAACCCATTTAAATGCCCAAACATGGGCTCCCAAATCCATCTTCCTTCCCAAGGTCATGGTTCTCAAATTCCTCCACAAATGACACATTTGCAAGCCTTGGTGAAGCCCCCATCATCCTTAACTCGTACTTAGCAACTTCTTGATAGTAAATGTCGCACAACAAGTTGTTGAGAGCTTACTTTATTTTCTTTGACCTTGCCCTTGTCATTGGTCCTCCAAGGTTTTGCAAAGTATCAACTCCCTTGTCGATTTGAGCTGGTATAATATGGCATCCATCAACAAGGTGTCCTTGAGGATCATTAGCATTTCTTATCTGTATTCACTTCTTAATTGCAAAATAATGAGGCCATCCCTTCATTTTCTCCTCTCGAGGCTGCATTTGTCGTTATAAGAACACATTCACACTCATGGGACTTGAAAATCGCTTCTATTCAAAAAAGAACCAGTATATTCATGGAAACATGCACATCTATACTACTTTGGAACATCAAACCCATTGAATTTGATTAAACAAGGTGTCCTTGATGATCATTAGCATTTCTTACATGTTTTCTCTTCTTAATTGCTGAATAATGAGTCCATCCCTTCAATTCCACCTCTCAAGGCTCCATTTTTTGTTTTAATAACACATTCACACTTATGGAACTTGAAAATCGCTTCTACACCAAAAAGAAGCAGTATATTCATGGAAACAAGCACATCTATACAACTTTGGAACATCAAACCCATTCAATTTGATTAAACATGGTGTCCTTGACGATCATTAGCATTTCTGACATGTATTCTCCACTTAATTGCTGAATAATGAGGCCATCCCTTCATTTTCTCCTCTCAAGGCTGCATTTGTTGTTGTAATAACACATTCACAATTATGGGAACTGAAAATCACTTCTATCCCAAAAAGAACCAGTATATTCATGAAAGCAAGCACATCTATACTCCATTGGAACATCAAACCCATCGAATTTGATTAAACCAGGTGTCCTTGATGATCATTAGCTTTTCTTACATGTTTTCCCTTCTTAATTGCTGAATAGTGACTTCATCCCTTCATTTTCTCCTCTCAAGGCAGCATTTGTTGTTGTAAAAACACATTCACACTAATGGCACTTGAAAATTGCATCTATTCCAAAAAGAAGCTGTATACTCGTGGAAACAACCACATGTATACTCCTTTCGAACATAAAAACCCATTGAATTTGATTAAACAATGTGTCCTTGATGATCATTAGCATTTCTTACATCTATTCTCTTCTTAGTTGCTGAATAATGAGACCATCCCTTCAATTCCTCCTCCCAAGGCTTCACTTTTTGTTGTAATAACAAATTCACACTTATGGGACTTGAAATTCTTACAAGTATTATCTTCTTAATTGCTGAATAATGAGTCCATCCCTTCAATTCCTCCTCACAAGGCTCCATTTTTTATTGTAATAACACATTCACACTTAAGGAACTTGAAAATCGCTTCTACACCAAGAAGAACCACTATATTCATGGAAACAAGCACATCTATACTCCTTCGGAAGATCAAACCCATTGAATTTGACTAAACAAGGTGTCCTTGATTATCATTAGCATTTCTTACAACTATTCACTCCTTAATTGCTGAATAATGAAACCATCACTTGAATTACTCCTCTCAAGGCTCCATTTTTTGTTGTAATAAGACTGTCACGCTTATGGAGCTTCAAAATCGCTTCTATGCCAAAATGAACCAGAATATTTGAGGATACAAACACATCTACACTCCTTTAGTACATCAAACCCATTTAATTTGATTAATCAAGGTGGCCTTGATGATCATTTGCATTTCTTACAAGTATTCTCTTCTTAATTGTTGAATAATGAGTCCATCCCTTCAATTCCACCTCTTAAGGCTCCATTTTTTGTTGTAATAACACATTCACACTTATGGAACTTGAAAATCGCTTCTATACCAAAAAGAACCAGTATATTCATGGAAACAAGCACATCTATACTCCCTTAGAACATCAAACCCTTTGAATTTGATTAAACAAGGTGTCCTTGATAATCATTAGCATTTCTTACAACTATTCTCTTCTTAATTGTTAAATAATGAGACCATCCCTTCATTTCCTCCACTCAAGGCTCCATTTCTTGTTGTAATAACACATTCACACTTATGGAACTTGAAAATCGCTTCTATACCAAAAAGAACCTGTACATTCATGGAAACAAGCACATCTATACTCCCTTGGAACATCAAACCCTTTGAATTTCATTGAACAAGGTGTCCATGATTATCATTAGCATTTCTTACATATATTCTCTTATTAATTGTTGAATAATGAGACCATCCCTTCATTTCCTCCTCTCAAGGCTCCATTTTTTGTTGTGATAACACATTCACACTTATGGAAATTGAAAATCGCTTCTATACCAAAAGGAACCAGTATATTCATGGAAACAAGCACATCTATACACATTTGGAACATCAAACCCATTGAATTTGGTTAAACAAGGTGTCCTTGATGATCATTAGCATTTCTTACAAGTATTCTCCTCTTAATTGTAGAATAATGAGACCATCCCCTCATTTCCTCCTCTCAAGGCTCCATTTTTTGTTGTAATAACACATTCACACTTATGGAACTTGAAAATCGCTTCTATACCAAAAAGAACCGGTATATTCATTGGAATAAGCACATCTATACTCCCTTGGAACATCAAACCCCTTGAATTTCATTAAACAAGGTGTCCTTGATTATCATTAGCATTTCTTACAAGTGTTCTCTTCTTAGTTGTTGAATAATGAGACCATGCATTCATTTGCTCCTCTCAAGGCTCCATTTTTTGTTGTCAAAACACATTTACACTTATGAAAATTGAAAATCGCTTCTATACCAAAAGCAACCAGTACATTCATGCAAACAAGCACATCTATACTCCTTTGGAACATCAAATCCATTGAATTTGATTAAACAAGGTGTCCTTGATGATCATTCGCATTTCTTACAAGTATTCTCTTCTGAATTGCAGAATAATGAGACCATCTCCTCATTTCCTCCTCTCAAGGCTCCATTTTTTGTTGTAATAACACATTCACACTTATGGGGCTTGAAAATCTCTTCTATTCCGAAAAGAACCAGAATATTCATGGAATGTAACGTGGTTCGGTCGATGTGACCTACATCCACGGGAAAGACAGAGAGAATAAGTTTATTATTAGAGAGAGAGTGTTACAGGACTCAATGAGTGTTTGTCTCCTCTCTGTCTGCCATATAGGGATATAATACAAGGGTCAAAAGAGTAATACTAACTCAACTAGAATACAAGGCATATTCCAACAAATCTCCACCTTGCATTGTATTCTCAAAACACATAACAAAATAGAATCCTTCTGTCTCTCCTCCAAATGGCCCCTTAGGGCCAGTCAAACAAAACGAACACCAATCAAGTCCAAGCAATGATTGAACTTGCTAGTTAAAATTGGTTTCATCAACATGTCAGCTGGATTGTCTGCAGTAGCGACCTTTCTCACTGAAATCAAACCTTGAGATATAACATCTCGCAAGAAATGGTATCTGACATCAATGTGTTTGGTCCTCTCATGGTACAATTGATTTTTGGTCAAGTGTATAGCACTCTGACTGTCACAGAATACGGTGGTAGTTTCCTGTGATAAACCCAAATCAGTGACCAAACCTTTCAACCAAATAGCTTCCTTGACTGCTTTTGCTATTGCCATGTCCTCAGCTTCAGTGGTGGAAAGAGCAACAGTTGATTGCAATGTTGCCTTCCAACAAATGGCACAGCTTGAAAGAGTGAAAACATAACCAGTTCTTGATCTTTTTCTGTCAAGGTCACCTGCATAGTCAGAATCTACAAAACCAGTAAACAACCTACTGCCTCTGCTGAACATTAGTCCTACATCTGTAGTGCCTCTAAGATACCGAAGTATCCATTTAACTGCTTGCCAATGTGCTTTCCCAGGATTAGCCATATATCTACTGACCACATTGACTGCCTGTGAAATATCTGGACGAGTGCAAACCATAGCATACATAACACTGCCCACTGCACTAGAGTATGGAACACATGACATATATTCCTCCTCCTCCTCTAGGCTATTGGGTGACAAAGAGGCTGAAAGTCTGAAGTGTGATGCCAAAGCAGTACTTACTAGTTTGCAACTCATCATCCCAAAATGATCAAGAACCTTCTCGATGTACCTTTTCTGTAAAAGGTGCAACTCTCCTGCTTTCCTGTCTCTGGTGATCTCCATGCCCAAAATCCTCTTTGCAGCCCCCAAATCTTTCATCTCGAAATCTCTACCAAGTAGCTTCTTCAAACTATTGATCTTAGATATGCTTGTAGAGGCAACAAGAATATCATCTACATATAGTAGCAGATACACAAATGATCCATCACGAAGCTTCCTATGGTAGACACAACTGTCATACTCACTCCTTAAGTAACCATGGCCAACCATAAAGCTATCAAACTTCTTATACCATTGTCTAGGAGACTGCTTTAAACCATATAGAGATTTCTTCAACCTGAAAACATGATCCTCCTTGCCTTCAATCTTAAAACCCTCGGGTTGATCCATATAAATGACTTCCTCAAGATCGCCATGTAGAAAAGCAGTCTTGACATCAAGCTGCTCCAGTTCCATATCATACATAGCAACTATAGCTAGAAGCACATGAATGGAAGTGTGTTTGACAACTGGAGAAAACACCTCATTGAAGTCAATCCCTTCTTTCTGGCTATAGCCCTTTGCAACCAGACGTGCCTTGTACCTTGCATCCTCAACTCCTGGAATTCCCTCCTTCTTCTCGAAGATCCATTTGCAGCCAATAGTCTTCTTATCTTTGGGAAGTTTCACTAAGTCCCAAGTTTGATTCTTATGCAGGGACTCAATTTCCTCAGTCATAGCAATACTCCACTGGGAAGATTCGGCACAAGTGACAGCCTCTGAGTAATTTCTAGGTTCATTGTACTCCACCTCTTCCGCTACTGCCAAACAATAAGCAAAATTTGAGTATGAAAACCTGGCAGGTGGCTTGATAGTCCTTCTAGGTCTGTCTTTGGCGATACTTTACGGTTGTACCTATTGAGTATCTAAAATATCCTCGTCTGTTTCTGAAGTGCCAACCCGAATCTGTTGACCTGACTTAGAAGGAATATCACTTTCAAACTCCACCTGTTGTTTGGAACTCCCACTATCATCATTGTTTGGCCTTAAGACTTCCTTTTTTGGATGTAGCATAATGAATTCAACAAATGTCACATCTCTGCTGATGAGGAATTTTGGAGACTTAGGGTCTGGACACCACAACCTATAACCTTTCACACCAAAAGCATAGCCAAGGAAAATGCATTTCTTAGCCCTCGGTTCAAGCTTTCCATCATTAACATGAGCATAAGCATGACAGCCAAATATCTTCAAATCAGAATAATCTGCAGGTTTGCCTGACCACACCTCTTCTGGTGTCTTACACTCAATGGAAGTAGAAGGAGATCGATTTACCAACCAACAAGCTATATTAACTGCTTTTGCCCAAAACTCCTTGCCCAAACCTGCATTGGATAACAGACATCTAGCTTTCTCTATCAAAGTCCTATTCATGCGTTCTGCAACTCCATTCTACTGTGGAGTTTTTACAACTGTGCGGTGTCGAACAATGCCTTCAATTTTTCAAAACTCATTGAATTCATTATTGCAAAATTCAAGGCCATTATCTGTTCTCAGCCTCTTAATTTGCTTCCCAGTCTGCTTTTCAAGTAAAGTTTTCCACTGTTTGAAGGTTCCAAACACTTGACTTTTCTATTTCAAGAAATAGACCCAAACTTTGCGAGAAAAATCATCAATGAAAGTGAGCATATAAGCAGCACCCATACCTTTAGAGAGAACCTTAGAAGGACCCCAAAGATCTGAATGGATGTAGTCCAATGTTCCCTTTGTTTTATGGATGGCTGTACTGAAGCTCAACCTCTTCTGCTTCCCAAAAATACAATGCTCACAAAATTCCATTTTTCCTGTATTCTGACCACACAAAAGACCTCTCTTACTCAAAGCAGCCATACCTCTATCGCTCATGTGTCCCAGCCACATGTGCCACAACTTTGTCACGTCTAAATCTGAAATTGAAGTAGAAATTGCAATTAAGTCTGTGACTGTCGAACCATGCAAGAAATACAATGTGCCAATTCTGGCAGCCTTCATCAATACAAGAGCACCTTTGGAAACCTTCAGAACTCCACCTTCACACCCAATCTTGCAGCCATTCTTCTCAAGAGTGCCCAAAGAGATAAGATTCTTCGTCAAATCTGGAATGTGTTTGACCTCAGACAAGGTCCTAATGACACCGTCATGCATCTTGATCTGCACTGTACCAATCCCAGCAACCTTACATACGTGATCATTACCTAACAGAACACCACTATTGATTGGCTTGTAAGTGGTAAACCATTCCCTATTAGGAGTCATATGTTGCGAGGCTCCAGTGTCCATGATCCAGGTATCCTGAAATCTGCCTTGGCCTTGAGTGACACAAAGCAGATCATCACTCTCATTTGCTGCCACATGAGCTTCTCCTCGTAGATGGTTCTTCTTATTACTATCACTTACTTTCTGCTTGTTTTTCAATTTGTAACAATCAGACTTCATGTGCCCTTTCTTCTTGCAATAATTGCATGTCAAATTCTTGTGCCTTGATTTCGATCTTGATTTTCCTGAATTCTGTCCTCTCTCCTTTGATCTTCCTCGATCAATGATCAAACCAACACTCTGATCTGGTGTCTCAGAAGATGTCAAACTACTATCAATTTTCTCCTTGGCTTGCAAATTAGTCTTGACATTCTCAAGAGAAATATCTTCTCTACTATAAATCATAGTATCTCGAAAGTGCTTGTATGAAGGAGGCAAAGAACACAATAGCAATAAAGCTTGATCCTCGTTGTCAATATGAACATCAATCTTGCTCAAATCAGTAGCAATTGAACTGAACTCTCCAATATGTGATTTCAAAGAAGTACCTTCTGACATACATAGAGTGTAAAGGCGTTGCTTTAATCGAAGCCTGTTAGTCAAAGATTTTGTCATATATAGACTTTCCAATTTTAACCACGCACCAGCTGTTATTCTTTCACCGAGTATTTCTCTCAGAACTTCATTTCCTAAACTGAGTTGAATTGAGGATAAATCTCTATCATCCATGTCATCCCAATCTGCATCGGACATTGACTCTGGTTTTTTTTCCTTGCCAAGTAGGGCCCTTTTTGTACCTTCTCGCAACAAAATTGCCATCATCCTAACTTGCCACAGTGCAAAACTAGTGTTTCCATTAAACTTCTCAATTTCAGACTTCACCGTTGATGAAGATGAAGAAGCCATTGCAATAAAACACCCAAAAACGAAAATTGAAGAATACAAGCTGATGGCCCAAATAAATAAAATTATCCAAGTTACAACCAAACTAAGTGGGTAAAAGGACCGCTGAAACAGCCGGCCACGAGGACTGTATGCCACCAAAATGGCCGGCGACGAGGACGGTATGCTGCCGAAACCCAAACAGATTTGGGTATGGCGGATCGACTCCGATCAACTTCAGATCTGAAGGCTGCGCTTCTGTTGTTGGTGAGAGACCCAGATCGGTATTGCAGGGATCCGAATCGGATCTGGTAAATACGGCAGAACCCGGTCGCTGGGCTGTGTGACGGGGCTTGCCAGTGTGGGATGTGTGCTGGCTGCTGGGCTCTTCCCAAGCCGAAACAATCGCCATGCCTCTATTTTCCCTTCATAGAATTGGGTTTTGATTTTGTCGTTGGAGGCCCCGCCGCTGCCTTTTAGGGTTTCTACAATGGTAAGAAGACCGGCAAGGTGCTATCGCCAAATCAAGAACAAAACCATACCCAAAAAATCTCACTTTTGCCGCGGTGTGCTGGATCCTAAGATTAGGATTTACAATGTCGGCATAAAGAAGAAAGGAGTTGATGAGTTCCCGTTCTACATCCACCTGGTGTCCTGGGAAAAGGAGAATGTGTCCAGTGAAGCACTTGAGGCTGCCCGAATAGCTCTGATACCAGTTTGTTAAGATTAAACTCCACGGAAGTAATCAAACAAATAAGAAAACACCAGAATGTAACGTCGTTCGGTCGATGCGATCTACATCCACGGGAAAGACAGAGAGAATAAGTTTATTATTAGAGAGAGAGTGTTACAGGACTCAATGAGCGTTTGTCTCCTCTCAATCTGCCTCTCATAACCCTAGTATGCCTATATATATATATATATAGGGATATAAGACAAGGGTCAAAAGAGTAATACTAACTCAACTAGAATACAAGGCATATTCCAACAACATCTATAGTCCATTAGAACATCAAACCCATTGAATTTGATTAATCAAGGTGTCTTTGATGATCATTAGCATTCTTACACGTATTCTCTTCTTAATTGCTGAATAATGAGTCCATCCCTTCAATTCCACCTCTCGAGGCTCCATTTTTTTCTTGTAATAACATGTTCACACTTATGAAGCTTGAAACTCGCTTCTATACTAAAAAGAACCAGTATATTCATGGAAACAAGCACATCTAAACCCCATTGGAACATCAAACTCTTTGAATTTCATTAAACAAGGTGTCCATGATTATCATTAGCATTTCTTACATGTATTCTCTTCTTAATTGTTGACTAATGAGACCATCCCTTCATTTCCACCTCTCGAGGCTGTATTTTTTGTTGTAATAACACATTCACACTTAAGGAAATTGAAAATCACTTCTATACCAAAAAGAAGCAGTAGATTCATGGAAACAAGCACATCTATACTCCTTTGGAACAAAAAACCCATTGAATTTGATTAAACAAGGTGTGCTTGATGATCATTAGCACTTCTTACATGTATTCTCTTCTTAATTGCTGAACAATGATGCCATCCCTTCATTTTCTCCTCTCAAGGCTCCATTTGTTGTCGTAATAACACATTCACACTTATGGAACATGCAAATCGCTTCTATACCAAAAAGAACCAGTATATTCCAGGAAAGAAGCACATCTATACTCCTTTGGAACATCAAACCCATTGAATTTGATTAAACAAGGTGTCCTTGATTATCATTTGCATTTCCTACATGTATTCTCTTCTTAATTGCTGAATAATAAGTCCATCCCATCAATTCCACCTCTCAGGGTTTAATAACACATTCACACTTATGGGACTTGAAAATTGCTTCTATCCCAAAAAAAAGCAGTATATTCATGGAAACAAGCACATCTATACTCCTTTGGAACATCAAACCCATTGAATTTGATTAAACAAGGTGTCCTTGATGATCATTAGCATTTGTAACATGTATTTTCTTCTTAATTGCTGAATAATGAGTCCGTCCCTTCAATTCCACCTCTCAAGGCTCCATTTTTTGTTTTAATAACACTTTCACACTTATGAAACTTGAAAATCGCTTCTATACCAAAAAGATGTAGTATATTGAAGGAAACAAGCACATCTATACTCCTTTAGAACATCAAACCCATTGAATTTGATTAAACAAGGTGTCCTTGATGATCATTAGCATTTCTTACATGTATTCTCTTCTTAATTGCTGAATAATGAGACCATCCCTTCAATTCCTCCTCTCAAGGCTCCACTTTTCGTTGTAATAACACATTCACACTTATGGGACTTAAAAATCGCTTCTATTCCAAAAAGAACCTGTATATTCATGGAAACAAGCACATCTATACTCCTTTGGAACATCAAACCCATTGAATTTGATTAAACAAGGTGTCCTTGATGATCATTAGCATTTCTCACATCTATTCTCTTTTTAATTGCTGAATAATGAGGCCATCCCATCATTTTCTCCCCTCAAGGCTGCATTTGTTGTTGTAATAACACATTCAAACTTATGGGACTTGAAAATTGCATCTATTCCAAAAAGAACCAGTATATTCATGGAAACAAGCACATCTATACTCCTTTGGAACACCCAACCCATTCAATTTGATTAAACAAGGTGTCCTCGATGATCATTAGCATTTCTTACAAGTATTCTCTTCTTAGTTCCCGAATAGTGAGACCATCCCTTCAATTCCTCCTCTTAAGGCTCCACCTTTTGTTGTATTAACACATTCACACTTATGGGACATCAAAATCGCTTCTATTCCAAAAAGAACCAGTATATTCGTGGAAACAAGCACATCTATACTCATTTGGAACATCAAACCCATTGAATTTGATTAAACAAGGTGTCCTTGATGATCATTTGCTTTTCTTACAAGTATTCTCTTCTTAATTGCTGAATAATGAGTCCATCCCGTCATTTCCACCTCTCAAGGCTCCATTTTTTATTGTAATAACACATTCACACTGATGGAACTTGAAAATCACTTTTATACCGATAAGAAGCAGTATACCCATGGAAACAAGCACATCTAAACTCCTTTGGAAGATCAAACCGATTGAATTAGATTAAACAAGGTGTCCTTGATGATCATTAGCATTTCTTACATGTATTCTTTTCTTAATTGTTGAATAATGAGGCCATCCCTTCATTTTTTTTCCTCTCAAGGCTCCATTTGTTGTTGTAATAACACATTCACACTTATGGAACTTTAAAATCGCTTATATACCAAGAAGAAGCAGTATACTCAAGGAAACATGCAGATCTATATTCCTTTGGAACATCAAACCCATTGAATTTGATTAAACAAGGTGTCCTACATAATCATTAGCATTTCATACAGCTATTCGCTCCTTAATTGCTGAATAATGAGACCATCGCGTCAATTCCTCCTCTCAAGGCTCCATTTTTTGTTGTAATAACACATTCACACTTATGGAACTTGAAAATCACTTCTATACCAATAAGAAGCAGTATACTCAAGGAAACAAGCAGATCTATACTCCTTTGGAACATCAAACCCATTGAATTTGATTAAACAAGGTGTCCTAGATAATCATTAGAATTTCATACAACTATTCACTCCTTACCTGCTGAATAATGAGACCATCGCTTCAATTCCTCCTCTCAAGGCTCCACTTTTTGTTGTAAGAACACATTCACACATATGGAACTATAAAATCGCTTCTCTACCAAAAAGAAGCAGTATATTCATGGAAACAAGCACATCTATACTCCTTTGGAACATCAATCCCATTGAATTTGATTAAACAGGGTGTCTTTAACGATCATTTGCAACTCTTACAAGTATTCTCTTCTTAATTGCTGAATAATGAGATCATCCCCTCATTTCCTCCTCTCAAGCCTCCATTTTTTGTTGTAATGTCACATTCACACTTAAGGATCTTGGAAATCACTTCTATACCAATCAGAACCATTATATCCATGGAAACAAGCACATCTATACTCCTTTGGAACAACAAACCCATTGAATTTCATTAAACAAGGTGTCCTTGATGATCATTCGCATTTCTTAGAAGTATTCTATTCTTAATTGCTTACTAATGAGATCATCCCCTCATTTCCTCCTCTTAAGCCTCCATTATTTGTTGTAATAACACATTCACACACAAGGATCTTGGAAATCGCTTCTATACCTAAAAGAAGTTGTATATTAATGGAAACAAGCACATCTATACTCCTTTGGTACATCAAACCCATTGAATTTCATTAAACAAGGTGTCCATGATGATCATTAGCGTTACTTACATCCATTCTCTTCTTAATTGCTGAATAAAGAGATCATCCCCTCATTTCCTCCTCTGAAGCCTCCATTTTTTGTTGCAATAAGACTTTCACACTCAAGGATCTCAGAAATCGCTTCTACACCAAAAAGAAGTCGTTTATTCATAGAAACAAGCACATCTATACTCCTTTGGAACATCAAACCCATTGAATTTCATTAAACAAGGCATCCTTGCTGATCATTAGCATTTCTTACCAGTATTTTATTGTTAATTGCTGAATAATGAGATGATCCCTTCATTTCCTTCTCTCAACACTCCATTTTTTGTTGTAATAACACATTCACACTTAAGGATATTGCAAATCACTTTTGTACCAAAAAGAAGTAGTATATTCATAGAAACAAGGACGTCTATACTGCTTTGGAACATGAAATCCATTGAATTTCATTAAACAAGGTGTCCTTGATGACCATTAACATTTCTTACTGCTATTCTCTTCTTAATTGCTGAATAATGAGATCGTCCCTTATTTCCTACTCTCAAGCTTCCATTTTTTGTTGTAATAACAAATTTACACTTAAGGATCTTGGAAATCGCTTCTATGCCAAAAAAAAGTCATATATTCATAGAAACAAGCACATCGATACTCCTTTGGAACCTCAAAGCCATTGAATTTCTTTAAACAAGGTGTCCTTGATGATCATTAGCATTTCTTACATGTATTTTCTTCTTAATTCCTGAATAATGAGATCATGCCCTCATTTCCTCCTCTCAAGCCTCCACTTTTTGTTGTAATAACACATTCCCACTTAAGGATCTTGGAAATCACTTCTATACCAAAAAGAAGTCGTATATTCACAGAAACAAGTACATCTATACTCCTTTGGATCATCAAACCCATTGAATTTCACTAAACATGGTGTCCTTAATGATCATTAGCATTTCATAGAAATATTCTCTTCTCAATTGCTGAATAATGAGATCATCCCCTCATTTCCTCCTCGCAAGCCTCCATTCCTTTGTTCTAAATACACATTCACACTTAAGGATCTTGGAAATCACTTCTATACCTAAATGAACCAGTATATTCATGGAAGCAACCACATCTATACTCCTTTGGACAACAAACCCATTGAATTTTCATTAAACATGGAGTCCTTGAATGATCATTAGCATTTCTTACAAGTACTTTTCTTCTTAAATTGGCTGGAATAATGAGATCAACCTTCATTTCCTCACTCTTCAGGCTCCATTTTTTGTTCGTTAATAACACATTCAAACTTATGGAACTTGAAAATTGCTTCAATACGAAAAAGAACCAGTATATCCACGCCAAACAAGCCACGTCTATACTCCTTCGGAACATCAAACCCATGAATTTCATTAAACATGGAGTCCTTGATTATCATTAGCATTTCTTACAAGTACTTTCTTCTTAATTGCCTGAATAATGAGATCCAACCCTCATTTCCTCCTCTCAAGGCTCCATTTTTTTGTAATAACACATTCAAACTTATGGGAACTGAAAATCGCTTCTATACGAAAAAGAACCAGTATATCCACGCNTGATATGTATAGCTTTCATGGTCTAGCTAGTTTTTATAGACACTTTGTTAGGGACTTTAGTACCATTATTGCACCACTAACTGAGGTTATTAAAAAAATATGGGTTTTAAGTGGGGTAGTGATAAAGACAAGACTTTTAATTACATTAAGGAAAAATTAAATTTTGCATTCTTACTTGCTTTACCTGACTTAACAAAAACTTTTGAGACAAAGTGTGATACTTTAAGTATTTGTATTAGAGCTATTTTGATCCAAGAAAGACGTCTAATAGTCTACTTTAGTGAAAAGCTAAGTGGAGCAAGCCTTAATTATCTTACTTATAATAAAAAGATGTATGCATTGGTACCAACTTTGGAGACATGTCAACATGACCTTTGGCATAAGGAGTTTGTCATCCATAGTGATCGTGAATCCATGAAGCACTTAAAGTGACAAGGGAAGTTGAACAAATGACATGCTAAGTGGGTTTAAGAATAGATTCAATTCCTATAACATAAGACCCTTACTTCATTTCTTGCTAATAAGGTTTCTCCTTAAATTGCCAGAGCTCAATGGTACAAAATGATTACTAAATAAAATTTTGTGTGTACATCAAACATTACTTTCATTGTGATAAGCATGCCAATAAATTTTTAGTAGTCTGAATCCAATGAAGTTCATCAAACAGAAAAGTCATTAATCTTAATTAGCTTTTCTTACATTGTTTGAGCAATGTCATGTCTAATTTCATGTTACTCATGTGTGCATGGCTCTTTGAGATGGAAAAAGAAGCCTTGCCAATAAGAAATGAGGTGATAGTCTTATCTTTAAGGCATTCAACTATTTATATCATGTAAGAAAAGCTAATCAATATCAATGGCCACTCTATTTTAGAACTTCAATGGATTTAAACTATCAAAGGTGGATTAACCTAATTGTTACATCGGAAAAAATGTTTGATATATAGATAAAAGTTAATTTCATGACCATTTTGTGTGAATGGGTCCTTGTATTAAAAGGAGAAGCCTTGTTAGTAAGAAATGAAGTGACTATCTCATCATTTAGCCATTGAACCATTTAAACCATGTAAGGAAATCCAATCAAGATCAATGACTCTTATGTTTGATAAACCAAAATAGATTTAGACTGCCAAAGGTATATTGACGTGCTTGTCATAATAAACATAATAGGTGTAGACACAAAAGTTAATATCATGATCATTTTGTGTGAATGAGTCTTTGCAATGGAAGGAGAAGTTTTTATTAGTAAGAAATGAAGTGATGATCTCATAGATTAGCAATTAAGCCATTCAGTCATTATAAGAAAAGCTAATAATATTCAACAATTCCTTTTTATGATGGAATTCAATGGATTCAAAGTCTCGAAGGTGTTAGAGCATGGTTGTTGCGAAGGATATAATATTTGGTGTTGACACAAAATTTAATTTCATGGTCATTTTGTGTGAATAGCTTCTTGCAATAAATGAAGAAGCCTTAGTTAGCAAGAAATAAAGTGACTAATCAAGATCAATGACTCCTATATTTTATAAACTTCAATAGATTTGACTACCAAAGGTGTATTGACATGCATGTCATAATAAAAAATATTTGATATGCACACAAAAAGTTAACTTTATAATCATTTTGTTTTAAATGAGTTAATGCATCAAAAGGAGAAACCAGTTAGTAAATAATGATGTGACAGTCTCATCTTTTAAACATTGAACCATTCATACCATCTAAGGAAAGCTAATAAGATCAATAAACTTATATGTTTGATGGACTTCAATGGATTTAGACTACAAATGGATGTATTGTCATACTTGTTGCAATGAATATAATGGTGTAGGCACAAGAGTTATTTTATGATTCAGTTTTTTGTGGATGAGTCTTTTGCAATGGAAGGTGAAGCCTTATTAGTAAGAATGAAGTGACAGTCTCATACTTTTAGTAATTGAACTATTCAATCACTATAAGAAAAGCTGATAAAGATCAATTGCTCGTTTTATTATGGAATTCAATGGATTTAGGAGTCCAAAAGGTGTAGGACGTGCTTGCTGCAATTAATATAACTATTTATTGTAAACACAAAATTTAATTTCTGATAATTTTGTGTGAATACCTCTTTGTAGTGGAAGGAAAGCCTTGTTAGGCATGAATTAAGTGACCACACTCAACTTCCAGGAATTGAATCATTCAAACCATGTATGAAAAGTTAACCAACAAACAATGACTTCTTTGTTTGATAGAATCAATAACTCAAAGTGTCAAAGGTGTAAGGGTGTGCTTGTTGTAATGAATATAGTGTTTTATATAGACACAAAATCTTATTTCATGATCATTTTATGCAAATAACTCCTTGCAATGAAGGAAGAACCTTGTTAGTAAGAAATGATTGTAAAGTCTCATATTTAAGGCATTGAATCATTTAAAGGATGCAAGAAAAGCAAATTAAGATTAATGACTCCTATGTTTGATGAATTTTAATGGACTGAGAGTATGAAAAGTGTATTGATGTGTTTGTCTTTATGACTATCATGTATGGTGTAAAGACAAAAGGCTAATTTTATCATCAATTTGTGTGAATGAGGCCTTGCAACAAAGAGCAAATATCATCATTTTTTTTGTTGAAATTCAATTTATACAAAATATCAAAGGTGTAAGCATATGCTTGTCGCAATTAATATAAGGTTTCTGGTATGATGGACAAAAAGTTATACCTTGCATGTGCAGAAGTCAATAGTAGTATAGTGAACAAGTACCAAGGTCATGTCCATAAGGATTTGTGTAACTTATTTAAATCATCTAACTTTGTGGCAGAGAAGTTATGTCATACATATAGTTGATCTAGTAAAATAAACAGGAGTTTTAATAAAGAACTTAACAATTGAAACCATTCAAAGAGATTGGCAGCTTTTAAAATACATTTGAGGTATAGCAAAAGATTATAACTAAACATAAAGAGATAAATACTAGGGATTTGATTTCACCAGACAAATCAATTCTATGTCTTCAACAATCATTAGTTCAATTTTAGGGTTTATTCTCTCTTAGTATGGTCATTCCATTGATGTCCAACTATAATCAAGGGTTCCTAATCATTGAACTACCTTAGCATCTAGCTCATTTAATGACTAAAAACTCATTTAACCCATGAGAATGATAAAAACCAAAATCTTATCTTAGCATGACATCAGCATCAATAAGAATTAATTCATTCAAGAGTGCAAACATAGCATGTGAATATGGTATCTTCCTTAGTTGTGTCTCAGATAATCCACTAAGTTTATATTAAATATAAATAATAGATGATACAAACTGAATATGGAATTAGGCACAATGAATGAAACTAAATTATCAAACTGATTTAGAACTTAAGCACAAGACAGTAATTCTATGTAGGTTACATCAAATTCCTAGTTATGAATTTAGTTCATAAACATCAGAGCAAAACAAAACAATTACATGACATGGCAAAAAAATTAATTTCAAAAGAACCTCTCTTTTCCAGCCTAGCTTCACCCCCTTCAGCCTATTTTTATAGCTGAATGTTTCTCTTATCACATAATCTATCTCCCATAATCTTAGCTGCCATCCAGTCCACCAAACACATCCCTAATTTTCAGCAGCAATTAAAATTTCTGCAAATCAGCTCTGCACTTCTGTTTTAGGTTGTTCCTTCCTAATTTTTCCCCTTAATTTTAGTTCTTTATTTCCTTGATAAGTCTCTATTAATCCCTAAAATTGCTGTACAATCTTAGATGTTGATTTTTCTCCACAAATCATGACCAATCATCTCTTTAAAGTCACATTTTTAATCCTGTAACTCCAGCAAGTTCAACTTGCAATGAATTTTTTGCCTTGAAATTCATTGAACTAGACTGAACTATAAAAGAAAAGTTGTAGCCTTATGTATAAGCTTTCTGTTGGTTCTAGAGTCGCACCAATCCAACATCAACTCCTATATATACATCCAAATGGTTGACTGTTGGAACTTGATTAGAATGTCTTGCAAATTAATTTCCTTCAATTCCTTAGCCTCTTTCTCTAGTTCAAGTCATAATCTTCAAAAGTTATTTCTAAAATCACTTACCAACATGTTTTTAGTACTTCTTTCATCTTTTTAGCCCTTAAACATGTTATTGGTCCTTTGTGAATGCTCAATGGATCTTTATAAGCTCTCTAAGCATCAATAACTTCACGAATCTCATCATTGTCATAATGAATATTATGTTTGGAGTGGATATGTAAGCTAATTTCATTGTCATTTTGTGTGAATGAGTCTTTGCAACATAAGTAAAAGTCTTATTAGCAAGAAATGAAGTGCTGATCTCATTCTTTAGGGGCTGATTGCCATTCAATCCATGCAAGAAAAGTTAATAGAGATTAAAGACTCTTTAGTTTAAGAGAATTCAACTCATTCAGAGTACCTAAAGGTGTGAAGACTTGCTTGTTGTAATGAATATAATGTTTGGGGTAAGCATAAAATTCAATTTCATGATCATTTTGTGTGAACAGCTCCTTACAATGAAAGGAGAAGCCTTATTTGCAAGAAATAAAATATCAATCTTACCTTTTAGCCAATGAACTATTCATAACATATGAGAAAAACTAATGATGATAAAAGATTCCAAAGTTTGATGGACTTCATTAAATTTAGAAAACCAAAGGTGTATTGATGTGTTTGTCAAAATGAAAATAAGGTTTAATGTGGACATGAAAATTCATTTTATAATCATTTTGTATGAATGTGATCTTGCATTTGAAGAAGTCTTATTAGAAAAAAATGAAGTGATGATTTGATGCTTCAGGAATTGAACCATTCAATCCTTGTAATAGATTCTAACAAAGATTAGTGACTTCTTTGTTTGGTGGAATTCAATGTATTCAGAATACTGCAATGAGCATAACATTTCGTGTGGATAAAAAAATTAATTTCATCATCATTTTATGTGAAAGAGCTCTTGACAATGAAAGTTGAACCCTTGTTAGCAAGAAATGAAGCAAAGATCTCATCTTTTAGCATATGGACCATTGAAACTAGGTCAAAAAAGCTATTCAAGAACAATGACTCCTATGTTTGATGAATAATTACTTGTATGTGTTGAGGACTCATTATTCAAGAATGGAACCATTCAATTTCTATATGAAAAGCTAATAAAGATCAATGAATATTTTATTTGATAGAATTCAATTTATTTGGAGTACCAAAGGTGTAAGGATATACTTATTGCAATTAATATACTGTTTTAGGTAGAAACAAATTTAATGTTATTATCATTTTGTGTGAATAACTCATTGTAATGAAAGTAAAAGCCTTGTTAGCCAAAAATGAAGTGACATCTCATCTTTTAGCCATTGAATCATTTATACCATATAATAAAAGCTAACCAAGATCAATGACTTCTAAGTTTGATAGAGTTCAATGGATTCATATTACGAAACTTGTATTGACATGGTTGTCATTATGAATTTAATTTCATGATCATTTTGTGTGAATAACATGTTGCAACAAGGAAAAGCCTTGTTAGCAAGAATTGAAGTGATAGTCTCATCTTTTAGCTGTGAATCATTCAAACCATCTAAGAAAGCTACCCAAGGGAAATGACTTTTATGTTTGATGGACTTTAATGGATTCAAACACTTAACAATGTATTAACTTGCTTGTCATTATAATCATTTTGAGTGAATGACTTCTTGAAAGAAAAGTAAAAGCTTGTTTGTAAGAAATAAAGGGACGCTCTCATCTTTGAGGCATTGAATCATTCAAACCATATGAAAAAAACTAATCTAGAGATGACTATTATGTTTAGTGGACTTTAATGGGTTTAGATTACTAAAGGTGTATTGATCTTCTTGTTACAACAGAAAAAATGTTTGATGTACACACAAAGGTTAATTTTATGATCATTATGCCTAAATGAGTCCATGCATCAAAAGAAGAAGCCTTATTAACAAGAAATAAAATGATGTTCTTATTCTTTAGGAATTAAATCATTTAATCCCTATAAGAAAAACTAATGAAGATTAATAGCAATTTTGTTTGATGGAATTCAATTTATTTAGAGTACCAAAGGTGCAAAGATGTACTTGTCACAATTAATATCTTGACCATTTTGTCTGAATGAGTCCTTGTAGTGAAAGGAGAAGCCTTATTATCAAGAAATGAAGTAATGGTCTCATCCTTTAATAATTTAACCATTCAATCACAATAAGAAAAGCTAATAAAGATCAATGGATTTAAATTCACAGTGAATATGATATCTAGTGTACACATAATTTAATTTTATGATCATTTTGTGAAAATATCTAGTGTACACATAATTTAATTTCATGATTATTTTTTGTGAATAAGTCCATGGCACAAAAGAAGAGGCATTAAACCATTTAAATGATGCAAGAAAAGCTAATCTATATCAATGACTACTATGTTTTAAGGTCTTTAATGAACTAATAGGACCAAAAGTGTATTAGCATGCTTGTTGCAACAAATATTATGTTTGGTGGAGATATAAAAGCTAATTTCATGTTGTAATAAATATCAATTAATCTCTTATCAATTGAACTATTGAGAACAAACACTTTAGATATAATTTATTATAGATTTAAGATATGAAAGATGGTTGAATCTAAACAACAAATTCACAAGTATAATTATCTAGTATGCATCCTAACAATCAAATAATATAATCCTAAACAATTATAATAGAAGTACATGAGAATTCAAAGTAAAAATAACATTTGAAATAAAAACCAATAAGTCTTAAAATGCTTCCTCTAATGAGTTTAATTCTTTTAACCAAAAATAAAACCCTAACCTTACATTTCATAGGTGTGTACAAGAAAGAAAGAAAAGAGAAGTCTACGTATATATGTGTTTTTGGTACCTTAACATGTTTATTTAAAACTCTAAGGGATAATTTGAAAAATAACTCCTAATTGGATTAGAATAACTTTGATTAGCATATAAGTTGGATTGAATACACTTGTTCATCTCTCAATTCTTCTTGGATGATGTGCACCCCATCAAACATAGCTAAGAAACCCATAATGCAATTGTATATAGAACCCCAAGGAAACTTAAACCAAATTTATAAGATGTAAATGACCTAAACCTTAAGCTTTTAGAATCAAAACTAATGGTATGGAAGAAGGATATAGACACCATACTCCATAAAAGAATGAACATAGGAGTGATAAGTTAGGTTGTATGCCATAAGAACATTTAATTATTGATAAGTTCATTAGTTCTTGAAAAATTGAAGGAAAAAGATTTCACTTATATTTCACCTAATGGTCTGACCCTTTAACAATGAAATTAAGCTTATTTATAGGTTGAATTAACAACCTTAGAGATGAGAACAAACTTCCTAAATAGGTACATATAAATCTTTAATATATTCAAATCCTAGCAATTTTGCATTAAGTATAGAGATAAGGATACATCTGCGAGATAATGTATCAACTACCACATTCTCTTTACCTTATTTATTTTTGATGACTTAAGGTCTCAACGAATTTAACCCATTTGGCATGGCTTTTGTTCAACTTCTCTTGTCCCTTCAACTACTTCAAAGATTCATGGTTGAGATGAATGACAAACTCCTTAAGTCAAAAATAGTGTTGTTATGTTTCCATAGCCCATACCAATGCCTACATCTCCTTGTCATAAGTGAAATAATTAAATGTTTCTCCATTTAACTTTTCATTAAAGCAAGCAATTGGTTGTCTTTTTTACATCAAAATAGCTCTAATGCCAATACCTAAAGCATCACACTCAATCTAATTAATTTTAGCAAAGTTAGGTAAATCAAGTAAGAGTATAGAACTTAAATTTTACCTTAAGTAAATTAAAATCTTTGTCTTGATCACTTCCTTATGTGAAACCCCTATTCTTCTTAACAACCCTAGTTAATGGTGCAACAATGTTGCTAAAGTAAGTAAAGGTGTATAACTTAATTTTTCCAATACCTAAAATATTACACTTAATTTAAAAACTTTTAGCAAAGTCTAGTAAAATAAGTAAGAGTGTGAAACTTAATTTTTCCTTGATTAAATTAAAAGTCTTATCTTGATCACTAGTCCACTTGAAGTCCGCATTCTTTTTAATAGTCTTAGTTAATGGTGTAGCAATGGTGCTAAAGCAAGTAAGGGCATATAACTTAATTTTTCCAATACTTGAAACATTATACTCAATCTAACAACTTTTAGCAAAGTTAGGCAAAACAAATAAGAGTGTAGAATTTAATTTTTCCTTAATTAGATTAAAACCCTTGTCTTACTCACTACCCTACATGAAACCCACATTCTGTTTACTAACCTCAATTAGTAGCGTAGCAATGATGCTAAAGTCCCAAACAAAACATCTATAAAAACTAGCTAGACCATGAAAACTATACACATCACTAACTGGTTTAAGTGTAGGCCAATGATAGATTACTCTAACCTTTTTCTTCCTTGTCAACCTTAATACCCCTATCACTTACAACATAGCTAAGAAATATGATCTCATTAGTGCAAAAGGAACATTTCTTAAGGTTACATACAATTTATAAGAATGTAAAATACTTAGAACAAAATGCAAATGATCAAGATGCTTATCTAAACTCTTACTATGGATCAAAATATTAGCAAAATACATAGTCACAAATTTACCAATAAATGTATGAAAAATATGATTCATCTAGATATAAAAGTGCTTAGTGCATTAGTGAGATCAAATGACATAACAAGCAACTTATTCAAACCATGGACCATGCAACTTATTTTCCAATCATCTCCCTCTTTTATCCTAATTTGGTGATATCCACCTTTCAAATCAATTTTAGAAAAGATACATGAACCATGTAATTCATCTAACATGTCATCTACTTTAGCTATGAGATGACAATACTCTACAATGATTTTGTATGGAACATTTAAGTACTAAAGTGGATGTGAGTCCAAGAATCAATTCCATAAGGAGGAAACTCAAGTACCAAATTATGGAAATTTCCTATATTATCAAGAAAAATCAAATGAAGAGGGATTGATCTAATTATAAAATTAAAAATCAATTTTTAAATATAATCTAAAAATCAATAAATAAGAGTTTTAGGACTTGGATTTCATCAACTAAATACCAATAACAAACTTAGCATCTGGTTGTTAGAATTAAATTTGTCAACAATAGTGACAAAATTCCCTAAAGTATATAATGATATCTTTCAAGACTCAACAACTATACTCATATTAATCTTATATCTACTTTCGTGATTATATAAATGAACATGAGTTCCTTAAAATTTGTGGAATTATTAATAGTGATCATAAAGATGTGTATTTATTTCTAAATTATACAGTCTAGGTTTAATGTTTTTATGAACTAGTATTATACTTTCATTTTCACTCCATCATTTAATACCTTATACATGCAAATAATGGCCAGTTACATTGATGAAAATCAAAAGCATCAAATTGAATTAACTAAGATCATTAAAAACAATTGAAATATCAAGTTGTAATAGAATTTAGTGACTACATCCTTACCCTAAAATAAAAGTTTTGGCCACTTATGTTCATTAGAATAAATTAATAAACAATTAAACATTCATAAAACACCCTAAAACAAATCATTAAATAGTGGGGAAGAAGAGACAAAAGAAGGAAGGCTAGCAATCTTTGAGTCTTGCATGTTCATCTCTCATATATTTGTTGCTTCTGAATCATCCACTTGCTGTTTCATCCTCTTTCTTTACTGCTTGATTGTGATATTTTACCTTTAATATATATGTTTCTCATAACAGTAATTTGGCCAGCACATACGCCCCAAAAAATCAGCCCCAATCCCTCTCTTTTAGGATTCCTAATGTAATTTGGATTTCTGTCCAGATTCACATCATTGACTTACAACCAATTTTTTAATATCAAAACAACAAAATTTCAAGTTGGATTCTTTATCAAAGTTTTAGCCCTATGTCTTACGTTTCCAGAAAACTAAAGAATACATCAATTTGAGGTTTGTAACTCTAGTTATGGCCCAAAACTCAAATAGTATCCAAACTGTCTGAATAGAAATTCTTGTCAAAATATAAAAAGCTTTTTAGTCCAAATCCTTCATCTTCTTAAACCTATTTGAAGCCCAAATTGTCACTTAAACCTACAAAATAAAAAAAATACCAAAAACTGCATAAATACAATTAAAATAAAAAATCTTAAGACTAATTAATCTAAGAACTAGAAAAAAAAATACTCAAATTGTAATACAAATATGTGAAATAATTCCACACATCAAATTATCCCTTAACTTGCATGATTGCTTGTCCTCAAACAAGTGCAAGATTATATTCAAAGCAAAGAATAACAAGCAATTTAGAATCCCTCATCACAACCAAGGTACGTACCACACAAAACATCACATTTTCAACTTAGAGCAACACAACAGAAAATAAAGAAAAACTAAGCATACTCACATTCTCCATCTCACATATCAACATACAATTCCAAGCTCAATCATGTTTATTACACAACCAACATAATCAAATCATGTAACTACTATTCTTACAATCGCCCCTTTTCACTACTACAATCATCTTCTCTTGTTTTTTTTTCTTCCTTTTTCTTTAAGTTTGTACACTTGTCTTTTGATGTGAACACAAACATTTTGTAATGAATGCACTTGGTTACTCAACAAGTTATACCCTTAAAGTGCTTTTTTGCATACTCATAATTCAAGTTATCATTTGACATGAAAGACAACATTTTATGGTGAAGCTTCATAGTTGATGTGTCGAGAAATTCATACCCATCATATTTATTCCTACACATCATATTTAGGATTATCTCAAAAGAGAAATTTGCAAAAGTAGTACACTTAAATCTTATACATAGTCACATAACTCACACAATTTTCACAATGAACATGCATTTCAATGAACATTTTGTGATGAAGCCTCTTATTTACTAAGTAACTCAAAATAACAGAGTATATAGGAATTTCAACTTATTCAATCATATTCATTCATATCCATCATATTTAGGCTTATCTTAAAGGAGAAATTCACAAAAGAAATAGTACACTTATATTTTATACATAGTCACATAACTCATAATTTTCACAATGAACATGCATTTCAATGATTTTGAAAATCCAACCATGCTCAATTTCACTTTATAAGATATTGCCCGTCCTAAACCAAAAATGGCAATGCTTAAACATGACAAGTAACTTAAATGTAAATCATGATACTACATAACATGTTTATTCCTCTTTCAAAACAAATTTTATGCTTGAAGATTAGCCAAGTATTCAAAATTTTAGAAAAAATTGCAAATATCATACTAAGCATATAAACAAACATAGAATCACACATAAACATCATAAATTACCCCCCAAACTTGAATCACTCATTGTCCTTAATGTGAAAGAGAAGATAAACAAAAAAAAAAAAAAAGAAAAGAAACTTCCTTGATTTATGCTCAAAGAATGCTAGTTTGAGGAAGTAGTTTGAGATGCTTGAATCTAAATAACCCAAACAAAAGAATTAGGATATAGACACATTTATTGAAAAACAAAGAAAAGAACAATAACAAACAAAGAGAATGAAAAAGAAAGAGGATTTGGGTTGCCTCCCAAGAAGCCCTTGTTTATACTTACTGGCTTAACGACCACAAAATCATTTATTGTTGGCATCTTGTAAGGAGTATGCAACTCATTTGGGCACCAACTCATTAACCAATAGGGCTTTAAATGTTTCCCATTCACCTTAAATGTACTAGTGGCCTCACTATACACCTTAAAAAATTCATATGGATACACCTTTGTCTCCATGAGTGGACTAGATCACCTAGACTGAAGCTTGCTCAAGAATAGCTTAAGACGTGAATTGAAGAGTAGTACTTGCTATCCAACCTCAAAGTCTTTTCTAAATATGTTTATCATTGCCAGTACTTGGTTATTTTCTTGTAAAGCCAAGCACTCTCATAAGCATTCAACCTAAACTCTTTCAACTCACTCAACTATAACAATCCCTTTTTGCTCACAACCCCCAAATCTATGTTTAATTATTTAACTACCCAATAGGCCTTATACTCCAATTCTACTAGGAGGTGATAAGACTTCCCAGAGACAAGTCTATATGGGGACATGCCTAAAGGTGTCTTAAAATTTATCCTATATGCTCAAAGTGCATTGTCCAACTTGTTTGACTGATACTTTTTTGACTTGACAACAATTTTCTCCAAAATTAACTGCAACTCTTGGTTTGCTAGTTCCACTTACCCATTTGTTTGAGGATGATAGGCAAGTGCTACCTTATGAGTAACTATAGACTTTTTAAACATTACATTAAACAAATGAGTTCAAAAGTTGAACCCTTCATTATTAATAATCACTCTTGGGACACCAAATCTCGAAATGATGTTCTTCATAAATCTCATCACCACCCATGAGTCACTAGTTGGAGTTGCAATAACCATAATCTATTAAGTAATGTAGTCCATCACCACTAGAATATACTGATTGCTAAAGGGTGAAAAAAATAGACCCATGAAATCTATCCACCAAACATTGAACAATTCAACCTCCAAGATATTAGTCAATGACATCTCATTCTTTTTGGACACATTTCTAACCTTTTGGCATTTATCACACATTCTCATAAGCTATTGAGCATCTTGGTACACGGTTGGCCAATACAAACCAAACTGCCATACCTTTGAAACAATCTTAGAAGTACCAAAATGTCTGCCATACTCCAAGGAATGACAATGATGAAGAATATCACTAATCTCCTTTTGTGGCACACATCTCTTGATCATCCCATCAGTATAAAATTTCTACAATAGTAGCTCCTCCCAAAGTAGTACTTCACATCACTCAAGAACTTCCTCTTTGATGATAGCTCAAATCACGTGGAACTATGCCACTCACTAGGTAGTTCACCAAATCTACATACCATGAAACAAGTAATATAGCTAGCAATTGCTTATCTAGAAAGCTCTCATGAATGGGCATCTCTATTGCTTTCATTATCCCTCTAATCTAGAAAAATAATTTGCCACCACATTCTCTAAGCCCTTCTTATCTCAAATTTGAGATCAAACTCTTGGAGTAGCAACACCTGCCAAATCAACCATGGTTTGGTGTCTTTCTTTGCCAATAAGTACTTAATTGCTACATGGTTAGTATAAATGATCACCTTCAAACCTACGAAATATGATCAAGACTTGTCAAAAGCAAATACCAATGTAAGCAATTCTTTCTCAATAGTTACCTAATTCAATAGTGCATCATTTAAAATATGACTAGCATAATATATAACATGTAACTTCCCTTCTTTTCTTTGGCCAAGAACAATACCCAAGGCAAAGTCACTATCATCACACATTAGCTCAAAGGGCAAAATCCAATTCGATGTTACTAGAATTGGAGTGGAAACAAAATCCTTTTTCAACTTGTTAAAAGCACTCAAATAGTCAACATCAAACTTGAAAGCGATATCCTTATTTAAAATATTACAAAGAGTTTTGGTAATTTTAGAAAAATCCTTAATAAAATGTTAGTAAAACCTTGTGTGACCCAAGAAACTTCTAATTCTTTTAAAATTGGTGGGCAGTGGCAACTTTTCAATTGTTTTAATCTTTACTCAATCCACCTCAATAACCCCAGTTAATATCTTATTTTAAACACAATGCCTTTATACACCATAAAATGACACTTCTCCTAATTCAAGACCAAGTTAGTCTCCTCATAACACTACAAACTTTAGACAAGTTAGGCAAACAACTATCAAAATAAGATCCAAACATAAAAAAATCATCCATGAAAACTTCTGTGATCTTCTCAACAAAGTAAAGAAAATGCAAAAGTACCGTAAGAACAAGTTAAAGTGGTTTTTCCTTGGTCCTTTGATGTGAACCCCATAGAGTACAATGAAACCCACAAGCAAAATAAGGAATTCAAAACTCAAAAAGAAAAAGTTAAATTAGGTTTAACAGAAGTAAAACCTAGACCCAATGTTCAACTAAAGGTATAAAGAAAGATATAAATGCCACACTCTATAAAGAAGGGATTTGAGACTAATAAGTCTGGTTGGAATGCCATAAGACAATAAGCTTGATAAGTTCTCAAAGTTCAATGAAGAATTGAAATAAAAATTGTCACTTTTTTTCACCAATGATTTATATCATTTAACAATGAAATCAAACCTATTTATTAGCTAAAGTAACAACTCTAACCCTATAAATAAGAAAAACTTCCTAAATAAACTGACAACAAATGAATAGGGGTTAGTTTGGTTAGATTTATAGAGCCATGTGTTCAATATCAAACCAATTCACCAATTGGCTCATGATCAACATCAATCTAACCTCCTAACAGCAAACCAGTCCTATAACTAGTTTTACGATCACTCCACTCCTTGTCCTCCATTTTTTAGACTTCGCAATAAGTTCAACTCACTAATTCCATTACTTTGTTGCTTCAACCCTTTAGAATCAATTAACTTAGGCTGATTTAGCATACTTATGTAATTAATAAAGGCTTGGCTTGCATTAAGATATAATTTGTTACCCTTCAAGTTTGAATTAGCTTCCTTGTCCTAAATGTCATTAACAACCTATTAAGTTTCTCCTTCATCCTTTTAGCTTTGGAACATGTCATTAGACCTTCTCAAATGCTCAATGGATCCTTAGAAACCCTTTATACTTCAGCACCTCTATGAATCTCATCATTCCCCTCTCCTCAAAAGGATTTGTCTTCCAATCATCATCTATATCAAAAGGAGAAAGATTAACAACATTGAATGTTGCACTCATATTGTACTCACTAGGAAGGTCCAAGTTATAGGTTTTATCATTAATCTATGCCACCACTTGAAACAGACCATCCCCACAAGATTATAATTTTGAACACCTTTAAGTTGTGAACCTTTCCTTGTGCATATACACCTAAATCCAATCACCAAGTTCAAGCACCGCTTTCTTTCACCCTTTGTTGGCATGGAATGCATATTGCTTGGTTTGTTGTGCAATTTTTTGCCACACCTTCTCATGTAACTTCACCATTTCTGCCTTATGTTCACCATTTAGGCTAGCATTCTCATTAATAGGTAAAGGTAGTATATCCAAAGGAGTCAAAATTTAAACCTTATAAAATTTCGAAAAGAGAGGAACCAATAGTAAAATGAACACTCTTATTTTATGAAACTCTATACATAGCAAACAATCCTCTCACATTTTCAAATTCATGCAAATAAGAGCACGCAACAAAATAAAAAGAGTGATTAATTTCCTTGGTTTGCCCATCTATCCTTAGATGGCAGGTATTGGAGAACAATAGTTTAGTACCTAACTTACCCCACAAAGTCTTCTAGAAGTAACTTAAGAACTTTGTATCCCATTGTGAAATAATGTTTTGAGCCATGCTATGCAAGTGTACTACCTCTTTGAAGAACAATTCTATTACATTATTTGCATCATTAGTTTTATGGAACAGGATAAAATATGTCATCTTTAAAAACTTATCAACGATAACAAATACAAAATCTCTCTCCTTTTTTTATTATGACAACTCTAGCATAAAGTCCATAGATAAATTAAGTCAAGTTGGCTAGGCATGGGTAAATGAGTGTATAAGCACTTGCCACACACCCTCTCAACATCTTGTTTCATGTGTGGCCAAAACAAATACTTAACTAGGTCATCAAGGGCTTTTCTAACTCCAGAATGACCCATTAGACCATACATATATGCCACATGCACAAGTAGTTCTCATAAGGAACTTATAGGGACACATAATATGTTCTCTCTAAACAAATAACCCTCATACTTATAGAATTTCCCAAAAATCATTTTCTCACAAGTTCCATAAATAGTGGAAAAATCATGATCATTAGCATATAAATCTTTAATATACTTAAATCCTAATAATTTTGCATTCAAAGTATAAACAATGGTATACCTTCTAGATAATTCATTAGGCATCATATTCTCCTTACCTTGTTTATATTTAATAATATAAGGAAAGGTCTCAATAAGACCCACTTGATATGTCTTTTGTTCAACTTCCCTTTCCTTTTCAAGTGTTTCATGGATTTGTGGTCAATACGTATGACAAACTCCTTAGGCCAAAGGTAATGCTACCATGTCTCCAAAGTTTATACCAATGCATATATCTCCTTATCATAAATGGGATAATTAAGGGCTATTCCACTCAGTTTTTAAATAAAGTAGGCAATTAGTCACCTTTTCTACATCAAAATAGCTCTAATGTTAATACCTAAAGCATCACCTTCAATCTCAAAAGTTTTAACAAAGTCAGATAAGTTAACTAAGGGTGCATAACTTAATTTTTCCATGATCAAATTAAAAGTCTTGTTTTGTTCACTACCCCACTTAAATTTCATGTTCTTTTTAACTATCTTAGTTAAGAGTGTAGTAATGGTGCTAAAGTCTTTAACAAAGTTAAAAAAAACTTGCTAGACCATGAAAATTACGCCCATCAGTAACTGTATTTGGTGTAAGTTAGTCATAAATTGTTTTAAGATTTTCCTCATCAACCTCAATACCCCTAACACTCATAACATAGTTAAGAAATATGACATGATCAGTGTAAAAGGAACATTTCATAAGGATAACATACAATTTCTCAAAACATAGAACATTTATAATAGAATGTAAATAATCAAGATGCTCAATTAAGTTTTGGTTATAAATCAAAATATCATCAAAATAGACAACTATAACTTTGCTAATGAATGCATGCAAAACATGATTCATCAATCACATAAAAGTATTTAATGCATTATTGAGACCAAATGACATAACAAGCCATTCATACAAACCATATTCAGTTTTGAAAGTTGTTTTTCTCTTGTCTCCCTCTTTAATCTTAATTTAGCGGTATTCACTTTTCAAATCAATTTTATAAAAGACACATGAACCATGCAATTCATCTAACATGCCATCTAACCTAGGTACGGGATGATGATACGTTACAATGATTTTTTGATTGCTCGATAGTCAATGCACATCCTAGGAAAAAACATCATTAGATTCCTGCAAAAGAGAAACAAAAAACATTAGGCAAAGAGGGGTTAAATTTGTTAGTAATAAAACAATCATCTTTGTACAAAAGTACAATCATAGTTGTTTTGAATAAAAAGAACTCTTAACATCACTATCTTTTGCATACAAACTCTTAAATTTTTCTTCATTGTCCTCTTCATTCTTTTCACTTGGTTTCATCTCTCTTCTCTCCTTTTGTTCCTCTTTTCTCCTCTTGTCCTCAATTTTGGTTATTCTCTCTCTTTTTTTTAATCCTTAATTGACCTGCATAAAACTTATCAAGGTGTCAAAGGTATAAGAATAATATGTTTATCATTTATTCCAAAAGAGTACCTATTCTTAAACCCATCATACATTACTCACCGATTATATTGTCGTGGTCTTCCTATCAAATATGTCTAGCATGCATAGGTACTACATCACACAAGGTCTCATTAATATATCTCCCAATATAAATGATATTAACATTTGCTTATTTACCTTAACCTCCCCCACATTTATTCAACCACTTAAAATTTATATGGCTTAAGGTGCTTCATGGCAAGTATGTTAAGCTTTCAACCAAATAGTGCTAGCTACATTGTATGCCTTTAATGATCATGCTAGGACCTTATCTTTGATGGACACCATGTATGGAAATATTATCTCTTTGTAGTTCACATTTTCTCTTGCGTTGTGTTACTGAAGCTGGCATTTACTACCAACACATCTCCTTAACTAGATACTCTCTCTTACACTTGTATTCTTTAATGGTGCATGAGTCATCATCAAACTCATTTAGTTTAATATCTCATTATCCTATACACTATTGTATGCTTATTTAGACACTATGATGCAATATGCCCCTTTCCAAACACTTAAAACATTTTTAACATCTCTATTTTTACTAGGTTTAGGAATTATTAATTACCTTTTTCTTGCCTAGAACTCACTTCCTTACTCTTTTAAGATTTGACCCTAGGCTTGTAATCAATCCTCTCCTCCTTTTTGCTCTAATTAGGCTTCTGAGATGAAGTGGAACCCAAATTCAATCCAAACCATATAAACCCCTTTTGTTTGAGTTGCTTCTCAACTTTCATCCCCATGTACACCATGTCCTCTAACTCCACAAAATTCTACAATTCAACTACATTGGTGATGTCTCTATTTAGCCCTTGAAAGAATTGAGCCATGGTTGTACTACCCAAATCTTGGTCATAGGTGTCTCACCTCTTAAAATCTCTTTAACCATTTCTATTACTGGAGATTATTACCCAAGTAGCTGGATCATCAAAATCAATATCAAAATCAACACTCTTTCATATGTTTATCTCAATTAGTGTTACTTAACCCTCATGTTTACTTTTCTTTAGTTGCTTCTCTTATAATGAACTCACTCATGCCTTTTACCACTCTTAACTTCCCTTTTTCAACTTTTTAAGGAATGAAACAAGCTAAATTAAGAAGATTAATTTTAAGCAAACCAACTCAAAATAAAATAATGAGGACATAATTTACCAAATTGAAAATAAGAAATTAGAAAACAAAAAAGGATGTCGAAGAGAATAAATTGAAAGAAGTAATTCAATGGAAACAAGTACTTGGATGATAAAACAAAAAATAGATTGTGAAAGTAGATTCAAGCTAGGGGACTAGATCATTATTGTGGCTAGATTGACCAAATCATTGAGTTGTTGCCTTAAAGTGGATTTTTTTCGCTTTTTTGTCCCCTTTTTTTTTGTTTCTTTCTTTGTTTTGCTTTTTTTTTTTTTTGCACGAATTTAAAGACAAGAAAAGATAAACTAAGGTTTCTTAGATTCAAAGAACAAAAAGTTATAAAAGGCAGCTAAGAAGAAGAACAAGAGAAAAACTCAAATTTAGATGAACAAACTAGATTTAATACTTAAAACTTTGACACCCATGAATCTAAATCCCAAAGAGCATAATGAAACTCATAAGTAAAAGAAAAAAATTCAAAACCCTAAAAACGTTCTATCAAGTTTAACATAAGTAAAACCTTGACTTAATGTTCAAAGGAATATGGACCAAAGGTATAAAGAATAATATGGATGCCACTGATGAGAACTGTGAAGATGATGGGTAGAAGGCTTCAATAGATGCAAGAAGTCCATTGCACATTCTAGAAGACCCAATAACACAAGATAGAGCTTCAATGGATGCAAGAGGTCCATTGCACATTCCAGAAGGCCCAATAACACGAGCTAGAGCTTCAATGGATGTAGGAGGTCCATTGCACATTCTAGAAGGCCCAATAACACGAGCTAGGGCCAAAAAGATTAAAGAAGCACTAAATGGGCTGATTCAGGACATTCAGGCCAACCAAGCTTCAAATGGTGCGAATTCAAGTTTTAAAGAGAGTCCAGGCCTAATTAATATAATTGGACTACTTAATGGGTCAGACTAAGCGATAGCATTCACTCCTAAATAAGAGTTCATTGTNAGGCTTCAATAGATGCAAGAAGTCCATTGTACATTCCAGAAGACCTAATAACACAAGATAAAGCTTTAATGGATGCAAGAGGTCTATTGCATATGCCAGAAGGCCTAATTACATGAGCTAGAGCTTCAATGGATGCAAGAGGTCCATTGCACATTCAGAAGGCCCAATAACATGAGCTAGAGCCAAAAAGATTAAAGAAGCACTGAATGGGCTGATTCAGGACATTCAGGCCAACCAAGCTTCAAATGGTGCGAATTCAAGTTTTAAGAGAGTCCAGGCCTAATTAATATAATTGGACTACTTAATGGGTCAGACTAAGTGATAGCATTCACTCTTAAATAGGAGTTAATTGTATCTGCTGGAATTAGTCCGAAAATTCCTCCAAAATAAGGATTTCTCCTAATTTGGAAATTTGCCTCTTTAGGATTGCCATCTTAGCCTATAAATAGGCACCCTTTATAAGCTCTGGAAATAAGACAACTTTGAGTGAAATACAAAGTAAGGGTTTTTCTCCCTCGGTTCTTTTAAGAACTAAAGAACTTATCAAGAGGTAATTCTTCTTGTGGCGTTCAAATTGACTTATCACTCCCAATTCCTTTCTTTTCTGGAGTGTGGCGTCCATATCCATCTTGAATACCCTAGGTTTGTGTTCCTTCGAATATTGGGTCTAGGGTTTGTGTTATTAAACTCTGATTTAGTTTTCCTGGTTGTTCTTTGATTCATTGTGTGCGTTGGTCCCTAAGCCACATATTTTTTGGGGTTTCCGCATCATTGTTGCCATGAATATATTGCCCATTATGGGCACACAAGCTATTTTCAAGATCATTAGAATGAGTTATTGCAACAAAAGCTAGAGTCCTGGTAAGAGGGCATGAAGAGATGGTCTCATTACTTAGTAATTATACCACAAATACTTGAAAGAAATGCTAGTCGTTATCAAAGACTCATTTTTTAATTAAATTCAAGGGATTCCTAGTTTTAAGGAAGTATAGATGTGCTTGTTGCCATGAATATATTGCCTGTTGTGGGCACACAAGCTATTTTCAAGATCATTAGGTGTGAATGAGTTATTGCAATAAAAGGTGGAGCCTTGTTTGGAAGAAATTAACAAACGATCTCATTATTCAATAATTATAACATAAATACTTGGAAGAAATGCTAGTCCTCATTGAAGAATCCTTGTTTAATGAAATTCAACGGATTCCTAGTTCCAAAGGAGTATAGAAGTGCTTGTTGCCATGAATATATTACTTGTTCTGGGCACACAAGTTATTTTCAAGATCATTAGGTATTAATCAGTTATTGCAACAAAAGGTGGAGCCTTTTTAGGAAGAAATGAAGAGACAGTCTCATTATTTAATAATTATGCTATAATTACTTGAAAGAAATGCTAGTCATCATCAAATACTACTTGTTTAATGAAATTCAAAAGATTCCTAGTTCCAAGGTAATATAGATGTGCTTATTGCCATGAATATAATGCCTAGTGTGGGCACACAAGCTATTTTCAAGATCATTAAGTGTGAATGAGTTATTGCAACAAAAGGTAGAGCCCTGTTTGCAAGAAATGAAGAGATGTTCTCATTATTTAGTAATTATACCGCAAATACTTGAACGAAATGCTACTCATCATAAAAAACTCCTTGTTTAATGAAATTCAAGGGATTCCTAGTTCCAAGGGAGTATAGATGTGCTTGTTACCATGAATGAATTATTGCAACAAAAGGTGGAGCTTTGTTTCAAGAAATGGACAGGTGGTCTCATTATTCAATAATTATACCGCAAATACTTGAACAAAATGCTTGTCATCATCAGACTCCTTATTTAATGAAATTCAATGACTCTTAGTTTCGAGGGAGTATAGATGTGCTTTTTGCCATGAATATAGTACCTATTGTGGGCAGACAAGCTATTTTCAAAATCACTAAGTGTGAATAAGCTATTTCAAAAAAAGTTGGAGCCTTCTTAGGAAGAAATGAAGAGACTGTCTTATTAGTCAGTAACTATACTGCAAATACTTGAAGGAAAAGCTAGTCATCATTAAAGATTCCTTGTTTAATGATATTCAATGGATTCCTAGTTTCAAGAGAGTATAGATATGTTTGTTGCCATAAATATATTGCCTGTCGTGGGCATACAGGCTATTTTGAAGATCATTAAGTGTGAATGAGTGATTGCAACAAAAGGTGGAGCCTTGTTTGGAAGAAATGAAGAGACAGTCTCATTATTTAGAAATTAGACTGCAAATATCTGAATGAAATGTTGGTCATCATCAAAGACTCATTGTTTAATGAAATTTAATAGATTCCTAGTTCCAAGGGAGTATAGATGTGCTTGTTGCTATAAATATATTGCCTGTAGTGGGCACACAAGCTATTTTCATGTGATTAATTATGAATGAGTAATTGCAACAAAAGTTGGTGCCTTTGTTTGGAAGAAATGAAAGATGGTCTCATTAATCAGTAATTATACTGCATACACTTGAAAGAAAAAGTTGTCATCATCAAAGACTTTTAGTGTAAAGAAATTCAACAGATTCCTTGTTCCAAGGGAGTGTAGATGTGCTCCCTACAATGAATATAGTGTATAGGTGTTGACACATAAGCTATTTTCAAAGATCATTAGAATGAGTTATTGCAACAAAAGCTGAAACCTCGTAGGAAGAAATGAAGAGATAGTCTCATTATTTAGTAATTATACTATAAATACTTGAATGAAATACTAGTCATCATCAAAGACTCCTTGTTTAATGAAAAGTCAAGGGATTCCTAGCTCTAAGGGAGTATAAATTTGCTTGTTGCCCATGAATATATTGCTTGTTGTGGGCACACAAGCTATTTTTAAGATGATTAATTTTGAATGAGTTATTGTAACAAAAGGTGGAGCCTTCTAGGAAGAAATAAAGAGACGCTCTCATTAGTAAGTATTATAACTGCAAATACCTGAAAGAAATGCTTGTCATCATCAAAGACTCCTTATTTAATGAAATTCAATGACTCTTAGTTCAGGGAGTATAGATGTGCTTTTTGCCATGATATAGTGCCTATTGTGGGTAGACAAGCTATTTCAAATCACTAAGTGTGAATGAGTTATTGCAGAAAAAGTTAGAGCCTTCTTAGGAAGAAATGAAGAGAATGTCTTATTAGTTAGTAACTATACTGCAAATACCTGAAGGAAAAGCTAGTCATTATTAAAGATTCCTTGTTTAATGATATTCAATGGATTCCTAGCTTTAAGGGAGTATAGATATACTTGTTGCCAATAAATATAGTGCCTGGTGTGGGCACACAAGTTATGATCAAGATCCTTAAGTCTGAATGAGTAATTGCAACAAAAGGTGGAGCCTTGTTTGGAAGAAATGAAGAGACGGTGTCATCATTTAGTAATTATACCACAAATATTTGAACGAAATGCTAGTCATCATCAAAGACTCCAAGTTTAATGAAATTCAACGGTTTCCTAGTTTCAGAGGGAGTATAGGTGGGCTCGTTGCCATGAATATATTGTCTGTTGTGGGTACACAAGCTATTTTCCTAATCATTATGTGTGAATGGGTAATTACAACAAAAAACAAAGCATTGTTAGGAAGAAATCAAGAGACAGTGTCATTAATCTATAATTAAGTAGAAAATACTAGTAAAAAATGCTAGTCATCTTTAAAGACACCTTGTTTAATGAGATTCAAGGACTTCCTAGTTCCAAGAGAGTATAGATGTGCTTGTTGCCATGAATATATTGCTTGTTATGGGCACACAAGCTATTTTCAAGATCATTAAGAGTGAATGAGTTATTGCAACAAAAGGTAAAGCCGTGTTTGGAACAAAAGAAGAGATGGTCTCATTATTCAGTAATTATACGACAAATACTTAAATGAAATGCAAGTCATCATCAAAGACTCCAAGTTTAATGAAATTCATGTGTTTCCTAGTTCCAAGAGAGTATAGGTGGGCTCATTGCCATGAATATAGTGTTTGTTGAGGGCACACAAGCTATTTTCTTGATCATTATGTGTGATTGGTTAATTACAACAAAATGTGGAGCATTGTTAGGAAGAAATCAAGAGACAATGTCATTAATATGTAATTAAGTAGAAAATACTAGTAAAAAATGCTAGTCATCTCCAAAGACACCTTGTTTAATAAGATTCAAGGGCTTCCTAGTTCCAAGGGAGTATATATGTGCTTGTTGCAATGAATATATTGCCTATTGTGGGCACATAAGCTATTTTCAAGATCATTAAGAGTGAATGAGTTATGGCAACAAAAGGTAGAGCTGTGTTTGGAAGAAATGAAGAGACGGTCTGATGAGAACTGTAAAGATGATGGGTGGAAGGCTTTGATGGATGCAAGAGGTCCATTGCACATTCCAGAAGGCCCAATAGCATGAGCTACAACTTTGATTGATGCAAGAGGTCCATTGCACATTCCAGAGGGCCCAATAACATGAGCTAGAGCTTCAATCGATGCAAGAGGTCCATTGGACATTCCAGAAGACTTAATAACATTAGTTTGAGCCAAAAAGATGAGTGGAAGGCTAAATGGGCTGATTAGGAATGTTCAGGCCAAACAAGTTTCAAATGGTGCGAATTCAACCTCGAAAGAGAGTTCAATCCATGTTAATATCATTAGAGTGCTTAAAGAGTTAGGACTAAGTAATAATAGTCACTCCAAATTAGGAGTTTATTTTCTATGTAAGAATTTGTCTCTAGATAGGAATTCCTCCTAAACAAAGAATTGTCCTAAGTAGGAATTTATGCCTCTTTAGGATTGCTATCTTAGCCTATAAATAGGCACTCCTTGTAAACTCTGAAAAATCACATCAAACAATACATCAGACAACTTTGAGTGAAATAAAAAGCGTTCTTCTAAGAACTAAGGAACTTATCAAGAGGTACTTCTTCTTGTGGCGTTCAAATCGACTTATCACTCCCAATTCCTTTCTTTTTTGGAGTGTGGCATCCAAATCCTTCTTGAATACTCTAGGTTCATGTTCCTTTGAATATTGGGTCTAGGGTTTGTGTTATTAAACTCTGGTTTAGCTTCCCTAGTTGTTCTTTAATTCCTTGTGTGTGTTGGGTCCTAAGCCACGTCTTTTTGGGGTTTTCTGCATTAGTTGGTATCAGAGCCTGGCTCTAAATCAGAAGAAATAATATGACTTCGGAAGACAAAGGTACTGCTCAAAAGGGAGCTGTTAACATGTCATTCATGATCAACACCATGCAATAACAATTTGAACACATGAATACCAGATTTGATGATATAAGAGAAAGGATGGAGGAGCAAGCTAATACAATAGCAGAGTTGCAAAGGAGGTACGAAGAATATGAGGCTCCTAAAGAAAGAAGGCAATTGAAATGTGTCTATGACCATAAAGATGATGATTTTGTGTCATCTTCAAAGGGTGAAAGTGATGGAGAGAAGTATTCAGCTAATGGAGTAGCTCTTGTCACAAGGCGAGCATTGAACGTGCAAGTAAAGGAAGAAAATGAGGTGTAACGAGATAACATCTTTTAGATGAGGTGTCTCATCAAAGATAAGGTATGTAGTATGATTATTGATGGTGGGAGTTGTACTAATGTTGCTAGCACAATGATGGTTAAGAAACTGAATTTACCTACTATAAAGCATCCTAGGCCATATAAGCTTCAATGGATGAATGAGAGTGGTGAAGTTTTATGTGATGTTATACCTATGCAAGCAAACCATATTCTATTAGGAAGGCCATGGCTGCTTGACAAGAAGGTCATGGTTGCTTCACAGGCAAGTTATTCATGATAGATTCAAGAATCGATATTTCTTTGTAATGAATGAAAAACTCGTCACTTTTATACCATTATCACCTCAACAAGCTTATGAGGATCAATTAAGGATTAAAAATGAGAGTGAATAGAAAAGAGAGATTGAAAAGAGAGAAAAGAGAGAAAAGAGAGGAGAAAACGTGAGAACACAAGAGAAAGAGAAGAAAATAGACAGTTGTTATACAAAAGAAAGTGATGTCAAAAGAGCAATTTTTGCCAAACAACCTATAATCATACTTTTGTACAAAGAGGCTTATTTTAACACTAACAAGTTTGACTTGTTGTTGCCTAGTGTTGTCGTTGTTCTGTTGCAGGAATTTGAAGATGTATTCTCTAACCATGTCCCAAGTGGATTGCCACCAAAGAGAGGAATTAAACCTCAAATTGATTTCATCCCTAGTTCATCCATTCCAAACCGGCCAGCATATAGGAGCAATCCCAAGGAGACAAAGGAGCTTCAAAGGCAGGTTGAGGAACTTATTTCAAAAGGCTATGTAAAGGAAAGCATGAGTCCTTGTACTGTTCTTATCCTACTTGTACAAGGAAAGTTGAACAAAAGACATGCTAAGTGGATCAAATTCATTCAAACCTTTCCCTACATCATCAAGTACAAACAAGGTGATGATTTGAGGATGAATCTTTTTGAGGAAAGGGGGAATGATGAGAACCATAGAGATGATGGGTGGAAGGTTTCAATGGATGCAAGAGGTCCATTGCACATTCTAGAAGATCCAATAACATGAGCTACAGCTTTAATTGATGCAAGAGGTCCATTGCACATTCCATAAGGCCCAATAACATGAGCTAGAGCTTCAATTGATGCAAGAGGTCCACTGCACATTCCAGAAGACCCAATAACACAAGTTGAAGCCAGAAAGATGACTAGAAGGCTAAATGGGTTGATTAAGAACGTTTAGGCCAAACAAGCTTTAAATGGTGCGAATTCAAGCTTGAAAGAGAGTCCAGACCATATTAATATCATTGGAGTACTTAAAGAGTTAGGACTAAGTAATAGTAGTCACTCCAAATTAGGAGTTTATTTTCTATGTAAGAATTTGTCTCTAGATAGGAATTCCTCCTAAACAAGGAATTGTCCTAAGTAGGAATTTGTGCCTCTTTAGGATTGCTATCTTAGCCTACAAATATGCACCCTTTGTAAGCTCTAGAAAATCATACAACTTTGAGTGAAATAGAAAGAAAGGGTTTTTCTCCCTCGGTTCTTTTGAGAACTAAAGAACTTATCAAGAGGTACTTCTTCTTATGGCATTCAAATCGACTTATCACTCCTAATTCCTTTCTTTTCTAGAGTGTGGCATCTTGAATACCCTAGGTTCGTGTTCCTTTGAATATTAGGTCTAGGGTTTGTGTTATTAAACTTTGATTTAGCTTTCTTGGTTGTTCATTGATTCCTTGTGTGCATTAGGTCCCTAAGCCACATCTTTTTAGGGTTTTCTGCATCACGATTTTGTTATTCAGCAATTATACTGCAAATACTAGAACAAAATGCTGGTTATCATCAAAGACTCCAAGTTTAATGAAACTTAAGGGTTTCTTAGTTCCAAGGGAGTATAGGTGGGCTTGTTGCCATGAATATACTGTCTGTTGTGGGCACACAAGCTATTTTCCTGATCATTATGTGTGAATGGGTAATTACAATAAAAAGTGGAGTATTGTTAGCAAGAAATCAAGAGACAGTGTCATTAATCTGTAATTAAGTAGAAAATACTAGAAAAAAATGCTAGTTATCACCAAAGACACCTTGTCTAATGAGATTCAAGGTCTTCCTAGTTGCAAGGGAGTATAGATGTGCTTGTTGCCATTAATATATTGCTTATTGTGGGCACATAAGCTATTTTCAAGATCATTAAGAGTGAATGAGTTATTGCAACAAAAGGTAGAGTCGTGTTTGGAAGAAATGAAAAGACGGTCTCATTATTCAGTAATTATACCACAAATACTTGAACGAAATGCAAGTCATCATCAAAGACTCCAAGCTTAATGAAATTCATGCATTTCCTAGTTCCAAGGGAGTATAGGTGGGCTCTTTGTCATGAATATATTGTTTGTTGAGGGCATATAACCTATTTTCCTGATCATTATGTGTGAATGGGTAATTACAAGAAAATGTGGAGCATTGTTAGGAAGAAATCAAAAGACGATATCATTAATCTGTAATTAAGTAGAAAATACTCGTAAAAAATGCTAGTCCTCACCAAAGACACCTTGTTTAATGCGATTCAAGGGCTTCCTAGTTCCGAGGGAGTATAGATGTGATCGTTGTCATGAATATATTGCTTGTTATGGGCACACAAGCTATTTTCCTGATCATTATGTGTGAATGGGTAGTTACAACAAAATATGGAGCATTGTTAGGAAGAAATCAAGAGACAGTGTCATTAATTTGTAATTATGTAGAAAATACTAGTAAAAAATGCTAGTCATCACCAAGCACACCTTGTTTAATGAGATTCAAGGGCTTCCTAGTTCCAAGGGAGTATATATGTGCTTGTTGCCATGAATTTATTGCTTGTTGTGGGCACACAAGCTATTTTCAAGATCATTAAGAGTGAATGAGTTTCTGCAACAAAAGGTAGAGTTGTGTTTGGAAGAAATGAAAAGACGGTCTCATTATTCAGTAATTATACATCAAATACTTGAATGAAATGCTAGTCATCATTAAAGACTCCAAGTTTAAAGAAATTCAAGGGTTTCCTAGTTTCAAGGGAGTATAGGTGGGCTCATTGCCATGAATATATTGTCTATTGTGGGCACACAAGCTATTTTCCTGATCATTATGTGTGAATGGATAATTACAACAAAATGTCGAGCATTGTTAGGAAGAAATCAAGAGACGATGTCATTAATCTGTAATTAAGAAGAAAATACTAGTAAAAAATGCTAATCATCTCCAAAGACTCCTTATTTAATGAGATTCAAGGACTTCCTAATTCCAAGGGAGTATAAATGTGCTTGTTGCCATGAATATATTGCCTATTATGGGCACACAAGCTATTTTCAAGATCATTAAGAGTGAATGAATTATTGCAACAAAAGGTAGATATGTGTTTGAAAGAAATGAAGAGACGGTCTCGTTATTCAGTAATTATACCGCAAATACTTGAATGAAATACTAGTCATCATCATAGACTCCAAGTTTAATGAAATTCAATGGATTCCTAGTTCCAAGGGAGTATAGCTAGGCTCGTTGCCATGAATATATTGTCTGTTATGGGCACACAAGGTATTTTCCTGATCATTACGTATGAATGGGTAATTACAACAAAAAGTGGAGCATTGATAGGAATAAATCAAGAAACGTTGTCATTTTTTGTAATTAAGTAGAAAATACTTGTAGAAAATGCTAGTCATCACCAAGACTCCTTGTCTAATGAAATTCAACGAATTCCTAGTTCCAGGGGAGTATAGATGTGCTTCTTGCTATGAATATATTGCCTATTTTGGGCACACAAGCTATTTTCAAGATCATTAAGTATGAATCGTTAATTGCAACAAATTGTGGAGCATTGTTAGGAAGAAATTAAGAGAGGGTGTCATTAATCTATAATTAAGTAGAAAATACTAGTAAAAAATGCTAGTCATCACCAAAGACACCTTGTTTAATGAAATTCAAGGGCTTTCTAGTTCCAAGGGAGTATAGATGTGCTTGTTGTGGGCACATAAGCTATTTAATGAAATTCAAGGGCTTTCTAATGCCAATAATATATATTGCCTGTTGTGGGCACACAAGTTATTTTTTAGATTATTAAGAGTGACTAAGTTTTTGCAAGAAAAGGTAAAGTCGTGTTTCGAAGAAATGAAGTGACGGTCTCATTATTTTGTAATTATACCACAAATACTTAAACGAAATGCTAGTCATCATCAAAGACTCTAAGTTTAATGAAATTCATTCATTTCCTAGTTCCAAGGGAGTATAGGTGGGCTCGTTGCCATGGATATATTGTCTATTGTAGGCAAACAAGCTATTTTCCTGATCATTATGTCTAAATGGGTAATTACAACAAAATGTGGAGCATTGTTAGGAAGAAATCAAGAGACTGTATCATTAATCTGTAATTAAGTAGAAAATACTAGTAAAAAATGCTAGTCATCATCAAAGACTACTTGTTTAATGAAATTCAATGGATTCCTAGTTCCAAGGTAGTATAGATGTGCTTGTTGCCATGAATATATTGCCTGTTGTGGGCACACAAGATATTATCAAGATCATTAAGAGTGAATGAGTTATTGCAACAAAAGGTAGAGTCCTGTTTGAAAGAAATGAAGAGACGGTCTCGTTATTCAGTAATTATACTGCAAATACTTGAACGAAATGCTGGTCATCATCACAGACTCCAAGTTTAATGAAATTCAATAGTGTTCTGGTTCCAAGGGAGTATAGGCGGGCTCGTTGCCATGAATATATTGTCTATTGTGGGCACACAAGCTATTTTCCCGATCATTATGTGTGAATGGGTAATTACAAGAAAAAGTGGAGCATTGTCAGGAATAAATCAAGAAATGTTGTCATTAGTCTGTAATTAAGTAGAAAATACTTGTAGAAAAAGCTAGTCATCACCAGAGACTCCTTGTCTAATGAAATTCAATGGATTCTTAGTTACAAGGGAGTGTAGATGTGCTTGTTGCAATGAATATATTGCTTGTTATGGGCACACAAGCTATTTTCAAGATCATTATGTGTGAATGAGTTATTGCAACAAAAGGTGGAACCTTGTTTGGAGGAAATGATGTCACGGTCTTAATATTTAGTACTTATACCCCAAATACTTGAACGAAATGCTAGTCATCATCAAAGTCTCCTAGTTTAATGAAATTCAATGGTTTCCTAGTTCCAAAGGAGTATAGATGTACTTATTGCCATGAATATATTGCTTGTTCTAGGCTCATAAGATATTTTCAAGCTCATTAAGTGTGAATGAGTTATTGCAACAAAACATGGAGCCTCTTTTGGGAGAAATGAAGAGACAGCCTTATTATTTAGTAATTATACCACAAATACTTGAACAAAATGCTAGTCATCATTAAAGGCTCTTTGTTTAATGAAATTCAACAGTTTCCTGTTGCCATGAATATATTGCCTGTGTTGGACACACTAATGCGGAAAACCCCAAAAAAACGTGGTTTAGGGACTCAATGTACACATGGAATGAAGGGACAACAAGGAAAGATAAATCAGAGTTTAATAACACAAACCTTAGACCCAACATTTGAAGGAGCACAAACCTAGGGTGTTTAAGAAGGATATGGATGCCACACTCCAAAAAAGAAAGGAATTGGGAGTGATAAGTCAATTTGAACACCACAAGAAGAAGTATGTCTTGATCAGTTCTTTAGTTCTTAAAAGAATTGAAGGAGAAATGATGCATAAAACCCCAAAAAGATGTGGCTTAGGGACCCAACACATAGAAGGAAGGATTGAACAACCAGGAAAGCTAAATCAGAGTTTAATAATAGAAACCCTAGACCCAATATTCAAGAACCGTGGAGATGAAGGGTGAAAGGCTTCAATAGATGTAAGAGGTCCATTTCACATTCTAAAAGGCCCAATAACACGAGCTAGAGTTTCAATGGATGTAAGAGGTCTATTGCACATTTCAGAAGGCCCAATAACATGAGCTAGAGCCAAAAAGATTAAAGAAGCACTAAATGGGCTGATTGAGGACACTTAGGCCAACCAAGTTTCAAATGGTGCGAATTCAAGTTTGAAAGAGAGTTCAGGCCTAATTAATATAATTGGAATACTTAATGGGTCAGACTAAGTAATAACATTCACTCATAAATAGGAGTTTATTGTATGTGCTAGAATTTGTCCGAAATTCCTCCAAAATAAGGATTTCTCCTAAGTAGGAATTTATGCCTCTTTAGGATTGCTATCTTAGCCTATAAATAAGCACCCCTTGTAAGCTCTGGAAATCAGACAACTTTAAGTGAAATAGAAAGAACGGGTTTTTCTCCCTCAGTTCTTTTGAGAACTAAAGAACTTATCAAGAGGTACTTCTTCTTGTGGCATTCAAATCGACTTATCACTCTCGATTCCTTTCTTTTCTAGAGTGTGGCGTCCATATCGTTTTTGAATACCCTAGGTTCGTGTTCCTTCAAAATTGGGTCTAGGGTTTCTATTATTAAACTTTGATTTAGCTTTCCTAGTTGTTCTTTGATTCCTTGTGTGCGTTGGGTCTCTAAGCCATGTCTTTTTGGGGTTTTTTCGCATGAAGAAAACTCTTGCTTTCTATTTCGCTCAAAGTTGTTTGATATTTTACAAGGGTGCCTATTTATAGGCTAAAATAGCAATCCTAAAGAGGCATAAATTCCTATTTAGGACAATTCCTTATTTAGGAGGAATTCCTACCTAGGGACAAATTCTTACACAGAAAATAAACTCTAAATTTGGAGTGACTACTATTACTTTGTTCTAACTCTTTAAATACTCCAATGATATTAATAAGGTCTGGACTCTCTTTCAAACTTGAATTTGCACTATTTGAAACTTGGTTGGCCTGAATGTCCTTAATCAGCCTATTTAGTACTTTTTTCATCTTTCTGGCTCTAGTCTATGTTATTAGGCCTTCTAGAATGTGCAATAGACCTCTTGTATCAATTAAAGCTCTAACTTGTGTTATTGGGCCTTCTGGAATGTGTAATGGACCTCTTACATCCATTGAAGCCTTCCACCCATTATCTCTATGGTTCTCATCACACACAAGCTATTTTCTAAATCATTATGTGTGAATGAGTTAATGCAACAAATGGTGATAGACTGTTTGGAAGAAATGAAGAGACGGTCTCATTATTTAGTAATTTATACTGCAAATACTTGAAAGAAATGCTAGTCATCATCAAAGGCTCCTTGTTTAAAGAAATTTAACAAATTCCTAGTTCCAAGGGACTATAGATGTGCTTGTTGCCATGAATATATTGCTTGTTATGGGCACATAAGCTATTTTCAACATCATTAAGTGTGAATGAGTTATTACAACAAAAGGTGGAGCATTGTTAGCAAGAAATCAAGAGATAGTGTCATTAATCTGGAATTAAGTAGAAAATAATTGTAAAAAATGGTAGTCATGAAGAAAGACTCCTTGTTTATTGAAATTCAATAGATTCCTAGTTCTAAGGGAGTATTGATATGCTTATTGCCCTAAATATGTTGCTTGTTGTGGACACACAAACTATTTTGAAGATCATTAAGTGTGAATGAGTAATTGCAACAAATAGTGGTGCCTTGTTTGGAAGAAATGAAGAGATGAACACATTATTCAGTAATTATACCACAAATACTTGAACGAAATGCTAGACATCATCACAAACTCCTTGTTTAATGAAATTTAAGGGATTCTTAGTACCAAGGGAGCATAGATGTGATTGCTGCCATGAATATATTGCCTGTTGTGGGCACACAAGCTATTTTCAAGATCATTAAGAGTGAATGAGTTATCATAACAAAAGGGAGAGCAGTGTTTGCAAGAAATGAAGAGACGGTCTCATTATTTAGTAATTATACCACAAATACTTGAACAAAATGCTGGTCAGCATCAAAGACTCCTTGTTTAATGAAATTCAATGATTTCCTAGTTCCAAGGGAGTATAGAAGTGTTTGTTATCAAGAATAATGTGCCTGTTGTGGGCATGCAAGCTATTTTCAAAATCATTACAATGAGTTATTACAACAAAAGGTGGAGTCTTGTTAGGATGAAATGAAAAGACAGTTTCATTATTCAGTAATTATAATGCTAATAATTGAAAGAAAAGCTAGTCATCATCAAAGACTCCTTGTTGAAAGAAATTCAATGGATTCCTAGTACCAAGGGAGTATAAATGTGCCTGTTGCCCTGAATATAATGACTGTTGCTGGCATAAAAGCTATTTTGAAGATCATTAAGTATAAATGAGTTATTGCAACAAATGGCGTTGCCTTGTTTGAAAGAAATAAAGAGACAATCTTATTATTCAATAATTATACTGCAAATACATGAATGAAATGCTAATCATCATCAAAGACTCCCTGTTTAATGAATTTCAACGGTTTCCTAGTTCGAAGGGAGTATAGGTGGGCTCATTGCCAGGAATATATTATGTGTTGTGGACACACAAACTAATTTCCTGAACGTTATGTGTGAATGGGTAATTACAACAAAAAGTGGAGCATTGTTAGGAAAAAATCAAAAAACGGTGTCATTAATCTATAATTAAGCAGAAAATAATAGAAAAAAATGCTAGTCATCACCAAAGACACCTTGTTTAATGAGATTCAAGGGCTTCCTAGTTCCAAGGGAGCATATATGTGCTTGTTGTCATGAATATATTGCCTGTTGTGGGCATACAATAATTAAGAGTGAATGAGTTTTTGAAACAAAAGGGAGAGAAGTGTTTGGAAGAAATAAAGAGACGGTCTCATTATTCAGTAATTATACCGCAAATACTTGAACGAAATGGTAGTCATCATCAAAGACTCCAAGTTTAATGAAATTGAAGGGTTTCCTAGCAACAAGGGAGTATTGGTGGCCTTCTTGCCATGAATATATTGTCTATTGTGGGCACATAAGCTATTTTCTTGATCATTATGTGTGAATGGGTAATTACAACAAAATGTGGAGCATTGTTCGGAAGAAATCAAAAGACAGTGTTATTAATCTGTAATTAAGTAGAAAAATACTAGTAAAAAATGCTAGTCATCACCAAAGACACCTTTTTTAATGAAATTCAAGGGCTTCCTAGTTCCAAGGGAGTATAGATGTGCTTGTTGGCATGAATATGTTGCTTGTTGTGGGGATACAAGTTATTTTCAAGATCATTAAGAGTGAATGAGTTATTGCAACAAGAGGTAGTGTCGGGTTTTGGAAGAAATGAAGAGACGGTCTCATTATCCAATAATTATTCCACAAATACTTGAACAAAATGCTCATCATCATCAAAGACTCCTCATTTAATGAAATTCAATGGTTTCCTAGTTCCAAGGGAGTGTAAAAGTGCTTATTGTCAAGAATATAGTGCCTATTGTGGGCACGCAAGCTATTTTCAAGATCATTATAATGAGTTATTACAACAAAAGGTGGAGTCCTGTTAGGAAGAAATGAAAAGATGGTTTCATTATTCAATAATTATAACGCTAATACTTGAAAGAAATGCTAGTCATCATCAAAGTCTCCTTGTTGAATGAAATTCAAGGGATTCCTAGTACCAAGGGAGTATAGATGTGCCTATTGCCATGAATATATTGCCAGTTGTGGGCACACAAGCTATTTTGACGATCATTATGTGTGAATGAGTTATTGCAGCAAATGGTGGTGCCTTGTTTGGAAGAAATGAAGAGACAGTCTCATTATTCAATAAATATACCGCAAATACATAAACGAAATGCTAGCCATCATCAAATATAGTGGCTGGTGTGGGCACACAAGCTATTTGCAAGATCATTAGAATCAGTTATCGCAACAATAGGCGGAGTCCTAGTAGGAGCAAATGAAGAGATAGTCTCATTAATCAGTAATTATACCGCAAATACTTGAAGGAAAAGCTAGTCATCGTCAAAGACTCCTTGTTTAATGAAATTCAATGGATTCCTAGTTCCAAAGGAGTATAGATATGCTTGTGGACGTGAATATATTGCCTGGTGTGGGTACACAAGCTATTTTCAAGATCATTAAGTGTGAATGAGTAATTGCAACAAAAGGTGCAACCTTGTTTGGAAGAAATGATGGGATGGTCTCATTATTTAATAATTATACTGCAAACACTTGAAAGAAAAGCTAGTCATCATTAAAGGCTTCTAGTTTAATGAAATTTAACAGATTCCTAGTTCTAAGGGAGTTTAGATGTGCTTGTTGCTATGAATATAGTGCCTGTTGCAGGCACACAAGCTATTTTCATGATCATTAAGAGTAAATGAGTTATTGCAACAAAATGTGGAATCTTGTTTGGAAAAAATGCTAATTATCATTAAAGACTTCTTGTTTAATGAAATTCAACGGATTCCTAGTTTCAAGGGAGTATAAATATGCTTGTGGACGTGAATATATTGCCTGGTGTGGGTACACAAGCTATTTTCAAGATCATTAAGTGTGAATGAGTAATTGCAACAAAAGGTGCAGCCTTGTTTGGAAGAAATGATGGGATGGTCTCATTATTTAATAATTATACCGCAAACAATTGAAAGAAAAGCTAGTCATCATTAAATGCTTCTAGTTTAATGAAATTTAATAGATTCCCAGTTCCAAGGGAGTTTAGATGTGCTTGTTGCTATGAATATAGTGTCTGTTATGGGTGCACAAGCTATTTTTGAGATCATTAAGTCTGAATGAGTTATTGCAACAAAATGTGGGACCTTGTTTGGAAGAAATGAAGAGACCGTCTCATTAATCAGTAATTATACCGGAAACATTTGAAAGAAAAGCTAGTCATCATCAAGGACTTCTAGTTTAAAGAAATTCAACGGATTCCTTGTTCCAAGGGAGTATAGATGTGCTTGTTGCCATGAATATATTACCTGCTATTGGCACACAAGATATTTTCAAGATCTTTACTTGTGAATGTGTTATTGCAACAAAAGGTGGAGCCTTTTTTGCGAGTAATAAAGAGATGGTCTCATTATTCAGTAATTATACCTCAAATACTTGAAAGAAATGTTAGTCGTTATCAAAGACTGCTTGTTTAATGAATTTCAAGGGTTTCCTAGTTCCAAGGGAGTATAAATGTGCTTGTTGCCATGAATATATTATCTAGTGTGGGTACACAAGCTATTTTCAAGATCATTAAGTGTGAACGAGTAATTGCAACAAAAGGTGCAGCCTTGTTTGGAAGAAATGAAAAGACGGTCTCATTATTTAATGATTATACCGCAAACACTTGAAAGAAAAGCCAGTCATAATTAAAGGCTTCTAGTCTAATGAAATTCAATGGATTCCCAATTCCAAGGGAGTTTAGATGTGCTTGTTGCTATGAATATAGTGTCTGTTGGGGGCACACAAGCTATTTTCAAGATCATTAAGAGTGAATGAGTTATTGCAACAAAATGTGGAACCTTGTTTGGAAGAAATGAAGAGACAGTCTCATTACTAAAAAATTATACCACAAATACTTGAAAAAAATGCTAGTAATCATTAAAGACTTCTTGTTTAATGAAATTCAACGGATTCCCAGTTCCAAGGGAGTATAGATATGCTTGTGGACATGAATATATTGCCTGGTGTGGGTACACAAGCTATTTTCAAGATCATTAAGTGTGAATGAGTAATTGCAACAAAAGGTGCAGCCTTGTTTGGAAGAAATGATGGGATGGTTTCATTATTTAATAATTATACCGCAAACACTTGAAAGAAAAGCTAGTCATCATTAAACGCTTCTAGTTTAATGAAATTTAACAAATTCCTAGTTCCAAGGGAGTTTAGATGTGCTTGTTGCTATGAATATAGTGCCTGTTGTGGGCACACAAGTTATTTTCATGATCATTAAGAGTGAATGAGTTATTGCAACAAAATGTGGAGCCTTGTTGGGAAGAAATGAAGAGACAGTCTCATTAATCAGTAATTATACCGCAAACACTTGAAAGAAAAGCTAGTCATCATGAAAGACTTCTAGTTTTAAGGAATTCAACAGATTCCTTGTTTCAAGGGAGTATAGATGTGCTTGTTGCCATGAATATCTTGCTTGTTGTTGGCACACAAGCTATTTTCAGGATCATTAAGAGTGAATAAGTTATTGCAAGAAAATGTTGAGCCTTGTTTGGAAGAAATGAAGAGACAGTCTCATTACTCTTATGCTACAAATACTTGAAAAAAATGCTATTTATCATTAAAGACTTCTTGTTTAATGAAATTCAACTAATTCCTAGATCCAAGGGAGTATAGATGTGCTTGTTGCCATGAATATAGTGCTTGTTGTGAATGTGTTATTGCAACAAAAGGCTGAGCCTTTTTTGCAAGAAATGAAGAGACAATCTCATTATTAAATAATGATACTGCAAATACTTGAAAAAAATGTTAGTCATCATCAAACACTCCTTGTTTAATGAAATTCAATAGATTCCTAGATCCAAGGGAGTATAGATGTGCTTGTTGCCTTGAATATAATGCCTATTGTGGGCACTCAAACTATTTTCAAGATCATTAAGTGTGAATGAGTTATTGCAACAAAAGGTGGAGCATTGTAAGGAAGAAATGAAGAGATGGTCTCATTATTGAGTAGTTATATCGCAAATACTTGAAAGAAATGCTAGTCATCATCAAAGATTCCTCGTTTAATGAAATTCAATGGATTCCTATTTCCATGGGAGTGTAGATGTGCTTGTTGCGATGAATATAGTGCCTGTTGTGAACAGTCAAGCTATTTTCATAATTATTAAGTGTGAATGAGTTAAGGCAACAAAAGGAGGAGTCCTGGTAAGAGGAAATGGAGAGATAGTCTCATTCATCAGTAATCATACCGCAAATACTTTAAGGAAAAGCTAGTCATCACCACAAACTGCTTGTTTAGTGAAATTCAATGGATTCCCAGTTCTAAGGGAGAATATATGAGCTTGTTGCCATGAATATAGTGCCTATTGTGGGCAAAAAAACTAGTTGCAAGGTCCTTAAGTGTGAATGAGTTATTAAAACAAAATGTGGAGTCTTGTTTGGAAGAAATGAAGAAACCGTTTCATTAATCAGTAATTATACCGCAAACATTTGAAAGAAAAGCTAGTCATCATCAAGGACATCTAGTTTAAAGAAATTCAACGGATTCCTTGTTCCAAGGGAGTAGATGTGCTTGTTGCCATGAATATATTACCTGATGTTGGCCCACAAGCCATTTTCAAGATCATTAAGAGTGAATGAGTTATTGCAAGAAAATGTGGAGCCTTGTTAGGAAGAAATGAAAAGATAGTCTCATTACTTAGAAATTATACCGCAAATACTTGAAAGAAATGCTAGTTATCATTAAAGACTACTTGTTTAATGAAATTCAACGGATTCCTAGTTCCAAGGGAGTATAGATGTGATTGTTGCCATAAATATAGTGCCTGTTGTGGGCATACAAGCTATTTGCAAGATCATTATAATGAGTTATTGCAACCAAAGGAGGAGTCTTTGTAGGAGGCAATGAAGAGAGGGTCTTAGTAATCAATAATTATACCGTAAATACTTGAAAGAAAAGTTAGTTATCATCAAAGACTCCTTATTTAAAGAAATTCAAGGGATTTTAGTTCCAAGGCAGTATGAATGTGCTTATTGCCATGAATATATTGCCTATTGCGGGTACACAAGTTATTTTCAAGATCATTAAGTCTGAATGAGTTATTGTAACAAAATGTGGAGCCTTGTTCGGAAGAAATGAAGAGACTGTCTTGTTAATCAGTAATTATACCAGAAGCATTTGAAAGAAAAGTTAGTCATCATCAAAGACTTTTAGTTTAAAGAAAATTCAACAGATTCCTTATTCCAAGGGAGTATAGATGTGCTTGTTGCCTTGAATATATTACCTACTGTTGGGACACAAGTTATTTTCAAGATCTTTAATTGTGAATGTGTTATTGCAACAAAAGGTGGAGCCTTGTTCGCAAGAAAGAAAAAGACAATCTCATTATTTAGTAATTATACCTCAAATACTTGGAAGAAATGATAGTCATTATCAAAGACTCCTTGTTTAATGAATTTCAAGGTTTTCCTAGTTCCAAGGGAGTGTAGATGTGCTTGTTGCCATGAATATATTGCCTGTTGTGGGCACACAAGCTATATTCAAGATCATTAAGTGTGAATGAGTTATTGCAACAAAGGGTGGAGTCTTGTTAGGAAGAAATGTAGAGACGGTCTCAGTAATCAATAATTATACCGCAAACACTTGAAAGAAAAGCTAGTTATCATCAAAGACTTTTAGTGTTGTTCCCACAGTCTTGTATGGGTTGTAATTGTTGTCAACCAGATTTAAGTGTGCAAGCAGAAGTGGCTCGTTCAAGCATTCAAGGGATGAGTTTTCAGTAGAAAGAAAAGAGCAAGAAAAATAAATTAAGGAGGATAATGGTGAATTTTGTATGGAACAGTAATATGAAGCCACAAGGAGGGGCAAGAAAGGAAATTCGCCACAGCTCCAATAAACCCTACTAGGGTTTGCATAGAAGGGAGTATATAAACAGGAAGAGCATCCCAGCAGCCACACGACCTGCAAGCAAACCAGAAACACATCCTGCAAGCAAACCAGAAACACCACCTGCAAGCAAACCAGAAATGGACGACCTGCAAGCAAACCAGAAACACCTCCTGCAAGCAAACCAGAAACACACCACCTGCAAGCAAACCAGAAACGCACAACCAACAAGAGGAGAAATAAGAAACAGACCACCCAGAAGAGAAGATAGCAGACCTGGTATCCGTGAGACCACCCAGAAGAGAAGACAGCAGACCTAGTATCCGTGGGACCACCCAGAAGAGAAGACAGCAGACCAGAAGCGTGAGGCAGGCCAAGAGACGTGAACCAAAAAAACCAGTAGTGTGAGGCAGGCCAAGAGATGTGAAACGGCAGACCAGAAGCGTGAGACCAAAACGTGCAATGGCGTGACTGATCAGAAGTGTGGGGCAGGCCGTGAGACGTGAAATGGCAGACCAGAAGTGTGAGACCAGAACGTGCAATGGCGTGACTGATCAGAAGCGTGGAGCAGGCCGTGAGACGTGAAACGGCAGACCAGAAGCGTGAGTGCAAGTTGTGAAACCGTGAGACGGTGAAAGCAGGAGTTGTGTGAAACAACCTAGAGAAGGAATTCGGTGAAGCATTGGAAAGAACTCAATGTATTTCCAAATTTCTTCAAGAGAGGTTAGAGTGTTGTGGTGGACTTCTAAGCGGCAGTGAAGCAGCCTATTCAATTCAACAGAGGCAAGATAAGTTAGAAGAAGGGTAGACACAGTAAGTGACACTATTTGTATTGTACTTTCTTTGTATTTGCAATAGTGAAAGGAACAGAGGATTAAGACATCCATTGTAACTACATTGTGAACATCGGGAGTACCATACTGGTATTCTCAAGTATAGTGGATTGTCTCGGTAGAGGAAGAGTCTCTACCACTGTGGACATACATCACATTGACGGAACCACGCAAATCTCTTGTGTCCTTACTTTGATTTACATTCTGTGTTTTGAATTGAGTTGTGAACGCAACTAAAGTATCATTGAACCCATAACCTAAAGAAGACCTAATCAAGAACATCCAATCTGTCTAATAGGCAAGGTGTCTGAAAGGTGACTTTGAGGACTATTGTAATTAGTAGGTAACAATAGATCTACCTTAGTTGAATCTGAGAAAGAGTTCGTTTTTAAGAAGAGGTTGAAGTTGTTCACATACCTGCGTATTGATGAGAGCGAAAGTATTAAAGTAGTAGAATACTTTGGCTTAAGTTATCAGAGTTTTAAGAAGTGTGATACTGATTCACCCCCCTCTCAGTATCACAGACTAGTAGATCCTATGGTGAAGTTGGGAACTTCAATTGGTATCAGAGCACAAGTTCACCAAGATAAAACTTAACAGCTTGGTGTACTAGTTTGAAGAGCTCCAGAAGTTTTAATTTGTTCAGCATACTGAGAAATGGACGCCGGTACCAGCACCAGCACTACTTATAGTAAGAAGGTTCCAATCTTCACGGAACCAACTACCATATGTGGAGAGCGAGAATGCAGGTGGTATTTGCAACCATGGGCATGAACGTGGTGAAATCTGTACAGGAGGGTTTTGAGCCTCCAGAAGAAAGTAAAGATCCAACCCCAGAGGAATTAAGACAGTTTGAGATAAATGGGAAGGCCTCAAACATCATCATTTCAGCATTGACAGATGCTGAATATGCTAAAGTTATGGACTACAAATCTGCCAAGGAGATATGGGACAGATTGCAGAAAGTCTATAAAGGTGATGGCAGAATGAAGGAGGCCAAGCTTCAAGTTTTCAAGGAGAGATATGAATCTCTCAGAATGCAGAAAAATGAGACAGTCCAAGAGTTCTTCACCAGGGTTATTGATGTTGTAAACGATCTTAGAAGTCATGGGAAGAACAAGAAGGACTCATCTATTGTGAAGAAAATTCTGAGAATTCTGCTTGAGAGGTTTGCCTCAAAGGTGGCAGCCATAGAGGAGAGTAGAGATCTCAATTCTATGTCTTTGCATGATCTCCAGTGCAATCTCATTGCATATGAGATGAGAATAGAGTCAACTGAGAGCTCCTCAACGTCAAAGGTATCAAAGGAGGCAGCTTTCAAAGCTATGAAACACTTGAAGATAAAAGAAGAGGAAGAATCATCCAGTGAGGATGATGATGATGATGAGGAAGAAAGTGAAGGTGAAGTGTTGGCATACTTCACAAGGAAGTTGAAAAAGGGGTCTAAGAAGGGAAAAGGACAGTTGTCCTTGAGATGTTATCATTGTGGACTGGACACTTTGCTTCTCAGTGCAAAGTGAAACTTGATGATGAAGATGAGGATGGTGATGATGAGCAGAATTCAAAATGGAGAAGACCATCATTCAAGTCAAGGAAGTCCAGCAAGAAGACTACTAACTCACAGAAGAAGAAGAGAGGCTCATTCAAGAGTTATGTGAGCTAGACAAAAGAAGCCGATGAGGAGGAAGATGTAGACTCATCAGATGAGCATGCCTTTATGGCATCAGCTTGATGCGGTAGTTCAACCTCTGAAGAGGAAGAGGAGATTGATGAAGAAGAACCAGATCTTGAAGTTGAGTTAGAAGTAGCTTCAAAGAAGATAATCAGAAGGGGTAGAACCATAAGAAGGTTGGAGGCCCATATAAAACAAGTTAAAGAAAAGATTGAGGAAGCAGAAAGTCAAAAGGATGAAATAAGGGCTGAACATATTGACTTGAAGAGAAGATTTGAAGAACAGATCAAAATATGTGAAGACCTTACTATGGAGCTTGGCTCAAGGACTTCAACAATTGAAGAAATGGAGATAGAGTTGTTGAGACTTCAGCAACAACTCAAAAAGAGTGAAGAGAACTTGCAGAAGTTTGAAGTGATAGGAGAAACAAGCTCTGCAAGAGAAAAGAAGAATGAAGAGAAAGTGCAGCAATCTGATGTTGCACTGCCTAAAGATAACGAGACTTTGCCACAGAAGTTGAAAGAGAAGGTTAAGTCTCAGAAAGAAAAGACTGATCAGCCAGGAACATTGAAGGCTGAAAATAAAGAAGATTTGAAGAAGCAACCTAGGGTTGCAAACAAAAATGAAGAAAAGAAAGTCAGCCAGCAAAGGGCTACGGCTGAACAGAAGAAGGAGAAGAAGGTGACTGAAATGAAAGTCACACAAGCAAGTAATGAACAAAAGAAAACAAGCTGTGATTAGACCCAAGAAGAGGCAGTTTCAAGGTTACTGGCTTTATTGTGAAGTTTGGGGTCATAAGGCAAGTAAATGCTAGTGGAGAAGGCCAGTATATGTCTCCAACTTGAGAAGATACAATGCTGCATACAGGGGCAGACAATACAAAATTCAGAGGAGAACACCTTTCGTGAGTTCTTGCACATACTGTAAAAAGCAAGGACACACTGACAAGGATTGTTGGTGGAAGCCCAAACCAGTGGATTCAAAGAACAAGTTTGCTATATTAGGAGACTTGGAACAATGTGAAAGGTGCGGGCAAGATGGCCATAATGCCAAGAGATGCATGACACTTCTCCCTGAGCAAGAGAAGGCACTCAATGGCACAGTGAAAGCAATTGGTACAGTCAAAGCTGAGAAAAAGGAGAAAACTATCATCAAGCTAGTTCAAAAGAAGGAATATAAAGCTAAAAGGGAGGTGGCTAATATAGCTGAAATTGCACTAAAAGCTGACTACAAGGATAAACAGTGGATCCTTGATAATGGGTACACTTCACACATGACAGGAGACAAGAATAAATTATCAAAGCTGAACAAGTCAAGAGAAGGCAGAGTCATGTTTGGCAATGATGATTCACTCAACATCAGTGGTCAAGGGTCAGTAAATATTGGAAAAGGAAAGCTGAAAGATGTTCTGCACGTTGAAGGACTCAGATATAATCTAGCATCTGTCAGCCAACTATGTAATGAAGACCATAAAGTGATATTCACAAAAATAGGTTGCCAAGTAAAGAGTAAAGAAGGCAATACTGTTGCAGCCAGGAAGAGAACAACTGAAAATTTATATGTGATTGATAAGGACAAGAAAAACAGCTATTTACTTACAAATGAAGAAGAAAATCAACTTTGGCATAGGAGGCTGGGACACTTAACACAGAAACACATGAGGAAGCTAACCACTACTTATGTAATTAGAGACATTCTAGACCTTAAGAGAGAGAGGGTGTATGTCTGCTCAGCATGCTCTAAAGGAAAACAGGTCAGAAAGCAGTATAAGACCAAAGAGGTCAGTTCTGAAGCAGTGCTTGACATTGTACATACTGATTTGTGTGGGCCGATGAGAACAAAAGGGTTGAATGGTGAGAGGTACTTCATCTTGTTTGTTGATGATTATTCCAGAAGGACCTGCATCATGCACCTCAAACACAAGTCAGAAGTTTTGAAATGCTTTAAGAGATACAGAAGATTGGCTGAAAATGAGAGTGGAAAGAAGATCAAAGTATTGAGGTCAGATCAAGGCATTGAATTCACAAATGGAGCTTTTGAAAATTACCTTGAAAAGCATGGAATTCACCATTAGATGGCAGCAGCAAGAACACCTCAATAGAATGGGGTGGTAGAGAGGAAAAATAGAGCTGTGGTTGAAATGGCAAGAACTCTACTGTTGGAATCCAAGCTTCACACAAGATTTTGGATAGAAGCAACATTTACAGCCGTGCACCTATTGAACAGAGTTTTACTAAGGCCCAATACTGATAAGAGTCCATATGAGTTATGGAGTGGGAAGAAGACAACAGCCAAGTATCTTATAATCTTTGGCAGCCCATGTTTTGTGAAGAACAAGGAGCAAAATTTGGGAAAATTCCATGCTAGGTCAGATGAAGGCATCTTTGTGGGATACTCAGCAAAGACAAAAGGTTGTAGAGTTTTTTTGCATAAACTGGGGTGATGTGAGAATAGATGAAAACAATGCATAATGGAGAAGTTGAGGACAATGAAGAAGATGACTTCAAGATAGATGAAGAATTTGACCAACATGAAGAAGAGGGAAAAGAAGTAAGTTTAGACTCAGAGAAGAATGAGTCTGAAGATGAAGAAGGAGATTCTCTTACAACTAAGACTGTGCAAGAGAGAAAGACAAAAAAGACATGGACTAGTGCTCATCAAGGAAATCAAATAATAGGTGACCCATCAGCAGGAGTTACAACAAGAAGAAGAATTGTGGGAGCTACTGCTTTACTCTCACAAGTTGAGCCTAAATCTGTTGAAGAGGTTGCACAAGACAAAGCCTGGGTCAAAGCTATCAATAAAGAGTTGGATCAAATCGAGAAGAATGAAACATGGGAGCTGGTTTGAAGACCCATTAACAAGAATGTCATAGGAACAAAATGGGTGTTTAAAAATAAACACAATGAAGATGGCAAGGTGGTGAGGAACAAGGCTAGGCTGGTTTGCAAAGGCTACACTCAGGTAGAAGGAGTAGATGTTGATGAAACTTTTGCACCAGTAGCAAGGTTGGAAACTATCAGAATGTTCTTAGCTTTGGCAACACATAAAAGGTATAAAGTTAACCAGATGGATGTGAAATCAACCTTTCTGAATGGGCTCCTGAAAGAAGAAGTGCATATTGAACAACCCGATAGAGTACAAATCAGTGAGGATGAGACACATGTGTGCAAGCTGAAGAAAGCCTTGTATGGCCTTAAACAAGCCCCAAGAGCATGGTATAGTAGGCTGGATGTGTATTTGAGAAGGTTGAACTTTAAAAGAGGAACAATTGATAATAACCTATATGTGTTCAACTTAGAGAAAGGCCAACTGATAACCATAGTATATGTAGATGACATCATCTTTGGAAGGGATCAGTTTGAGCTATGCTAAGAATTTGCACAGAAGATGAGTGATGAATTTAAGATGTCATTGATTAGAGAAATGACTTACTTTCTTGGATTATAGATAAACAGTGTGAAGAAGGCATTTTATTTCTCAAACAAAATATGCCAAAGAGATGCTAAAAAAGCTTGGCATGGAGGATAGCAGACCTGTCAATACCCCTATGCTAGTAGGCTGCAAGTTAACAAAATATTAGGAAGGAAGGAGTACAAGTCCTACAGAATACAAGAAGATGATAGGGAGCCTTTTGTACCTTACAGTATTAAGGCCTGATCTCATGCAAGTTGTGTGCAATCGCCAGCAGATTCCAAGCTGATCCTAAGGATCTCATGTGTTGGCAGTGAAAAGAATCCTAAGATAACCTCAGGGGACACTGGAAATGGACTTGTGGTATCCTGCATGGATTCTGTAAAACTACAAGCATACACTGAATGCAGACTGGGCAGGAAGTACAGATGACAGAAAAAATCAACCAGTGGCTGCAA